>OZ010797.1:495868253-496306704 GCA_963932465.1 Maratus speciosus | reverse complement strand
CCTTGAATGTAGTCCATCATATTGTAGAGGATGATTATAGCTAAGATGGCTCCATAAATTAGAAGTAGCTTTTGCAAATACCGGTCGAACGCATATGCAATTTTTTCATTTATTACTTCACCATTTTCATTACCTGGGCATCCAAAATATTGCCACACGTTACTCTTAGCCTCTTTTTTTTTAAATCACTTGGTTATAATTCGGGCAATTTACCCGACACCGTACGTTCATCTTACTATAAAATATAAAATCACTGCCGATAACTCGCTCGAGAAGACCATACGAACGAGCATTGAATGAAGCCTATAGACAATAGCAATTATTGACTCAACAATGAACAGATGTTCCAGCTCATGTCATTGGCCAGGACGTATCAAACTTGATATGTTCTAATATGTCTAGACCAATAGTAGCAGCGAAATTAAATCAACGACGATTAAAATATTATTCAGTAAAGAACGGACATATGTATGTTGATATATTAGAATATGAATTATTCTGGGTCTGGGATGTCAACGAAAGACAGATTATCACAGGAGGGGAGTTTAGAATAAAGCGGGGCTGCGAATAAATGCATCTATCGGATGAGAGAAAGGATTGAAGAAGTCATTGGCCAGGACGTATCAAAGACTTGATATGTTCTAATATGTCTAAACCAATAGTAGCAGCGAAATTAAAACAACGACGATTAAACCATTATTCAGTAACGAACGGACATATGTATGTTGATATATTAGAATATGAATTAGTCTGGGTCTGGGATATCAACGAAAGACAGATTATCACGGGAGGGAATTTAGAATAAAGCGGGGCTGCGAATAAATGCATCTATCGGATGAGAGAAAGGTTTGAAGAAGTTATTGGTTACGCAATATTCGGCGCTTTTTCTTCTTGCGGTTCGAAGTCGTGGTGCGGGAAAAAAATGTTATTGGGATATATAAGTAGAGCCAGAGATTAGATATCGCTATTGGGATATATCGTTAGAGTCAGAGCTTACATATTGTTATTGCGATAGTTAAAAAATATCAATATTTGACCGATATATTGATAATTAATCCAGCCCTACTTCCCACAAATATTTTTTTCCAACTACAGCACTGGTTTTATATCAAATAAAAGCGTGTTTTCTCTGTCTTAAAACTGAAATATGTTTTGCACTATCTATATTTATAAACACTTTTTATTTATTTTTTTTTTCATCGGGGGCGACACAAAATTCTGAAAAAGCAAAATTCCTGTTTTCTAGTTTTTGGACTTAATGTGCTCAAGACAAAGATTTAGATACTTCTTTAAATAATTTCATGTGCAAAAGTTTCTTCGTGGGGCATATTCGTAGCTGCCAACCATTGAATATTTTTAAAATCATATAACCGTGTTTTGAACGAAAGAATATAAAAGATAAAAATAAACTTTTTTTAATAAAATGTACTAAATATTTTAGTTTATTTATTCTTTCAAATTTCTGGTAAATATGTTTATTAAAAAAAACGTTGACGTTGGCAGTATTGTACAGCGAATAGAATTGCAAGGCTCAATCAATAAATAGTCAAAAAAGGTAAAACTCCAAAATGTGACTATAACCAGAAAAATTACAAAGAAATGCATATTTTAAATATAGTATTTATAATAAAAGTTTTCATATAATTTTTTTTTGGTAACAGCTGTAAATTGCACTTTTGAATGAAACGATTTTAAAATTGAATAAAAATTTGTTACTTTCTTCTATCTTTACAAGAACATTGATGGTTTTTAGAAAATGTCTATCTGTGAGTCTGTCTGTCACTCTGTGAATCTGTATGTGACAAAAAAAATTCGGGCGCTCTATCTCAAGAATTAATGCACGGAATTTCACAAAATTCAGATTCAGTTAGTCCTTGATATAGCTTGGTACTGATTACTTTTTGGTAAAAATCGTCCAAAAGGTGGCACTGCTATACTGCATTATTCATGATTATCGCAATAGCTCTATTTCAAGAACTAATGTATGAATTTTCATCAAATTTCAGATTCAGTTTGTCCCTGATACAAGTTATCGCTGTTTTGTTTTTGGTGTAAATCGCCCAACAGGTGGCGCTGCTATGTTGCATTTTTCACAATTTCCGCAATGGATGTATCTCAAGAACTAATGCACGAATTTTCATCATAGACTGGGAGCCGGCAGCACAGACAATCACCTCATCGAGTTCACGGATGAAATTCTAGGATTAGTTAAATCTTGATTCGCATATTAAAACGCAATCGATCTGCCAAGTCATATCTTGGCGGAAAGCACCTGCAAACCCGATTTTAGAGGCTGACTCGTAGGTTTACCATTGTGTTTTCCTGCTCCCAGTCCTCCATGGTTTCATACCTTTTGATGCTAGGCCGAATTTTTTACGATTTCCGCAATTGCTCTATCTCAAAAACGATTGCACGGATTTTCATCAAACTTCAGATTCAGTTAGAAGTTGACATAAGTTGTTGTTGATTACATTTTGGTCGAAATCACCTAAATGGTGGCGCTGATATGTTGCATTTTTCAGGAAGTATTAACATGTATGAGATAGAAGAAAGTTTTGGGATTGCCACAAACGACTACTTTTTCATTTTATTAGCCCACGGTATGCTATTTCTTTCTCCCAGCTTATTTCGTGTCGTCTCCAAAAAATAACGTTACCTTACAGAAGCAAGCTGTAAAACAAAGCAGTTGTATCATCGTACGATTAAATACTCTATAGCAATTTTTTAATTTCTAAACATCGTACATTTTCAATTTTTATACCGTCGTATTGGAAATAAATGCACTTTTAAATGCAATTTGTTTGAAAACTGCATCTCCATTTATTTTTTAAATATTATTTTTTTTGTCGTTTTTTGAGCCATTTGCTTAATATTGGCAACCGAAGTACTCCATTTCTGTAGAAATATCACGTGCTTTTTCAAAAAAAGAAGAAAATTTTTAGTAATACAGTTTTTAATTCATAATACAATGGAATGCTACTTTAGAATGCTTAAATATATGCATATAATTTTCATTTAGAGAAAAAATGCACGGGTGAAGTCAAAGAATTAGGTACCTGTTCCACGTGCTTGTTTTTTTTGGGCCGAGTGAGGGCATTTAAATTTGAGCGATAAAGCGCGTCATATCGCAAACCGTTTTTACGCCATACTGCATCTCCATCTATCTCTTTCCTCCATTATTTTTCGTTTACTTTGTACAGAAATGGAGTACTTCAGTTGCCAACATAAAAAAAAATTCGGTAAAAACTACAAAAAAATAGCTCAAAAATAAATTGAGATGTAGTTCTCAAACAAACTGCATTTGAAAGAAGTACTTTTTTTCTCTATAAGACGGTATAAAAATTGAAAATGTGCGATGCTTAGAAGTTAAAAAAATAGAATAGAGATTACCTCGTACAATGACACATCTTCTTGGTTTTACGACTGGCTTATATAAGGCCCGCCACACACCAGGGAGACATGCAACAAAAAAGCGTGAGGCATGCGACAATTTCACCCTGTTAACAAAGAAAAAACCGGTTTGAACAGCAGAATTTGCCTCCTGTCTCACAATTATTGTCGCATGTCTCTCTGGTGTGTGGCGCGCCTAAAGGAACGTTTTTTTTTTAGAGACGGCACCAAAACTGCATATATATTAAGCGTACAATATCAATGCTGAAATCTGGAGTATATTGACACAGCTGCGCCATCTGGTGGACGGGGTGATAATGCAAATAAGCGGGTTTTCAGTATGACGTCATATATGACAGAATATCTACTACAGCGTCTAGAATACCTAGTGTGGAAATATGCTATCCAAACAACGCTAAAAATTTTTATCCCTTAAATGTGCGACGATACTGCTAAAATCCCAAGTGTCGATCGCAGGGACATCTGCGGGATTTTCGTACTACATTGTATAGACTATAGCGCCTAGAATATATAGTCTGGAAATCGGCTATCCCTGTAATACTTAAAAAAGCGCTAAAATATTGTATCCCTTAAATGTGCAATGATACTGCTGCAATATGCAGATCGCAGCAGAATCTGCAGGATATTTTCTACAACTGCAAGAAATTGCTAATTAGCAATTTCTTGTATAGACTATATACTTGTATTTTTGTATAGACTATAGTCTATACAATGTAATACTAGTAATACGATTATCCCGCAGATATCGCTGCGATCGACACTTGAAATTTTAGCAATATCGTCGCACATTTAAGGGATACAAATTTTTAGCACTGTTTGGATAGCATATTTCCCCACTAGGTATTCTAGGCGCTGCAGTATAGACTAGCAATATCTTGCAGTTGTAGAAAATATCCTGCAGATGTCGCTGCGATCTGTATATTTTAGCAGCATCGTTGCACATTTAAGGGATACAATATCTGTCCTCCGTCACGTGACGGAGGGCTGAGATGCGAGTCAGATCGGTTTTTCTCTCGGCAAAAGCTCTTCGGAATCTCTTGCCGGATCTTCAGTTGACTGAGAATAAAATCCGATTCCGATAGTTGCCAATAAAGGGACACCTGCTGTGAGAATACTTCTCACAGTATTTAAATTTGGTTTATTTTTATTTCCTTTCAGCTATTTTTTTGCATCGATGTCTATTTGAATTCAGTCATTGCGCCTCGATATTGACGTTTTTATCTCTCACCGTAAAGCGAGTCTGGTTTTCGCCGCCGTTTTTCATCTCTTCTTTGGGGAACGAGTCGGCAGTCTTGCGCATGAGCGCATGCCGTTTTTTTCCGGATTTCCCGGAGCACATCTTGGAGCTCTCGTTTCGTCGGAGTCGATTTGCATTATGATGACGTCATTGAAATGATGAGCCGCCCTCTTTTGACGCCGATCGCTGACAGGAGAATATCGTTTGGTTTCGTTTTCCAATCAGTGAAAACATTTTGAATTCTGTAGCTTGTAATTCGATTTTCATTAATTTCCCATAAATGTTAATTTAGCTAATCAATTTAAATTCTGCCTTTTAATTACTTTGTCAACCCCGTATTCATCATTTAAATACTAAAACTCGTTAATTTTAAAATCAGAATTTGGGTTGATGTTGTCTGAAAAAGATGTAACATAGTTTTAAATGCCGTGCCGCTTTTTTGGCCGAATAAGTTTGATATTTTAGTTGTGTAGATATGTTCTTTCTCAAAGTTTAATTTAACTAAAAGATGTGTTGCTCCCATTAAAAGGAATCCCATGGAATTATTCTATGTTGGCTGCTATTTTTTTTTTTTTAAAGATTAGTTCTTTATTTTAAAATAGTGACCAGAAGCAAGTAATTTCCTAACCTTCTATTTAACTAACGTCCGAAATAAAGAATATTGTTTGTTTCATCAGTTTGCCTCTTCACTGTCTCCTGTAAAGTAAGAAATCTCCAGCTTTATTATTTCTTGAACGATCAATAGTTTTATTAAAAGAACTTCACAATGCGTACTTAACCCTTTTACGATCACAACATTTAATTATCGCCACAATTTGGCGCCGTAGTGCCTTTCGAATTGCAACGCTGTTGCTTCGGGATTATTGCAATTTTCAAAATACTGATTCTTGAAGATAATTTTTTTTAGAACTTTTTGTTATTTTACATCAAAAAAAGACATCCTTTTGGTGATGAAAGAGCGAAAACCTGTTGGATTCAAGTTCTGGCTGAAAGAACAATGGAGTTCACTCTCTACTCCTGTCTTTCCTCTGAGAAGAGTTCTAGAAAATATCCTGCAGATGTCATTGCGATCGATGAAAGAGTGTAAACCTGTTGGATTCAAGTTCTGGCTGAAAGAACAATGGAGTTTGCTCTACTAGCGTCTGATTCCTAGATGGTTCCCAACGAAAATTGGGAAAGTCCACTTTTCGTTGGGGTGATGTGCGGAAGTAGAGACATCTGATCACAGAATTATTGTACCAGCTTTAATTTTAGAGGATTTCAATTAATAGAATTTTCAATAAAAAGTTTGGAAATCATTGTATAAGAACTTATTAAAATATTTTATTAAATTAAATTTTTAATGCCATTTAATTATTTAAATCAAAATGCATATATTTAGAAAAATAATTTTGTACTTTTTATTTATTTTTTATATTTTTAAATCACTTCATAATATTTTGGTATTATTGTTTATACCTGAATTATTATAAATAAAAAAGTAATTTTGCACTTTTAATTTATATTTTTAAATCACGGCATAATTTGGTTTCAGCACAACACATATATTTCTTTTCTTTGTAAACAAAGTTTTAGGGGCAGAAATTATGCATTAAGGGGCTCTGCGGCTGAGTGGTCAAGGCACCAGTCAGCTAATCGCTTGTGCGTAAGAGTTTGTGGGTTCGATTCCCGCTGGTTCCATTGCACACCCACTTTCTGTGGAACTCCCAGGGTGTATTTCTCTTGTGTTGTACTATTTCCTTGTGCTATCTTGTCTCCGACTTATAAGCGGGCTTTATGCCAAGCACACAAGTCGTATGTTTGTTATTCAGTTAAATAAATTATGCATTAAATTATTTCATATTTAAAAGGAATTGATGATAAGTCATATCATCAACGTCGAAGCAAAAGTATTTTGGAGGCTGCACTCCTTTCCAAAACTTCGGATCATATCGCTAGAAGAGAAGCTGCACTATACTCAATGATAAAAAAAAATGAAAATGAGTTTTTAAAATTAAAATGATTTTTTTAACTTAATTAAGTTTTTAAAAATAGAAACTTATTTATTTTTTCATTCAAACTATTTTCTACAATTTAAAAAAATGATTTATGAATCATTATTATAAATGCTCAATGATTTTAAAAAAAGGTTTCTTTTAGCTTAATTAAATTTTAAAAAACTTTAATTTTTTTTATTCAAACTTTTGTTCACAATTTAAGTAAATATTAAAAAGTAAAGATTTCCAATTTCTTCAAATCCTCCTATGCTTGGATTTGATTCCACGATCTACCAATTAGGAGAGAAAAGATATATACCACCAGGGGCGCCATTTCAGAACTTTCTTGGGGGGGGGGGGGGGGGGCAAACATTTTTTCAGGGATGCTATATAGCTAAGAGTGGGATCCAGGGGGGTCTGACACCCCCCCCCCCGTATGAGAAACGTTTACCGACTTATGCTTGCAATAACAGTAAGAACTTCGAATACGGAAACTCAGAACCAATGAAATATTTAGTTTTAGACAGGTTTCCGTCTTAGAAGGTAAAATTTTAATATATTGGACATAATTTTTTTCCTTTTTAGACAGGATTCTATTATAGACAGGTTTCATTTTTACAGGTATCCTCACTGACTGTTAAACCATCCGCTCTATAGTATAGCTCTGAAAAGAGATGTATTAGAGTAAAACTTGTGAAAACGAAACCTTTCTATAACAGATTTCTTTCTAAAAGGGGAAAAAATCAAATTTCGTTGAAAAAACATCAATTATACTTGCTAAGACGGAAACTTGTTTAAATGGAGCTTTTTCCAAGTCCCTTTCGAAGTTTTACTTACAGGGGCGCCATTTCATGAATTTCCTGACGAAGGACAAGGAAAATTTTTCTTTGGGAAACAGGGAACGTGGGAAATTACACAACTTGCAGAACGGCACAAATCACACAGAAAAAAAAATCCCGCACAATAAAACATGCTCTACGTGATTTTGTCTCCATAACTTCTTTGACAAGCATGTGATTATTCCACAATTTTTTTTTTATTTTCGTGAAAGTCCGCGATTTTTCTTTCTTTCAAAATCCGCAAAATCAATTCGTCAATGGGTCGCAGAAAAAAAATCGCGAATCTTAGAAATTTTGAAAAAAGAATGTCTCAGAAATGGTCGCTTAAAAAAATCGCTAATTTCTTCAAACGACCGTGGAAAATATCGCTAATTTCATCAGAGATCGCCAAAAGAAATACAGATTTCGTCAAATGATTTCACAAACAGAAATCTTGAATTTCGTAAAAGGATGCGAAAAAAATCGCGAATTTCGTAAAAGGATTGCGAAAAAAATTCCGAATTTCGTAAAAGGATTGCGAAAAAAATCGGGAATTTCGTCAAAAGATTGAACAAAAAATCACGAAAATTTAGTCGAACAATCGCGCAATAAAATCGATGAGAAATTCGTCAAACGATCACGTAATAAGGCCCAAAATTTTGTCTAACTCTCGCGCAAACAAATCACAAATATTATTAGTCGGTGGCAGAAGCAAAATCGCGAATTTCAATAAATGATAGCGATAAGGAATCGTGAATTTTGTCAAAAAAATCACGAAAACAAATACTGAATTTCGTCAGTTGGTCGCGGAAAAATATTGTGAATTTCGGAAAGTGCTCCGCGAAAGAAATCCATTTCGTACAACGCTTTCAGAAAAAAATCGTGAATTCCGTGAATCGATCGCGGAAAAAAATATAAATTTCGTCAGATGATCGCGAAAAAAAAAAAAAAAAGAAAGAAATCAGGAAATTCAGTCAGTCATGAGATAATCAGCTAACGAACGCCATGAATAGGTCACGAAATTTGCAAATTTTGTGATCTGTAAGTATAAGAAATTTTCGTTAGTGATTTTCTGCAAGTGAAGGTAAAGCATTAATTTTTTCGGATTGTGTATTCACTATTATGAGATGGTTTCATGTTAATCCGATTTTTCAAAGAAATTCTGAATATTTTTCCGATAAAAAAACTACATATTCGAACATTAATGAATACTATGTATATATCTTCATTTTTCTACAGAAAAGGTAAAATTTTTAATTAATATTCATATAAAAAGCACAAATAAATGCACAAGATTTACTTTCATGTGCATACATATAATTTAAAATTATTTAAAATTCATTAGAAAAACCCAGAACGTTTTCAGTCATCACAAGACCGTCATCAGTGGGATTTAAATGTTATTATTTTCTTTGCGCTTATTCGAGAATTGGGTAGAAGAAAATCATTGTGATTGTTGTGTCAATGATTTTGACGAGTTTTCCCAAGATAAATTTGCACACAGCTGAGAAGCAACTGATAAAAAAAATTCTCACATGTATTTTTTTAATTAACCAAACTACTCATTAAAGATATATGTCTCACCTTGAGGGAGTTCGAATAGTAAGTATTTAGGAAATGTTTTTGATAATTATTAATTTCTATGCATAAGCATTTATTTAATGCATGTTTTTATTGCAATAAAATCTGATGAGTTATTTTAGAGTTTAGGCAATTTTCTAATATTTGTTTGAGTCTGACATTTGATTAGGGATGCACCGAATATTCGGTATTTATTCGATATTCGGCCATGCTACCGAATATTCGGTTAGGCCGAATATCAAACTATTCGGTTTGCCGAATACTTAATAAACATCTTAAAAATATTTTTAAAACGTTACACAACTTCTACTTTTAACTGTCAATTATAAAGATATTCAGAATAATTAGAATCTTTAAATGAAAGAGAATGATTTTATATTATTTATTTGTTGTTTTAAAAATGTCACTTAAAAAAATTAACCATTAATGACATGTCATTTGTTCATGGGAATTAATAAATGTGGAAATGCAAGTTACTGAGCATTGTCTGGTAACTAATCTGTTTCTTGCTTTTTCGCAAACAGAGTGTTTCTAAACAAAATGGAAGAAAATTTCAGGGGTAATAATAAGCATCAAAACATGCAATTTTTTGTCCAGTAAATCAGGATCGTAATTCACTTATTCAGTCAGAAATACTTTTCATCCCCAAGTCAAACTTTAATTTTCTTTTGCTACTTTAACAATAATGAAGGTATTGCAACTATATTGTCAACAGAGTTACTTTAATTTCTATGAAATATGATAATATGACGAGAAGTGCTGGAAATAGCAAACATTCATATCTAAACAGCACTGAGCTAGACATTATTTTATTAAGAATGCAGCTAACAATACTTATACTGTATCACTGGCCAAAATCCAGTCTCTGCCAAGGATATCATCGCATTCTATACAAGCAAATTAATGTGATGCAAATTTCGCTAAAATATCTTCATTTTTATACAGTTATAAACGAAAATTCTGCTACGGCTTGTACACCTTTCATTTTTGATGAAAGAAGTGGAGTGATATGTTGCCTCTTGTTCAATATGAGAGAATTCTTTTCATTTGTTTGAATTAACTGAAGTCATGGAATTCAAATTTTGTTATTTAAAAATTTTCTATTATTTAAAAATTTTCCATTATTTAAAAATAATTTAAAAATAAGTTATTTAAAAATAAACCATCCTCTTCTTAACTAATAACTCAAAACATACTTTTTTTTTGTACAAATTTTACTTATAAAAATAGTCTTGTTTGTCAAAATGGAAGTATCTGTGCTAAATATTATAAAAAATTGTTTAAAATTTAACTTTTTATCGTTAAACACTGAGATAAAAAAGTATTTGGCCAGCCGAATATTCGGTATTCAGCCTAACAGTTACTATTCGGCTGGTCGAATATTCGGTATTCGGTTTACTTGCAGGCCAAATATTCGGTATTCGGTTTGCCTGTAGGCCAAATATTCGTATTCGGTTTGCCTGCAGGCCAAATATTCGGTATTCAGCCAAAATCACTATTCGGTGCATCCCTACATTTGATGGTTGATAAATTTTCTGAAATATCAAATTCCTTGGGGGGGCTATTGCCCCCCCCCCCAGCCCCCCTCAAATGGCGCCCCTGGCAGAGATACTGATACTGGTATCCTGACCGAAATAGCTTATAACAAAATTTGAAACAAATCTCAATTCTGTCAACACATAGCTCTGCTTCTGCACATCACCCCACATAAGAAGTGGGCTTCCCACTTTTCGTCCTTCCATAGGGAACCATCTAAGAATGAGATGCTAGTGTTCGCTCTCTATTTCTGTCTTTCCTCTGAGGAGAGTTCTAGAAAATATCCTGCAGATGTCGTTGCGATCGACTCTTTGGATTTTAGCATCGTTTGACAACTAAAGGATCCAATATTTTAGTTTATTTTAGACTGTTCTAAACTCTATTCTTCTTCTGTACTTATTTTTTGTATAGAGGTATCTTTGTTCAAATTCATCCAACGTCATTTTTTTACTTCTGCTCATATGATATCTAAATCACATGTGGAGCTAGGTGATGTTTTTGTACGCTTTCACTTTCATGTTTTAAATTACAAGCTAAAAATTATCCGAATATAAATTTCTAAAATTATCAAACGAGCTTAATGGCAAGTTGCAAAGATGCTTGGAATGATGACTTTCATCCATGTTCTGTTATGCTCTATGGCTTTTTTGTTGTGTCATATTATTGAAGTGTGGCAACAACAGTAATGCCGCTTTCTGCTTTCCTTTTTTTAAGTAAATTCACGGTCACCGCGGTTTCTTGATGAAAATTGTAAGCACGTGTTAATTATTTATACTATGTGTTATTAAAAGGTTATTTTATCAAAATTAAAAAGCAGCGTCTTAAAAAGATCATCAACTTCATTTTGACTGTGAATTACCGGTAAGTTAGGCTGTAGCCATTGTTTGTGTTGTAGTGTTTGCCATTTGTAACGTATTCTTTTCTCTGAGCTTTGTTCTCCTTTCATAATGTTTGTTTATACCAAAAAATGTTTTCTTGAAGTTACTTGCATTCTTTAACTCATACTTCTAATATATTGCGCATTGCGTTATTGTAGATGCATATCCTTTCACTGGTTCGATATAGAGTGGCATACCAAAATCAAAGAATTTTAGCTTTAGCAAATTTAAATTTGTAGTTGTAAAGTTCTTTAATTCTTACGAATTCGTTATAAATTGGTTATAGGTCTATTGCAATATATTTTTGTATGCTTCCAGGAAGGTTTTCTTTAGAGGATATTTACCCATTTTAACGTCTCTCCCATTATAAGGATCGTTTCAGAGAGTCCCTGATGTTTATGAAATCAAATTGTTTTTTTTTTACACAGAATGTAATGACGATACGTATACTGTAATGATAGAGAATTATATGCAGTGCATATTTTAAGCCTTTTTCCGATTTAAGCATATTGCATACGATTGCATTTAAAATTCAGGTTTTTAAAATTTTGCATATTCAGTAGCTTTAGATTCTTTAATTATTTACAGAACTGTAGCCAAAATATATAAACAAATTTTGTTAGTATCTTTTATTAGATTTTTTTTTTAGTTAACCAAATGATGCACTTGAATTAGTTTAACATGCTTTCCAACCTTTTCTTTTACAAAGTATACCTACTGCCTGTTTTAACAATATGGGATACATGATTTTACATCAATGGGCAACAATATTTTACCCACAAATTTAGATTTTATAAGAAATGTTACTATTTTTTACTTGTGAATATTTTTGCCAAAGTTTTTAGTCATATACACGCTTTCATGAAGTAATATATTTTATATTTACATTTGTTATAAAGTCGTGTTTGATGCTGTTGTGGATTACGATGTTAATACGGCTTCTTCCAAGATTGTATATAAGGGACGGAGATGAACAATCATCGTATATTGGGCAGTTTAATTTTCCGTAAAGATTTGCCTGGAGATGTGCGTGTCAGCTTGTTCAGTCGCTTCATGTTGGGAAGTATGCCTGCCGCCTACTGCATATTTTTCAAATATTATTTTTCTTTTTATTTCTGTTAATTGAAATAGACTAGCTTTTATTTACAGTTTAGATTTCTCTTCTTTATAAAAAATACTTAAGTTCCACATATTATTCTGGTTTTACTTTGGCTTAGATGTGTTATTATCCTGGGGTCCGCCATCTTGGATTTTTTTCCTGCATGAAACTCCTTTTTCGCAAATGGTTAAATATTGTTGATAGGTTAATATAATATTGAAAAAAAAATGAATATAATGATTATAACTTTTAATAAAAAATAATTTTTAATTCAAGCCAAGAAAAGAAATCCAAGATGGCGGAGCCCGGGATAATAACACATCTGTTCCGTTATTACTCTCACGTGCATTAGTTCTTGAGATAGAACGTCTGCAAAATTTGTGTCACACATACAGACAGACCACGGGTCGATCCAGGCAAAATTTGGGGGCTATTTAGGACCCTTTTACAAAAATCTATTTAATAAAATGGGCCCCTTCACAAAAATAAATTTAATAAAATGGGCCCCTTCTCAAAAAAATTAATAAAATGGCCCTTCACAAAAATAAATTTAATATAATGGGCCCCTTCACAAAAAGGAACTTAATAAAACAAGCCCCTTCACAAGATTCCTTTCAATAAAATAAGCCCCTTTCGTACACTTTTTCATAAAAACTGTTTTAAAATGTCTAATTTGTGAATAATACCAGGTCACGAAAAACAAACTTTAGCAAGGGGATTTAAATAAGTTGTTAATAAATTCTTGGTTCAAGTTTGAGTAACTGGATTTCAACTTTGGTTACAAAATGTTATTTTTCACAAAAATATTATAAAATTCACTAAAATAACTTTTACTTTTCACAAAATGGGCCTCAAGAATAAAAACCTGCATCGACCCCTGCTGACAGACATTTTTTAAAAACATGTTTTTCGGGTGACCCCTAAAACGTGTAAATCCGTCGAAAACCGGAATTCAAAAATTTTCACGAACCCAATACTTTCTTGTATAGATAGATGTCCAATTCACGTATTGCCCTCAGAGATACACATATATTCCAAATTTCAAAGATCTATGTCAGCAATAAGTGGGTGAAAAATGAGTCACAAGATTGCCACACACAAACATAACTGTAAGTTTAAAGAAAGCAGGGATTTGTATAGGGAAATTTTAGATCCTTTAAAGGACCCTTCACAAAATTATTTGTCTCTTAAATAGACTTTTCATAGAATTTTCTCTTTTTCAAATTGAACTTTTTACAAATTTAATCATTTAAAAATAAAATCTGGCCTGTAAGTAAGCAGTTGAACTCACCAAAGAGCATATTACTTAGCTTTTATACATGAAGGATAGAACATGAAGACATCGATAATTTAAAATTCACAAAATTATGACTAGAATTTTCACAAAAATAAGAAAAACTTCACAATTTAAGAAAAAAAGAAAAGTGCCCAGCTAAACTGATGGCCTTGAGCTCACAGGCTATTCACACTAATTGTATATTATACTCTTATTTTAAAGAATAATGCCCCTCAAAAAAATAAGTGAAGGGGAATTAGCCCCCGTTTCCCCCTTTATACTTAACCAGTGAACCTCCAAATCTGATCAGGGAAGCTCCTTAACATAATAAAACGGTATACCAAATTTGGAGCAAATCGAATAATTCTGCATGAAAAACCCGTTTATCTAAATTAAGGGGGTGGACTAGTCCCCTTTATCCTTAACCAATGAACCCCCAAAACTAATCAAGGAAGTTCCTTAACATAATAAACCGGTATACCAAATTCTGAGCAAATTGAATCATTCTGCATGAAGAACCCATTTATCTGAATTAAGGGGGGTGGGCTAGCCCCCCCCCCCTTTCCCCCTTTATCCTTAACCAATGAACCCCCAAAACTATTCAGGGAAGTTCCTTAACATAATAAACCGGTATACCAAATTCGGAGCAAATCGAATAATTCTGCATGAAAAACCCATTTATCTGAATTAAGAAGGGTGGACTAACCCCCCCTTTTCCCCCTTTATCCTTAACCAATGAATCCCCAAAACTAATCAGGGAAGTTCGTTAACATAATAAACCGGTATACCGAATTCGGACCAAATCGAATTATTCTGCATGAAAAACCCATTTATCTGGATTAAGGGAGATGGACTAACCCCCCTTTTCCCCCTTTATCCTTAACCAATGAACTCCCAAAACTAATCAGGGAAGCGCCTTATCACAATGAACCTCGAAAAAAAATTTGAAGCAAATCTGATGTTTCTATCAAGAGTTATCGCGTTACGTACATACACACAGAACCGGCGGGCACATAAGCTCTCAGACTTTGATAGCCTGTGAGCTAAAAACAGGACCATGTGAGAAAAGTCTGGACAGATCCCTGGAAAGTATGTAATAATAACGAAAGAAGAAATATATTAGCAAAACATTAATAAAAATACAAATGAAAAGTTGAATTAAAAATAACTTGATGACGTAACAAACACGTGTATCAGGGATGCCGCGGACGCGCTATAGCGCGTAAATTACGCAAAAAATCGGAGACGGGACGCAAAAAAATAGCTCTTACGCGTCCCGTGGGACGCGTAATTTCGTCAAAAAATCGCGGGAAAAAGCCGATTTTCGTCAAAGAATCGTGAAAAGATCGCAAATCTCATCAAAATATCGCGCAAAAACATGGATTTTCGTAAAAGGACCGTGAAAAAATAGCGTATTTCGTCAAAGGATCGCGAAAAAAAAAGCGAATTTCGTCAAAAAAATCGCGGAAATAAGCGCAAATTTCATCAAAATATCGCGTAAATAAGCGCAAATTTCATCAAGATATTGCGAAAAAACGCGAATTTCGTAAAAGGGACGCGACAAATTAGCGTATTTCGTTAAAAAATCGCGAAGAAATAGCGGATTTCGTCAAAAAATCGCGAAAAAAGCCGAATTTTGTCAAAGGATCGCGAAAAAAGAGCAAATCTCATCAAAATATCGCGTAAAAAAGCCGATTTTCGTCAAAGGATTGCGAAAAAAGCACAAATTTAATCAAAATACCGCGGAAAAAACGCTATTTTCGTAAAAGGGCTGAGACAAAATAGTTTATTTCGTCGAAATATCGCGAAAAATAGCGAATTTCGTCAAAAAATCGCGGAATACAGCCGAATTTTGTCAAAGTATCGTAGAAAAAACACGATTTTCGTGACAGGCTCGCGAAAAAATAGCGAATTTCGACAAAAGGATCACGGAAAAAACGCGAATTTCGTCAAAGTAACGCGGAAAAAACTTGAATTTAGTCAAAGCTCCAAAAAAGATGTGCAAACTAAACTTATAAGTAGAAAATTCATAAAATGGGATTTATTTTTTTTTAAATGAGATTCCTAAAAATACAGCATGATTTCAGTGTACTTTGATAATGTATTCAGTAGGTGGACCAGTGAAAATCCCCCCCCCCCCTCCTTCTTACTGCATTGAAATGTCTCCCGCCTTCAGAACATTTAGGATTTGATGCTTATTAATGATTTAGATGTAAATTTCCCTTCCAAGGAAAATGTCTGATTCCAACACAGATCCATGCCGACAAATAATTCAATGGGAAGTATAATGAAAGCACCCATTCATTCAACAAAAAGTACATCTTTACTTAACATAAGTATTCTTTTTTTCAGCAAAAATATCTTTTTCAATAAACCCGTCTTGCCCCTTTTTAAAAGATATGCGAACGTTAGTGATACTTGTTATAAGTTGAACTTGGTATCTTCTACTCTTAAATAAACATTATTTTACAATTAAAATTGTATTTTGCATTTTTACTTTTAAAAAAGTAAAGAAAATTTCTCTTAATATTTTTTTAAAATATCTTATTTGATTGCAAATAATACTGGTTTTAATTCATTATTTAATTATTATTATTAAAACAGTGATTAATGCATTTCATTTATCTTTTCCAAATAAACAAGTTTCATTTATTCCTTTAAAATATAAATTATTATTGATGGGGACCCGCTTTTGTAAAAAAGGGACCCACATTTTTGGAAATCCTGGGTCCCGGGGACCCAGGTTTTTTCAAGTACAGCGGCATCACTGGTGTATAGTGTTTAACATCAAGTGAATGCGACATTTACAATCATCCATTATTGGCATATATAATCTTATACTTTGGTGACAGTTTTTTGGTTGAATGGATAATCAAGTAGTACCATACAAATAATATAAATTGTTAAATTAATTTGGAATATA
The DNA here is from genome assembly GCA_963932465.1 of Maratus speciosus. Classification (NCBI taxonomy): domain Eukaryota; kingdom Metazoa; phylum Arthropoda; class Arachnida; order Araneae; family Salticidae; genus Maratus; species Maratus speciosus. The sequence continues at coordinate 496,289,969 of OZ010797.1, read as the reverse complement.
TTCATGTTGGTGTATTAACACTAGAACGGCGGAAAATTTTACTCAAGTTTTATAAAAATATTTCACATCGGAATTTTTATTTAAAACTATTTAACTTACTTATTTAAGTTATTTTTGTACATCATGTATTAATCTTATATTCTAAAATTTTTTCTGGTTCGAATCGACATGCATTCATTTGGCAAGGGTCAAAATGACCCCTTGCCGCCGTTCTAGTGTTAAAATAGAGAAAAGAATTCATGAATAAGCTATACCTGTTCGGTACAGATGTCATATTCGCCTCATATTGGCGCGATTTTTTTCAGTTGCCAATTTGGCGAAAACATCAACAGCATAAACAACATAATCCGGGTTACCACATCAAGCGAAATAACGACACTTTGGCGCAAGTTAGGTACCTGTTGCCTATATGATATTGGCGACAGAAAAAATCGCGCCAATATGGGGCGAATATGACATCTGTTCCACCTGTTCTTGAAATGCCTAACATTCGATCAAGGCATAAAATATAAACGTAAAATTTCAAAACACAATACATACATGGATCTGAAAACTGTTCCTAAGAGACGGAGTTTTTTAACCTCAAACCTAAGGGAAGAATTTTATTGTCCACAGCGGCGTTATAAAACTCAGAAAGAGTCATTTTTAACCTAATCATTTTATACAGGCCAATTTTCAAATGTGTAATTGCTCTTCCTTATCTGTCTGAAAACAGTCGTCATGTATTATGACAGCGATGACTGAGGCCATGGTACTGAAAAATGCCCATTCAAACAGAAAAACATGGCAATGCAATCACAGAAGATAGCCGCTGCTATACTGATAATATCATTCAATTTTCCATAACCTGGTAATATTTTGTGGGAAAATGTTTATTTCCAAGCGCTTTTTATTTCTATTTTTTCCATTAATCTATTTGTAAAGTTTACCTGAACTCTACCACACTTTTTCTTTTCGGCGTTTGTTTACATTTTTTATCTGCACAGTTAAAGTGGTCGCGTTTCGGTCATGGACTGTGAGGTGACTTCCGCCGTTCTACAATAATAAACATTTTTTAATTAACAAGTAGGCGACAGATGGCGCCACATACGCTACTTTGAAAAGACCTTTTGGAACAGAAGAGAAGAGAGGCAGTTGTGAACTGATCGTCGCTGTTGTTGCACGCGCTAAAAAACGATTGACTCCACCGCTTATACAATGTGCATGGCACATGGAGAAATTCTTATCTGTTAACTTATTTTTTTATTTGTAATTTCTAATTAAATGAGTGTGTAAATTAGCAAGCTTATTATTAAGTCTGAAGTACGCACTGCTATCATTATGATAGATTTATAATTAAACGAGATTAAAACGGATTGAATATCCGTAGTGAGGAGCTCGATCTAATGACATCCTCAACTGGTGACTGGACTAAAACAAGCCCTTCTGATCGCTTATGATGGAAATTTACCAGGTGTGCAAAGCTGCAAAAATCAACGGTATGTGCCATTTTCTGTGTTAATATGTGGTATTCTCTGGCCAACTTATTTAATTTATTAATGATTTTATATAGTTAAAATTTTTCGAGCCCAACGTCCTTAATGTTCAAAATATTATTGCTAAATTGTGTATTTATTTAATTAGTGCTCTATCTATCATTTATTGCCCAATTACACTTTCACAATGCCTGATGATAGTATTGCTGCTCCGCCAGAAAATCTTGCTAGGGTAGCTGTTAAAATTCCTCCCTTATGGAAAAGTAATATTTCGGTATGGTTTGTACAAGTCGAAGCAAATTTTGCCGTCGCGCAAGTAACAAACGACGTTACAAAATATAATTATTTATTATCTGCTATCGATACTGATACTTTAAGTGCAGTAACAGATTTAATTCTAAATCCGCCTCAGGATGATAAATATACTGCTTTAAAAGATAGACTAATTAAAGAATTTTCTGATTCGCAGTCTCAGCAAATTCGTAAATTACTTTCCGAATTAGTGTTAGGTGATAAAAAGCCTTCTGTTTTGCTGCGGCAAATGAAAGAATTAGCGCAAAATTCAGTTTCCGAAGACTTTCTAAAAACAATTTGGCTAGAGCGTTTGCCGACACATACACAAGCGATTTTGTCAGTTTCAAGCGCTGCTTTACAGGAACTAGCAATCTTAGCTGACAAAATAAACGGAATTAAATCGGAATCTGCTGTGTATGCCGTTTCTAAACCCGTTGAAACTTCGCAAAGCGAACAAAACGCAGTCTCAAAATTACAAACGCAGATCGACCAATTAACACTGCAAATTTCAGAATTATCCAAAAATGTGTTTAGGCGATCGATGTCTCGCGGGCGGCCGCATTACAGAGAAAGGCACTATAGTCAAAATAGACGGTTCAGGAGTGCCGATCGTAAACAAGATTCATCTGATTCATCCTCTGGTTTATGTTATTATCATCATAAATTTGGTAGTGAAGCAAAAAAGTGCCGCGAACCTTGTACTTTTAACGAAATTCAAAAAAACTAGTTGCCGCTGCTAGGTCAACAAGCGAAAATACCCTTGGCGTAGCAGCATTAGAACAATGTAGATTACATGTTTTTGATAAAAACTCGGGTTTAAAATTTCTAATTGACAGCGGTAGTGATATTTCTTGTATCCCCGCCTCAAAGCAGTTAAGTAAACAAAACCCTTCTAATTATCTTTACGCTGCAAATAATTCCAAAATTCCTGTTTATGGAAACAAACTCATGGACCTAAATATTGGCTTGAGAAGGAATTTCAGGTGGTCATTCGTTATTGCAAATGTCTCTTGCCCTATAATTGGAGCCGACCTTTTAAGACATTTTGCTTTGCTTGTAGATTTACACAAATTCCGATTAATTGATTCTGTAACTGGATTGTCCACTAAAGGTGAACTCACTTGCACAACTCAGTCCCAAATTAAACTGATTTCTGAAGACATGGCTTTTAAAACTATATTTGAAGAATTCCCAGACCTCTTAAACCCCATTCCAAATTTTAAGAAACCAACATGCCATGACACAGTTCATCACATAGAAACTACGGGACCTCCACTTTATTCCAAACCTCGCCGCTTACATCCAAAAATTTTAAAAGAAGTTAAAAAAGAATTCCAATATCTTATGGATGAGGGTATATGTCGCCCTTCAAAATCTCCATGGGCATCCCCTATTCATGTTGTACCAAAACCGGATGGTTCTTACAGAGTTTGTGGTGATTATCGACGGTTAAATTCAGTAACTCTTCCGGATCGTTACCCAATACCTCACATTCATGATCTTACAAATATTCTCCATGGAAAGAAAATTTTTTCAAAACTAGATATAGTCCGCGCTTATTTTCACATTCCTGTAAATGAAAAAGATATCCCTAAAACGGCAGTAATAACTCCTTTTGGAAGCTTTGAATTTCTGTATTTAAACTTTGGGTTAAAATGTGCAGCAAACACGTTTCAAAGATTTATTAACGAAGTTCTTTACGATCTTCCATTTGCTATCGCTTATTTAGATGACATTTTAATTTTTTCGGAAAACGAATCTGAACACCTAGAACATATACGAGCTGTTCTGAGCAGACTTTCTAAGTACGGACTAAACATAAATGTTTCAAAAAGTGTTTTCAAACAAACTAATGTATCATTCTTAGGGCATGAAATTTCTCCAACCGGAATTCGGCCTCTTCAATCCAAAGTTGAAATTATTAAGCAATATCCGCGACCAGAAACTCTTTTGGAACTTCGCAAATACATTGGATTATTCAATTATTTTAGACGTTTTTGTCGCAATGCTGCAATTATTCTCGCACCCTTAACAGATTTGTTGCGAGGAGCCAAAAAGAAAGATTCAACCCCTATTGATTGGTCCGAAAGTGCTATAAATTCTTTTGAAGCTTCAAGAAAAGCCTTAACTGACGCAACTCTTGCATTTCCTACAAACGATGGCCAATTAGTGCTTCATTCGGATGCTAGTGATTTTGCTATTGGTTCTACATTAAGTTTAGAAACAGAAAAGGGCCTAAAACCACTTTCATTTTTTTCCAGACGTCTAAATGAAACACAATTAAAATATTCTAGTTTTGATCGTGAGTTGTTAGCGATTTATGAATCAGTTAAACATTTTAGACACTTTTTGGAAGCCCGTCAGTGCACCATCTACACTGATCACAAACCTATTGTTTATGCATTTAAAAAAAGAACTGATAATTACACTAACCGACAAAGTCGGTGGTTATCATTTATATCAGAATTCACCACTGATATACAATTTGTAAATGGAAACCAAAACACGGCAGCAGACGCACTATCTCGAATTAATGAAATACAAATGCCTACTCCTATAGATTACAACAAGTTAAGTATCGAGCAAAAAGAGGATGCAGAACTTAAAGACCTTATGCAAAGCGGTCAATCCAGTTTGGAACTCAAATTAATCACCCTTCCTAATTCTACAACAGAAATTTATTGTGACATTTCTAGAGGCAAAGCACGCCCATATTTAACCCCTAACTTTAGAAAACAGGCATTTTGGAATTTACATGCACTTTCCCATCCTGGAACTAAAAGTAGTGTAAATCTATTGCGACAAAGATTTATTTGGCCTTCCCTAGCTAAAGATTGCCGAACTTGGGCTCGTGAATGTTTGGATTGTCAACGCTCCAAAATCACTAGGCACACGAAAACTGAGTTGGGAAAATTTGACCTTCCAACAGATAGATTTTCACACATACATTTAGATATAATTGGGCCTTTACCAGAATCAAATGGTAAAAGGTATTGTTTAACTGTAATTGATAGAGCAACACGCTGGCCAGAGGCATATCCACTAAGTGACATAACGGCACAATCAGTTTCATTTGCACTTCTCTCCGAATGGATTGCTCGTTTTGGTTGTCCTGAAAAGATCACCACTGATCAAGGCCGACAGTTTGAGTCTGAACTTTTTAAACAATTAGCTCAACTGCTAGGTGCTAAAAAGTACCGATCATCCCCATACCACCCACAGAGTAATGGGATTATTGAAAATTGGCACAGGCCCCTAAAATGTGCATTAAAAGCTAGACGAACTGAAAAATGGACCGAGGTACTGCCAACAGTGTTACTTGGGTTTCGTGCTGCACTGAAAACAGACCTAAAAGTTTCACCAGCAGAACTTGTTTTTGGGTCTGCACTCCGACTGCCTGGGGATTTTTTTGACGACAATTCCCTTATTAAAAGCCCTGAAGAATTGGTCCAGCGATTAAGGAACATTTTCCAGGATTTCAAACCACTGCCAACAAAGTCCCATCATCGCATAAAACCTTTTGTATCACAGGACCTCAACACGTGTACCCATGTATTTGTGCGCCACGCCGGTATGCAACAATCCCTCCAACCACCTTATGATGGACCTTTTGAGGTCATCCAGCGAGGTGATAAACTTTTTAAAATAGCCATAAAAGGTAAAATTGTCAATATTTCACTGGATAGACTGAAGCCGGCCTTCTTAGTGAACGACGCACCTACCCCTGAATCAACAGCCTCCATCCCTGAACCCTCAACCTCTGAGACAGGGGCTTCAACTTGTGACTCGGAACCGTCTCGTACCACACGATCTGGCCGAACTGTCCGATTTCCAGATCGTTTAGTAGAACATTGACATATCGTTTGCACTAGGAAGGGGGTGCTGAGGTGACTTCCGCCGTTCTACAATAATAAACATTTTTTAATTAACAAGTAGGCGACAGATGGCGCCACATACGCTACTTTGAAAAGACCTTTTGGAACAGAAGAGAAGAGAGGCAGTTGTGAACTGATCGTCGCTGTTGTTGCACGCGCTAAAAAACGATTGACTCCACCGCTTATACAATGTGCATGGCACATGGAGAAATTCTTATCTGTTAACTTATTTTTTTATTTGTAATTTCTAATTAAATGAGTGTGTAAATTAGCAAGCTTATTATTAAGTCTGAAGTACGCACTGCTATCATTATGATAGATTTATAATTAAACGAGATTAAAACGGATTGAATATCCGTAGTGAGGAGCTCGATCTAATGACATCCTCAGACTGTATTCGGCAATTTCACCTGTGATTGCATTCACTCGTATTCATGTTTTTTTTTTAAGTATTTAAATTTAATTAACAAGTAAAAGCATTTTTATATTAAAGTAGCTTTTCTAAAGTCATCGTAATATTTATTAAATGTTATTCAAATAAAAAGTAAATGTTAATTATATTCAGACTTATGCAAATTGCATAGTTGATTGTGATTGGCCGATAGGTTTTCGTCCCGATTTAAAAGGACAGTGATCTCACATTTAAGGTATGTTGATGTTGTTTTGATCTAGTATCTGGTTGCTATTGAAGTTGTGTGGCGATGTGCCGAAGTAATTTTATGAGTCTAAAAGCATAATTGTTTTATTAGTATGGAGGAGTTTAAGTGTAGAAATATAAATTTAAGTCAGTGATGGAGATGTTTAAACTAAACTGCAACTTTCCAATTTTTCAAAGTTACTTATGTTGATTTTTGAAGAGGTGTTCGTCGAGTTCAGGCTAATTATTTCTATCAAATGTTCGTTATTCTGATTTCGGAACGAAGTGAAATTCCTACATGTGTATTAGTGCCAATAAATGTCTTCATGAGAAATCTGAGAGTCTTCATTCTTACATATTTCTGTAAGCACCATCTTAATTACACTTACCTTTTCATTAAAAACACAATTTTATGCTTAAACATATCAAGAAATGGTTTATGCTCATATTTTATTGACACAAATAACTCAGTTCAATTATTTTTCAAGTTTTCATGCCTTAATTTGACAAGATCACTCTGCTAATTTTGACATTAGGTTTAACCCTTCTTGTGAAAGCCAGAAAGAAGGGCAACCATCAATCAAACCCACATATTTTTTTAATAGGGCACGTTAGTATATTTTCAGAGGCTGCGAAGACTGAACGGTGGTTGGCGAGCATAGCTCGCAGGGGGCTGAGCCCCCTAGTTAGTATATAAAATTCAAAGTTTTCTACTACTACCAAAACAAAAAGCTGCAAATTTTGCTAGAAAATAAAGAATTAAATGAAGCTCTTAGCATGTTCATTAAGATTTTCACTGAAAAACAGTGGAACTTTGAAACATTATTTTCTGCTTCCTGATTGGTTTAATTAAGAGTGTCAACAATAATGCAAAATTATAAAATATACAAGGGGGAGTTATGAAAAAAAATAATAAAAGCTAAATTTTTATTGGTTATTTTTTCATAAACCAAAAACACTGAGGGGTATCCATTACTGGCACATCTATTCTATGTTTATAACAAAAATTGTGCATTTTTATAATATGATAAATGAGTTTATAAATAAAATGTACCTATTTATAATAAAAATTGTGTGCATTTTTTAATAGAAATGCATGTGTGTTATAATAAAAAAATGCATGTGTTTTGTAATAAAAAATGCATGTCAGGGTTCGATCCAGGCAAAATTTGGGGTCTATTTAGGGCCCCTTCACAAAAATCCTTTTTATAAAACAGGCTCCTTCACAAAATTCTATTTCATAAAAACGTGCTCTTCATTAATTATTTTTATATTAAGTTTTAAAATGTGTAAATTGCAAAGAAAACAAGTTATCAAAAAGTTAAACTTTAGCAGAAGGACCTAAAGAAGTTATTAAAATAAATGCTTGGTTCGAATTTTAGTAACTGGATTTCATATTTTCTTACTATTTCACAAAATAGGCCCCAAGAAAAAAATCCTGCATCTACCCCTGCATGTGTTTCATAATAAAAAATGTGTCTGTTTCATAATAAAAAATGTGTCTGTTTCATAATAAAAAATGTGTCTGTTTCATAATAAAAAGTGTGCGTTTTATAATAAAAAGTGTGCGTTTTATAATAAAAAATTGCGTGTGTTTTATAATAAAAAATGTGTGTGTTTTATAATAAAAAATGTGTGTGTTTTATAATAAAAAATGTGTGTGTTTTATAATAAAAAATGCGTGTGTTTTATAATAAAAAATTCATGTGTTTTATAATAATTTATAGCATTTAATGACTTTCAAAGAAGTCTTAGTGATTGTTTTGTGTTAATCTTGTTCTAAACAAGTTTTTAATTTTTCAGGTTGTGATAACATTGAGAAGAACATGTCTGAAACAATGGAAGTAAGTTAATTTTCAGTGTTAAAGCTTGTATAATACATTTTTATAGATTTTTTTTTTTTTTTTTTTTTAAAGCTTGCTCACTTGTATACATTTCTATAATTTGTTCTATATTGCATCCAAAACTTTTTTATAATGAAATTCTGTACTTCCTCCGCAGGGTTGTTTCATTTAAATCAACATAATTTAAATCAAATTTGGGATGAGTTCCATATCCTGTGCCGGAAGATTTTTGGCGAAAAAAAATCTCGCCAAAATGCCGTTTTGGCGACATGAAAATTTTTCCAAGATTGCAGAAAAACATCATTTTTAAATCTTTATATTAATTATAAATCAATGATTTTGCACCATTTTTAAAGATAGAAAATGATATAAAAACATGGATTTATAAATTACACAAAAATTTAAAAACGAAGTTTTTGCGCCATCTTGGAATTTTTTTTCCGATACAATTACACAAATTTTAGCAGCATTCTAAATAAATGTCCTTTTTGAGATTAATACTTGTTATTGTCAGGGGGGCTCTGCCCCCCTGAACCCCCCGTTCTTAAAACATTTTCGACAATAAAAAAAGAGAAAAAAACTGGCCAGAAACTTTTTATAAATTTCAACAATATTTCAAAAACTATTATTTTTAATGCAGGTAAAATCCTGCTCACAACTACCAAAAAGAAAAAAAAGTATAAAAATAGAAAAAATGTATAAAAATAATTTAAAGAAATAATAGAAAAGATGGAACATAGAAACATGTATAAAAATAATTTTAAAATTCTTACACACACACACAAAAAAAAAAAAAACAGTAAGAATTTAATGTTTATAAAATGATCCCATTTATGGTCTGAAACAGGGTACCAACTATTCATCTGAAAAAGCACATGTTTAGATTTATTTAGAATGCTGCTTAAATTCGAGCAATTGCATCGGAAGAAATTTTCAAAGTGGCACAAAAACGTCGTTTTTAAATCTTTATGTAATTTATTATTCCATGTTTTTACATCATTTTCTCTTTTTAAAATGGTGTAAAATCATTGATTTATAAATAATATAAAGATTTAAAAATGATGTTTTTCCGCAATCTTGGAAAAATTAACTAGACTTTACTTACATCGACCAGCACAGAGAGTAATCCGAATGCGAGTGTCAGTGTGGCGTCAGAGCAAATTCTTATCTAACCGAACTCAAAATTTGCTGACTAACAGTTCCCGTGATACTAGTAAACCAATAAGCTTCAAGATAGTCGTCAACCAGTTGTCCGGTTTTAAAAAGGCATTTCTGAAAAAAAGCAACCCTAAAGCCGTTCCAACGATCCGAAATCGGACGAACAAACTTAAACCAGATCGAAACATTTATCGCCAAACAAAGCGCGCCAAAAAAATCGCCAAATCTTCCGGCACAGGTTATGGGACACTCCGCAGGGTTGTTTTATTTAAATCGTTTTTTTTTTTTTAACATTGATATTTACAGGCTAAATAAGAATCAAATTCATCATTTACCGTATGAGAAAAGTCTTCATTTCAGATTAAAAATTACCTTCTAATAGCATTAAATAAAACTTATAAGTTCAAAATACTATTATTTTATGAAAGTAAGTGCAATTGTATTAAAAATATTATCAATCCATAGTGCATTCCCCAAAAATACTGATACAGGCTCTCTCATTTTTAAATTTTCTTTTATAAATGATCACTTCATTTTTGCAAGTTAAATGCTTAAGCTATAGTTAATCCATTTAAAATAATATATGTAATATAATAGTATTTTCAGTGTAGAGTTACTTTCTTTGAAGCAGATTGCACACAATTCATAAATTTGTTTTATGCTTGTTGCTTACACCTGCAAATAACTTTATCCTATAGGTCAAAACTGGGAAATATCATTAGCGGCCACTGGCCGGTAGGACTAGTTTTTTAAGTGGCCACTTTTTTATTTAAAAATACTAAACAGTAAAATTTCTATAAGTATTAATCTAAAACTGAATAGCCCAAATAAATATGTTAATATATGTTATATTGGAACCAAAAAAAGTAGAATCCTTGATGAAATTCAAGAAAGTTTTATTCTCTCCTTGTAAAAAAGTGGCCACTGATAGACAATTTTTCACTAGCCACTTTTTCTCATTTACTGGCCCTGTTGTCGGTGGCTAGTGCTAATTTTGACCTTTACTTTATCCCATATGTTTGGGGATTCATATATTGATCAAATATTATGATCAATACTTGGACTATAACATAATAAATATTTCGACTATTTGTTTAACACAGAATTCCAATTTCATCTTTCTTCTGTAACTGAAAATATTTTAATAGCTGTGAGCAATCCCTTTTTCCTTAATTTTCCTAGAATTCATTGCTTACTGTAACTGAAAATATAAAGAATATTACTGTGCCTTATTCATGGGTCTGTCCAGGATTTATGTGTCCAGTTTTTGTGAAGTTTTTTTTTATTGAAAAATCTAATCCAATTTTGTGAATTTGAATACATCATTATATGTAGGTTCTTGTTTATGTTTTTAACAAGATCGTTTCTTTATAATAATAAAAAAAAAACAAGTATGTAATAGGTACTTTGTTGACTTCAACTATTTATGAAATATTTAAAATAATTAAAATATTTAAAATAAATAATTTGTGAAAGTTTAAGTTTGGCGACAGAAAAGTTCGGGGAACGCCTATTTTGAAGACAAAGAATTTTGTGAAGGGCCCTGTTTTAAGATGAAATTTTACATGAAGGGTCCTGTCTAAATATTTTAAAAATTGTGAAGGCCTTTTAAAGGATCCAAATTTTTTCCACACAAATTCCTGTTATTTCTAAGCTAAGCTAAGCTAAGCAGCTACTGTCCAGTAAGCATGATTGATTGTTGAAATCCTCAAGAGCTGAGGGCAAGATAAGACTGACAATTGGTAGTTTTAGGCTTTCAGTTATGTGATTATTTATTTTTAATCTGGTAACTGTTTTGTCAATCATTATATTAGTAATTAGTATAGTATAGTGTGAATCACAAGTTGAAACAATGTCATTTATTAATTCTAGGCACAGTTACAGAGAGCTTTTGGATTTGTTCATACATAAGAAAAATGGTTTGCAGAAAGAAAAATCCAATGTGGCTTTATTTTACAGAAAAAATACTATTTTTGGAAAAGGTGTAATATAGCTATATGCAAATAGTGTAGTCAGGGATGGGGAAATACATCATTTTACTTGCCACTGGCGAGTAGATTTCCTGACAGGGCGAGGGAATTTTCAGGCAATCTTTGAAAAACTGCAGACTATAGAAGATATGCCAATTTTTTTTTTTTTTAAATTGTTGGCTATATTTTCCAAATTTACCCCAATGTAAACATGGTACTAAATTCTACCTTATACTAAACTTTCTCTTATTTATCTTATACTGTACCTTAAGTCTTGTTGGCTGGTAGAGTAAATCCTTGGTGAGTAGGATTTTCTAAAAATTCCCCCACCCCTGAGTGTAGTGATAAAATGATGGGTATTATGGCATACAGCAAGATTGTAAAAACATAAAGAAACTTGCAGACTATGTGATAAAGATAACATTAGTTAATCTGAAACAGCAATGGATGGAATACACATTTAAAATTCTTTGTTGCATTTATTATGTGTTTATATATTATATATATTATTGGAGTAATACATTAATGAAAAATAAATAACTTTAAATTCACTAGAAATTTATATGCAGAACATGCATAGATATATGTATAACAAGTTTAAGTTTTAAGTGATTTTTTTTTTATTATTTGTTTGCAATAATTTTTTATTTTTATTTAAAATATCTTGAATTCTTATCTAGGAAATGTAATGAAATTAATAGAAATATGTTAATCTATACAGAAAAACTAAATAAATGCATGCACATACATAAGTGCACAAATAATATTAATAAAAAAAATCGTGATTTTTAACAACTTTGCTTCTTCATTATCCTGAGAAGCCATTTATTTAGCCATTTCTTTCCATTTAAAAAAGAACTTTTGCCAAACTATAATGACTATGAAAAGAGAGATATTTCAATCTGCCTCCTTGTGAAAAGCTGTGAAGGCGCAAAAAAAAAAAAAAAAAAAAAAAAAAAAAAAAAAAGTTTTCTTTCCTCTCTCCTGCATCTGCCATATTTGACTTTGACCGATATGAATCCAATCAACAATCGGTATTTGGTGTATCCCTGTAAATATTCTTTGTTCTGTAAAAACTAGTTTAAAATTGTATATTTTCACATTTTAGATTATAACTATGCTACTTTTTGCAGGTTTCAACAACAGATACTAGTCCCTCTCCCATGCCTAATGGCGACCTTGTCAATGGAAAAAATGAGACGGATGACAGCAAACCCAAGTATTGTTTCCGTTGCCAAAAGGAGATGGATGGCCTGACTACATACAGACCCGAAGAAATGACATCCAAAGACTATTATTTTGACTCTTATGCCCACTTTGGAATTCATGAGGTATAATTTAAGAAATTTATCTCTTTATAATACAAGTGCATATAGGGTGCTATAGGGCAAAAATGGGAAATTTCAGTAGTGGCTACTGGCCGGTAGGATTAGTTTAAGTGGCCACTTTATTTAAAAATAAACAGTAAAATAAGTATTAATCTAAGACTGAATAGCCCAAATAAATATGTTAATATAAATATATTCAGGGATGAGGAAATCATCATTTTACTCGCCACTGGCGAGTAGATTTCCTGACAGGGCGAGTGAATTTTTAGGCAATCTTTAAAAAACTGCAGACTATAGAAGATATGCCAAAAAACTTTTTATTTTAATTGTTGGCTAAATTTTTCAACTTTTCAAATTTACCGCAATGTAAACATGGTACAGTCTAACCTCGTTAATGCAAACACTCAAGGGGAAACTTTCTTTGTTCATGTTAAAAGTACTTCGTGTTATCCAAACTTAAATACATTACATACAACTGGACGGAGCAATCAGAAACAGTTCGTGCTAAAAGTAATTCGCGAAGCATGTTCGTGTTATCGAGATTTGACTGTACTAAGTTCTACCTTGTACTAAACTTTCTCTTATTTATCTTATACTGTACCTTAAGTCTTGTTGACTGGTAGAGTAAGTCCTTGGCGAGTAGGATTTTCTAAAAATTTCCCACCCCTGAATATATTGCAACCAAAAAAAGTAGAATCCTTGATGAAATGCAAGAAAATTTTATTCTCTCCTTGTAAAAAAGTGGCCACTGATAGACAATTTTTCATTAGCCACTTTCTTTCATTTACTGGACCTATGACCGGTGGCTAGTGCTAATTTTGCCTTTTACAGAGTGTATCTGGAAAAGGAGACAAAACTTTACGGGGTGATAGAATGCCGCTATACACCCACATTTCGTTGTAAAATGTAGTGTCGGAACGCAAGAAGTGAGAAGTTAAAAGGTAGTTTTCCACTGTTGCAATCAAAGAATTAACACAAGAATGATTGGAGATACTTCAGAAAACATTTTATTAACAGGAATGTAATTAATGTACATGCTCAAAAGTAGGGATTTACCGAATAGTTGATTCGGTATTTGGTGGTTCGGCATGTGAACCGAATATTCGGTTTTGGCCGAATAATTGCAGATAAGTATTTTCTTACAAATAGAAGAATTATCTTTTACTTAGCAGTAGAATAGGCTAAACAAAAAGTTTCAATATTATGTGCACGAGTTCAGAGTTCAGCTGCCAAGTCAAAGGCCATTTTTAATTTAAAAAGAAAAACTTTCCTTCCTAAAATAATCTACATTGGTGTGAAATCAAAACAGCTGTTTACAACAGAGAAAAAAAAAGTAAGGAAGATACACATCTTTCCCTTATCATTTTATTTTCTTCTACATTAGTTTTTTTAATTTAAATTTATTTAATGTGTATTTTCTTTAATATACACATCAAATAAGTATATCAGAGTTCATATCTGTATATCTAAGGTGTGTATTAAAGAAAATATACACATCAAATAAGTATACTCCTATGCCTATACTATAGCTTTTATAATTATTATATCAAAATCGCTCAAATTTCTTACCTTCATCACTACAATGTTAAAATATTAATCAAAATATAATATTCTATGAATAATTTGACAGAAAATAGTTAAATGTACAAAGTGATCTGATACCTTTTGTATTTTGAGAACATTCCTATTCAATATGTTTATAATTAGACTTAGACAATCAGTAAATCAGCTTAATGACAACATTGTTTCTTTTTATTTGAATGAACTTTTGTTTTTCTGACAATCCTTATCCTTAATAGTTTAATGCTTTCATAGGTTATTTTTGGGTATATTGACTAGTGTAAAATAATAAAAAATAAGTGATAGGTTAATGAATTTGTGAGTGGAAAGAAGTAATTAAATTTTTACTAGATTAAATAATAAAAATGTAACTGAATTAAATTATTGAGAATTTGATTTTAATTAAAGCTTATTAAAAAAGCTAATATATGCAAAAACGCATATTAAAAAGTTTCAAGTATTCGGTTGCTGAATACCGAAGCTTCGGTAGTCTGTTCTGCAATTTAGACCATATGAATCCAAATGTACAGAAATTCTCTCGATGGAAGCAGAACTAGATAGAACAGAATGCAGAGATCGGGAAAAACTTAAAAAATCCTAATCTAACTTGTTGTTTTTCTTTTTCTGTACTTTTTCTTTCAGAATTTCTCACCATTTTGAAGCTGAAAATTTTTGACACAATATTTTCTGAGAAAAGAAGTGATTTAGGAAAATAGTCTGTCTTTAATTTTAAATGCACTATTGCAGGTAACCACTTTGAATAATACTGCATTACCATGCTTCAGCTTCTTCCTCTTCCATTGAATTAAGCCTTTCCCCTCTAAACTTTGCATCCATTATATTAGCTAAAAAATGCTCAGGCCGATAACCTGTTTGTAACGTTTCAGTATAACTTCCTTGTGTCCCTGCTATACGGTGCCGTAGGCAGCGGGGGGACCCGGTTCGAGGTTTGTTCGCTTCGAGATTTCATGTTATTAGAGGCCCCGATAAAAAGAGGGCCCCGCTAGCATGCGAAGCCAGCTAGTTTAATTATTATAGTTACTACAAAAATAAAAATTAATTATTCATTATGACAACTAAATGTATTTAAAAGTGATAAGATAAGAACTCACTTTTATCACTTAATAGTACCGTGTTTACTTGTGTAATAGTCACACTTTTTTTTTTGCCAATTTTAGGTAGATTTCGTATGAAATTCTACCTATTGGGATCGTTCCTATATTGGAATTTCTGAAAAATTTTTGCAGATCTCCGATCATGACCCCTAGAACACAAAACCACCCTCAGTAAAAAACTTTATATATCTATCTATCTGTCTATCTATATATATCACTTTCTTCTGGACACGATAACTTCCGTAATTCTGCACCAATCTCTTCCAAACTGATACGTAAAATCAATGGGCATAAAATCGCGGTCAAGTTCGTTAATGGGCAAAATCAGACCAAGGGGATGGAAATAGGGAGGGGTTTTGTGAAAACAGAAAACCCCCCATAACTTAATTTTTGTACATATCAAATCAGTTTAAAGTTTTTATTACTTCTAAAAATAGGGCCAAAATTTTATGTATCACAGATTTTTGATAAAGATAAAAATGGGCTCAAGGGGCCCAAAAAATAGGGTTTTTGGGAGAAAAAAATTCATAACTTCGTCAATTCTCAAGATATCAATTCCAATTAATTTTATTATAAATCTCCTTTATATTATCTACAACTTTTATATTCACAAGTTTTTGATAGGACCAATTTGTACTGCAAAAATAAATAAATAAATAAAAACGAAAACAAAAAGGGGGTTTGAAGAAGTAAAAAATCCTTAACTCCGTCAATTCAAAAGATATAAAATCCCCATGAATTTATCATATATCTTCTTAATATTGTCTACAACATCTATATAGACAAGTTTTGGATAGGACCAATTCTTACAGCAAAAGCAAATTAAAAATACATAGCGGTTGAAGAAAAAAATCATCTAAGTAAGGATGTATTCAAATCCAAACTGCTTATGTTCTGACTCATTTTTAAATTAATTTTTGTTCTCAAACGCGTCCAATTAATAGATTCTCTTCTTCAGAAACTATATAATGTACTGTAATGGACAATTTCTTGATAGAGGCAGATTATATTTTTTAAAATGCTGTTAAAGTGGGCATTTTGAACCGAATTTCCCGATGCGCATTGTGTTGGAAAAATCATTGAATTAAGGATGCACTCAAATCCAAACTGCTTATTTTCTGACTCATTTTTAAATTCATTTTTGCTCTCAAACGCATTTAATTGGTAGATTCGCTTATTCAGAAACTACATAATGTACCGCAATGATCTATTTTTTGATAGAGGCAGAATATATTTCAAAAAATTATGTCAAAGACGGCATTTTGAACGGAATTTACCGAAGCAATTGTGTTATCACTTTCTTCTGGACACGATAACTTCCACAATTCTGCACAAATCTCTTCCAAACTGATACATAAAATCAAGGGACATAAAATCTCGGTCAAGTTCGTTAATGGGCAAAAGTGGACAAAGGGGGTGGAAATAGGGAGGGGTTTTGTGAAAACCGAAAAAACCCCATAACTTCTTAATTTTTGTACATATCAAACCTTTTATTACTCAAAGTTTTTATTACTTCTAAAAATAGCGCCAACAATTCATGCATTACATATTTTTGACAAAATTAAAAATAGGCTCAAAGGGCGCAAAAATAGGGTTTTTGGGAGAAAAAAAATTCCTTACTTCATTAATTCTCAAGATATCAAATCCAATTAATTTTATTATACATCTCCTTAATATTATCTACAACTTTTATATTCACAAGTTTTTGATAGGACCAATTCGTACCACCAAAAAAAAATAAATAAATAAATAACATAAAATAAAAAATTAAAAAAATTAAAAATTAAAACAAAAAAGTGGGGTTGAAGAAGAAAAATTTTCATAACTCCGTCAATTCACAAGATATAAAATCTCCATGAGTTTATCATATATCTTCTTAATATTGTCTTCAACATTTATACAGACAAGTTTTTGATAGGAAAAATTCTTACAGCAAAAACAAATTAAAAATACAAAGCGGTTGAAGAAAAAATCACCTTATTAAGGGTGCATTCAAATCCAAACTATTTTCTTACTCATTTTTAAATTCATTTTTGCTCTCAAACGCATCCAATTGCTAGATTCTCTTATTCAGAAACTATATAATGTACAGTAATGATCGATTTTTTGATAGAGGCAGAATATATTTCAAAAAATGATGTCAAAGTGGGCATTTTGAACAGAATTTCCCGAAGCGATTGTGTTAGAAATGAAAAATACTGCCCTACTGAGAAAATAATTGTTTATTAATCCATTAATTGAAAGAAAAATAAAAACACAGGTCGCTTATAAATCTTTTCTAAAATCACGTCAGCATGTTTCATTTTTTTTTTTTTTATTATTATTAAAAATGAATCTGAAAATGTGCCAGAAAATTTCGAGTTGTTGAGCATGGAAAAATATTTTTTTTAATATCGCCTTAACAAGATTCTGATTAAAACCAGCTATTTTATAAAAAGGAAATAAAAACTCGTCAAAAGCAGACAGATAAAACTGTTAAAGTGGATTTATATCTAATAATGATTTAGTTTTTGTTGGTGAAATTAGTATACTTAACTTAGAAATCTACCTCTGCCTGTAGGCCGGGCCGGCAGGGATTTTTATTTCATTGTGAAAGTCTAGGTGCGACTATTATGCGGGGAAATCTACTACACAATATTGTACACTCTAGTGCTAAAACATCACTTGTATAAAAACACATTATAATAAAATTAGTAACTTACCAAATGTTTCCAGATTATGTGTTGTTTATTAAATATCGTTTTTCATTTTATGGTAATATCTTTATAAACGTAAAATTTACAAATAATCTTTGTGAAAATTTTGACAAATTCTCATAATAAATAGCTTTTGCTGAATGTATCAGTATCACTATTGTAATGTGAATCGCTGTCTGAAATATCCTCGTCATTCCGTTGTCATCTTCGCTTCTGTCTAAAGCGTCGGAGAACAGTCTTCTTAAAACTTTTTGAAATTATATTGCTTGTCATTAACCCTCCGACTGTCTTGGAAAAGGGCAAAATTGTAATGTTGTTTTCTCTGTATTTTGTTTTAAATGCTAAAAAAAGTGATTCTTTGAACATTTTATAAAAAAAAAACTTAATAACGAATATCAATACAATCCTTCGAAGTATTAATCATTGTTCAATGTATTAAAAATACATTAAATAAATAGAATTATATTACTTTAAATATTGCTTGTATTGCAGCGAAACCTGGAACTTAGTGAACGTATTAACACAGGCTTGTCAGTGAGGGGGTTAAAGTCAAGCTTTGTAATATCAAACAATACATTGGTTCCAGGAATGGACACCTTACTGTTCCACTGGGAGTTTTTCTTTGTTCCCATTGACCATCCAATCTCAGCTGTACTGGTCTTATACTGTCTTTAAACGGTTGCAGAATTGATGCGAGTCCTTCAGAAATTATCAAGATATCTGTTTTGCATTCTGAAAGTTCCTTCTTTACATCATCAAAAAGCTGTCCTTGGAAGCTTTCGAGTACCAGCAAGGCTGGTTTTTTGAACAATAATCCAGACCTTTTCTTCTAAACATTACGAACCCAATCTTTCATCCTTTTTTCATCCATCCAATTTATAGGAAGAAAATATTTTGACGATTTTTTCTGCTTCAAATTGGGGGTGCGACTATTACGCGAGTAAACACTGTATTCAGTTGATTATATTTATAATAGTAATATTATTATTAATTAATAATAGTATTGATAATAATAGTATTAATATTAATACTATTAGTATTCAGGGATGCCGCGGACGCGCTATAGCGCGTAAATTACGCGAAAAATCGGAGACGGGACGCAAAAAAAATAGCTCTTATGCGTCCCACGGGACGCGTAATTTCGTCAAAAAATCGCGTAAAAAAGCCGATTTTCGTCAAAGAATCGCGAAAAAAGAGCAAATCTCATCAAAATATCGCGCAAAAACAGCGATTTTCGTAAAAGGGCCTTGAAAAAACAGCGTATTTCGTCAAAAGATCGCGTAAAAAAAGAGTATTTCGTCAAAAATTCGCGAAAATAATCGCAAATTTCATCAAAATATCGCGGAAATAAGCGCAAATTTCATCAAAATATTGCGAAAAAACGCGATTTTCGTAAAAGGGCCGCGACAAATTAGCGTATTTCGTTTAAAAATCGCGAAAAAATAGCTTTAAAAAGCCGAATTTTGTCAAAGGATCGCAAAAAAGCTCAAATTTCATCAAAATATCGCGGAAAAAAGCCGATTTTCATCAAAGGATCGTGAAAAAAGCACAAATTTCATCAAAATATCGCGGAAAAAAACGCTATTTTTGTAAAACGGGTGAAACAAAATAGTGTATGTCGTCAAAAGATCGCGAAAAAATAGGGAATTTCGTCAAAAAATCGCGGAATAAAGCCGAATTTTGTCAAAGTATCGCGGAAAAAACACGATTTTCGTGACAGGCCCGAGAAAAAATAGCGAATTTCAACAAAAGGATTGCGGAAAAACGCGAATTTTGTTAAAGTAACGCGGAAAAAACGTGAATTTAGTCAAAGCACGAAAAAAGATGTGCAAACTAAACTTATAGGTAGAAAATTCATAAAATGGGATTTATTTATTTATTTTTTTTTTTTTTTGAGATTCTTAAAAATACAGCATGATTTCAGTGTACTTTGATAATGTATTCAGTAGGTGGCACAGTGATAACCCCCCCCCCCCCCCCTTTCCTTCTTACTGCATTGAAATGTCTCCAGTCTTCAGAACATTTAAGATTTGATGCTTATTAGTGATTTAGATGTAAATTTCCCTTCCAAGGAAAATGTCTGATTCCAACACAGATCTATGCTGACAAATAATTCAATGGGAAGTATAATGAAAGCACCCATTCATTCAACAAAAAGTACACCTTTATTTAACATAAGTATTCTTTTTTTCAGCAAAAATATCTTTTACAATAAACCCGTCTTGCCCCTGTTTAAAAGAAATGCGAACATTAGGGACACTTGTTAGTGGAACTTGGTATCTTCTACTCTCAAATAAACATTATTTTACAATTAAAATTGTATCTTGCATTTTTACTTTTAAAAAAGTAAAGAAAATTTCTCTTAATATTTTTAAAAAATATCTTATTTGAGTGCAAATAACACTGGTTTTAATTCATTATTTAATTATTGTTAAAACAATAATTAATGCATTTCATTTATCTTTTCCAAATAAACAAGTTTCATTTATTCCTTTAAAATATAAATTATTATTGATGGGGACCCGCTTTTGTAAAACAGGGACCCAGATTTTTGGAAATCCCGGGTCCTGGGGACCCAGGTTTTTTCAAGTACAGCGGCATCACTGAGTATTATTTTATAATATCAGTTAATAAATTTATTCTGATATTAGTATTAAGTTAATACTAATAACAGAATAGAATAAATTTATTAACTGATATTATAAATAATATTAATTAGCAATAAATAGATCAAATGTAATAAAAAAATGTAACATAAAAAATATATTTTTAAATGAGTACACACACATATTATATAAATATACAAATATACAGAAAAATAACTAAAACCCACAAAACCCCAGAAAAACCCGCGTTTTTGCCAACCCTGCTGATTTCCAATGAAAGAAATTTGATCACTGTCCCCCTTCCTGATCATTCTATACTCAGCAAAGTTTCTTTTTAGAACACACTTCAATTATTTGTATTGAGTGTCAGAAAATTTTCAAAATAACACAAAAGGTCTATCTCCTTTCCTTTTTTATTCTTTTTAGATATTACAGTCAAATCTGGTTAAAAGACTCATTTCAAGGGAGTATGACAAAGGTCACACAATAAACAGGATAGCATATTAAACATGATTTGTATGATGTTCCAGGAACTGCACCTACTGACGCATCTAATTCTAATTCTCTAAATGAGCTTTAGAGCTTTCATTTGTAATCTAAATTTGGTCAAAAATTGTATCTTTTTATGTATATTTATAACTGTATTCAACTTATTATTTATTTTTATATGGGGTTGGCAAGTTTCTGCCGGGGTGGTTAAAACCAGCAGTTGTAACTGGTTAAAACTGGCATGTCCAGAAACTAGTTTCTGCCATTAAGTGGTAAAAACTGGCAGGAACTAAGAAATAATGCTAATATGAACTTTAATATGCAATGATTCATAATTCACATGTGTATTAGGTATGTAAACAATTAAGTTAAAAATTTAAACTAAAGATTATGAATGTTATTCAAAATAGCAAAAATCCTTAAAATGATCATATAAAAATATTTTGTTTATACAATACTAATTTTTTTTCACTTGAAAAACGGAAAATTTCATAATGATAATGTGATGCTGTTCAAATTTTAACTCTTAATATTATTGTTTACAATTGAATTTCTATTTAAAAGTAAAAAAAAAAAAAAAATACAAAAAATTCTATGCTATTTTAACATTACTTTTCTGAGTATTTTTAAATAAATACTACAATGCAATAACTTAAAGATTAATTTTTAAATAAATAATACAATGCAATAACTTAAAGATTAATTTTTAAATAAATAATACAATGCAATAACTTAAAGATTAATTTTTAAATAAATAATACAATGCAATAACTTGAAGATTATCTACTACAGTAGAGTGCTGATTATCGGAACTCTAATTAACCGAATTTCCAATTATCCAAACATCTTATTTTTCTCAAATGTTTTTCACTGAACTTCAAATTATCCGAATAGCCTATTTCTCTCAAAAAATTTTTTTAACCGAACTTCCAATTATCCAAACACCCTATTTCTTTTATTTTTTGGGTGAAGTTCTTGCCGCCTAATGTTACACCTGTAATCCAACGCATGAATCAAAGTGTGATAGACATTCAAAGCACTTTATATAAAGCAAATGTTAATAATGTTGTTTTTATCAGAAGAAAAAGAAGTGCCTGATTACAAAGATACGATAAAAATTGATTTGAAAGATTGTCGTATAATGACTTCTGATCAAGTTTGTTATAATTTTGCCCAATCCAAAAAACCCGGGTGGGTATTTTCTGAAAAAAACTAACTGGGTTTCTTCAAAATTTCGACTTTAAATTACATAGGTAATATATTTCTTAATATCAGTACACCACTCGTAAAGTTTATCACACCCCACTCCAAAGATAAAAATGTCTTCATTCTCCCAATGACAATTTATAAAACAAATAATTGTAACTTAATTTTCTATATGTATTGTGTAACTATCACAAACGCAAAAAACTTATTTTTTCAAAAAAAAAAAAAAAAAAAAAAACTTTGATATATAATAATATTCTTGGAAATTCCTCCTCATTGTCCTGAAGTGTGAGAGGGAGAGGAGAAACACAACTGAAACCTCCCAAAGAAGTTACTCCAGTTTCAAAAGTAAAAGGATTTTAGAAATGTGTGTGGAGAGGGAGGAGGGAGTATATATTGTTCTGTTCTTCAAAATTCCTCATCATTGTCCTTTCAGTAAGTGGGAGACGAATGCTTTGAAAAGGGAAAACATATATAGTGTTGCTATATAAATATACCAGCACATTTTGGAATGCAAACTCAAAAAAAAAAAAAAAATCTTGCAATCCATTATTAATCAATATGTTTTAGAGTTCAATTTTCAGAATGAATTTTTTCTAGAGAAAATATTTATTATATATAGACAATCACTTTAGTTAAAATGAATAAAGATACTTTATCCTTAACAAAGTATTAGTTTAAAAGTTCTGATTAAGCACTAGTATTAGTATAGTACTTTAATGATAATTTCATTGTCAAAATTATTACTAATAATTTACCTAAAAGCAAAGCATAATTTTAATTATTATCATTGTTTTATATATTTTTGTGATCAATTAGTTACTTATTATTAGTACTGTATTTAGTAGTAACTACATTTTTTCCAAACATTCTTAACTGCCTAACCGATAAAACCCAGTAGGTTGGAGTTTTTCTGAAAAAATCCAGGCATTTAACAACCCTGCTTCTGAATCCTGGAATCTAGTAAAATCCACAACATTAAAAAAGATTTGGAATAATATGTTAAATAAAGAAAAAAAATGATAGTGGATCAGAAAATGAAGAATGTAAAACAATGAAGGAGATGGGAAGAATCCTAAACTATGAAGAAAATGAAACTAATGAGTGGTTAAATAGTGACGTACATGCTCCTGGATATCAGATTTTAAATGATGATAATCAAGATGAAAACAAATTTGAAGAAAATGAAAATGAATGCTCTGAAAGTGACCCAGACCATTCATTCAGACCCAATCATTTAACGAAGCCTTTGAATGTTTGGAAACAGCTCTATGAAATGGCTCGAATGACTGAAGAACGCTGATCCTAATGGCAGCATTGAAAAGAATATCTTCTTTGAAGCAAGCAACTGTCGCTTTTTAACAATTTAAGCTTCTTTGCTTAAAATATAATCCCTAGTGTTTAGAAAATGACAAAAAGAGAAAAAGAAAAATTTAAATGATAAAGCAAATAAAAATTAAAAAGATAAATACATATATATAATAAAGATGAAATCACAAAAATATATGAACAAATGGGTAAAATTCCAAATATGAACAATATATGAACATAGGAAACCAGCATGTAAAATAGGAAACTATGAATAACCCACAGAATCATCAGAGATGCTTGTTGGTTAATTCATAGTGAAAATGCATTATTTCATCCAATTTTGTCGGCATTAAGACTAAAATGACAAATTTTAGAACCTAATAGTGGATCATATTAAATTATAAAAATCCAAGAGATCTAAAGAAAGATGCACCTCACACAGGATATTAAAAATTATTAGAGCACAATACCTCAATTACATTCTAGGATCCAAAACATCAGAAAATTGACTCGCTATATTAAAGCATGTGAGGATGCAAACAGATTAATTGGAACATATGGGCAGCCGTTGCCGAAATCCAGAGCTTTGCTGCCAACTGGTGTGAAAAATACAATTTTTAAACACGCCAGCACTAACTGGTGCTGAGGCCTAAGCCCGGATAAAGTGTGACAATTGTAATATAGTCCCCGGTAGCAGAAAGTTCGAGACGCGCGACGTGCGTCGCAGATTTATTTTGGACCTTGCAGATAAATTTGCCAACTTGAAAAAAAAAGTAATTCCTTTAAAAAAAAAAAAAAAAAAAAGTACGAAAATTCTGACAAAAAATATCGTGAATTCGAAAAATATCAATTTCGGCAATCGTTCGCATAAAAAATCGGTAATTTTTTCGACCCCCCTCCCAAAAAAGTCGTTCCAAATCGGCGACACCCCAAAGGGTCGCTATAAAAACGCGAATTTCGTCAAAAGAGACCGGAAAAAAACATGAATCTCGTCCCATGGTTGTAGAAAAAATGCAAATTTCTGTCACAGGATCGCGGAAAAAACACAAATTTCATCAAAGGATCGCGGAAAGAATGCGAATTTAGTAAAAGGATCTCGGAAAGAACGTGAATTTAGACAAACGGTTGTGGGGAAAACGCAAATTTAGTCAAACGATCGCGAAAAAACGCAAATTTATGTCAAAGGATCGCGAGCAAACGCAAATTTATGTCAAAGGATTGCGGAAAGAAGGAGGAAATTCGTCAGAAGATCTCGAAAAGCTAATTTCTGCCAAAAGATTGCTATACAAACTTAAATCTTATCCAAAAATCCCGAGAAAACGTGGATTTCGTTCCAGGGCCGCAAGAAAAACGCAAATTTCTGTCACAAAATTGCGGAAGAAACTTGAATTTCATCAAAGGATCGAGGAAAAAACACGAATTTAGTCAAACAATCGCGGGAAAAAAATGCAAATTTTTGTAAAACGATCGCAAAAAAACATAAATATTTGTAAAACGATCGCGAAAAAACGTAAATTTTTGTAAAACAATCGCGAAAAAACGTAAATTTTTGTAAAACGATCGCGAAAAAACGCAAATTTCTGTAAAACGATCGCGAAAAAACGCAAATTTCTGTCAAAGGATCACGAAAAACGCAGATTACTGTCAAAGGATCGTGAAAAAAGGAAAATTTATGTCAAAAGATCGCGAAAAAAACTCAAATTTTTGTAAAACGATCGCGAAAAAAAGCTCATTTTTTTCAAAGGATCGCGAAAAAACGGCAAATTTCGTCAAAAGATCGCAAAAAAAAACCGAGGAATTTCCTCAAAAAATCACGAAAAAACGGCACATTTCGTCAAAAGATCGAGATAACAGCATATTTCGTCAAAAGGTCACGAAAAAAACCAAAATTTCATCAAAAGTGAGCAAGAAAAACACATAATTAGTACCCATAGTGGATTTTTGTTCCCTGCCCCCCCCCCCCCCCCTCCTTTTGTAACCTTTCGGAAATTTTGCTATGAATTTCAGAATTTTTCTTTTTTTTTTTACTCAATCACCCCTGGTATTAATCAGTAAGAACGCTGTTTATTTTAACAGTCATAATGTTTGTACATAAGAAAATGTAACACTCTACACCCGCAGACAATTTTCATCCCACTAAATTGCTGTCGCAGACACAACCATAACTTTCTGCTACTGGGGTATAGTCAAGAAACCCTTTAAATTGTCTGTCCATTTATCCAAACTAGGGTCAGTCCCGATTTGTTCGAATAATCGGCACTCTACCGTATATACAAATAGAAATGGTTGTTGTGAAAATATATAAGTCAATATTTAAAGCACAAAAAATAATGCAGAATTTTTTATTGAAATATCTTGTACAATTATTTTACAACATTGAAAGAACAAAATTATCACTTAAATATACTATTATTATTTTTTCCATGGAGCATTCCATAACATAGGACTAATTTTGCTAATCTTTTTAAGTGTTTAATTTAAAATAAGTATTAAATATAGTTTTATATTTTGATATTTAAATTCAGATTTTAAAATATTCTAATTGTTTATGCATAAAATTAAACAACCATATTATAACAAAAAAATTATCTGTTAGATTACACATTATTTCTAATACAAATGTATTTTTTAATTAAAACTATCCACAATATTTTATTTGCAACTTATCTTGAATAAAATGTACTTGGGGAATTTAATACTACTAAAAAAGTCTGATTAAGTCATGAAATGTGTTTCTGCCAGTTAAAGCTGGTTATAACCACTTTCTGCTGGCAAAAACCCAGCCCTGTTTTTATAGAACCAACTGGAATGATAACTAAGGATAGACATGGATTCAAACGTGGCTTCATTGTTGATTAATACGTTATAACAAAAAATAAAACCATAAAAATAATTTACCTGCTAAACACAAATGAAAAATATTAAGTTTTAGAAACACAATCCAGTTATTAAAATCACATTCTGTACTTGTGATAATGTGTACGCTTAATCTTGTTAATCTTTGTGTTTAAATAACAGAAATATTGTTAACATAGCAAAAAGTAGACATAAAAAAATATGAATTGTACAAGCACAATCATTTGTTTAATCTTCACAAGTTTATTATTATTACAGGGTGCCCACAGAATCAGGGAATCATTGAAAAATCAGGGAACTTTGTAAAAGTACTCGAAAATTAGGAAAATTCGTTTATATGCATAAATATTTGCATTTTAACGTTGCCAACAAGACTGATTCATTTATTTTATATACCATATTTTTTCACATGCTGATTCTTCTTTTCCAATATTTTTAAAAAGATGCATGTGGTATGAATTTTTGATATTTAACGTAAATTAAGGTGATCAGATGTCCTCATTTTCTGTGGATAGCGCTTATATTCAAGGTAATTTATCTATTTTTGAAAATTTTAAATGATACATTTTTATAATCTGACCAGGTGACCAGCTTAATCCAGTTAACTATCCCGTCAGATGTAGATACGTCTTAGAATTGAACATTTTCAGAAAATGAGGTGATCACGAATTCTTTTGAGATTTGGTCAGAGAATTTGCCAGTAGGGATGCACCGAATATTCGGCATTTGGCCATGTTACCGAATATTCAGCTTGGCCGAATAGCAAACTATTCGGCATGCCGAATATTCAGTTTGGCCGAATATCAAAATATTCGGCCAAACCGAATACTTAAAAAAACTTTTAAAACATATTTTTAAAAACTTTATACAACTTCTACGTTTAATAGTCAACTTATAAGGATATTCAGAATAATTAGAAACATAATCATATTTAAATAAAAGATAATGTTTTTACATTATTTATTTGCTGTTTGTTAAGTATTTAAGAAAATTAACCAATCACGAGGATTTTCATAGGAATTAATTATGTGAAAATTCAAGATTTTAAGAACAACGTTTACAACTTCTGAAAATGATTGCCCACTCCAGACACCGATCTAGGATGCATTTAAAAAATTCCTTCCTTAATTAAAGGGAGTAGAACAGTTATTCTTGCTGAGTTGCCGTCATATAAAATTTGAATAGATTGTATTATTTATTTATTTTTACTTTAGTCTCTTCCTTACAAACAAATAATATAGGATCCTGTACAATTGTTCTTCCAATTTTTTACAATTTCTCTTTGATTTTAAAGTGTTTCTTTTAGAATTTAAGAAAATTTTATTCATTTGTTTTAATTCTCAGAAGAAGCCATGAAATTTAAAATTTTTATAACTATCCTCTTCTTAAATAACTTAAAGCAGATTTTTTTTCAGCATAAAGTTACTTGAAAAAAGCTCTTGTTTATTAGAATAAAAGTTTGTTTTAAATATTATGTGAAATTGTTTTAAAATTTAACATTTTAATGCCTTTAAACTTTGAAATATAAAAGTATTCGACAAGCCGAATATTCAGTATTCGGCCGAATAGTTACTATTCGGCAAGCCGAATATTCGGTATTCAGCCTAGCAGTTACTATTCGGCTAGCCGAATATTCAGTATTCGGTTCGTCTGTTGGCCGAATATTCGGCATTCGGCCAAAATCACTATTCGGTGCATCCTTATTTGCCAGTCATGCTTTGCTGGGAACCCTGTATAATCGTAGTATATGTATGCATATTTTTCTATAAATCAGTTTTATACCAGCCAACTATTCATGATGAGAATAGGGAAACACTCAAAATTCAAGAAAGTTGCATTAAAACCGCAAAATCTATTATATTAATTTTTATAGAATACATTTTTGGATTATTTGTATATGTTCATAAACACAATTATTAATCAAATTACTATTACTTTCTTTACTTAAAAAATAATTAAATCAAAATTCCAACAGCTAGGTGTATACAATAAAAAAAAAAAAAAAATGAAATAAACCACAATGAAATGTTATTTGGATTTTATTTAATAAATAAATGTTTTAACATACTGCACACATTACATACAGTTTAAATCTAAGCTGGTGAGTGTATTTCGCAGGATTAAACGATATTGCTTGAAGAAAAATAATCAGGTGATCATGTGGCAGGAGTCGAAATATTGAAGATACTGCAATATCCTTAAAATTCGCTTGCATCCAGTGAAAAAAAAAAAAGAATAAATTATTTGAAATGCATATGGAATTAAAGCTGAAGAATATATTTTGCAGTATGAAACTGTATTTCCAACAGAAAGCCAACAAAAATAATCCAACAGAAGAGCAAGCACATGATTAAAAGCCGAAATATTGGAAATACAATACTGCTAAATCGTTGAAGTCTGCTTGCATTTGGTAGGAAAAAGAATTAACCAGTTTGGTAATTAGATGTAATCAAAATAGAACCCTATTTCCATGAAAAAAGTTGTATTTCAGTTGGCGATGGATAACAAAATTTTTTAATTACCACGTGGCAAGTAGCAGCCACCAATTTTCACCTCTAGCTGCAGATGATATTAAATCTACAGTCTGTTTATCCAAAATGTTTGTGTGGAACATGAAAATTGGTTTCTCTCTTTTTCAAGAATGACTTACCACTCTTAAACTTGAACATGCATTCTGGTTTTCAGAAACAAAGGATTAAATAAAAATCTTTCATTGTAACAAAAACTTCCCATCCTGTAAAGTTTAAGTTTGTATTTTCAAATTATTTGAGAAAGGCTTCTGAAACTCAGAATGAATGGTGTGTCAGGGTGTCTACAGAATCTGGAAATCGGGGAATCATGTAAAAATCAGGGGGATTTATAAATTCGGAAACTTTGTAAATACTCGAAAAGGAAAATTAGTCTTTATGCAAAAATATTTGTATTTTCACCTTGCCAATGAGACGGATTTGTCTATTTTATATACCACATTTTTTTCACATGCTGATTAGTCTTTCCCAATATTTAAAAAAAAAAAAGATGCACATGGTATGACTTTTTGATGTTGTAACACAAATTAAGGTAATTAGCAGGGATGATTGAGTTCAGGTAATATACCTGAATTAAGGTATTTATTTCATTTTCAGTGTCGGAATTCTGTTTTTATAGTTTATAAAATAAGACCAAAATATCAATTTCATATGATTGCTAAACATAATTATAATTAATATTTTTCATAATGAGGGGATTGAACCTCCCTGCAATAAATTATACGCTCTCTTTCCACATAAAAACTTTTTCTCGCTAAAATTTCAGATATTTTTTCATGAATTCAGAATCACCCCTGAATTAGATTTCCTCTTTTTCTGGTGGATATTATGTTGAAGGCAATTATACCCACTCCCAGTGGCAGAAACGCCGCGACACAGCGACGTAGTCGCAGACAAAAAAAAATCTCTTGTGGACAATTTTTGTCTGCACTAATGAAATCAATTTAAAAAAATTGTCCGCAACTTTCAGACGTTTTTTGCCCGCGAAAAACGAGAATTTCGGCAAAGGATCGTGTAAAAAAGCGTGATTTTCATCAAAGGATCGGGAAATAAACAGGAAATTCGTCAAAGGATCGCGGAAAAAACGCGAATTTCGTCAAAGGATCGTGAAATAAATACAAATTAAGACCATGAAACAAACGCGGATTTCTTCAAATGATCGCGGACAAAACGCGAATTTCGTAAAAACATAGCAGGAAAATGCGAATTACGTCTAAAGATCCTGATGGAAAAAACTCTAATTTCGGCAAAGGATCGCGGAAAAGTGCGAATTTCATCACAGAATTGTGGGAAAAAAACTCAAATTTCGTCGAAAGATCACGAAAAAATGCAAATTTCGTCAAAAAATCACGAGGAAAAATGCGAATTTTGGCAAAAGGCCGTGAAGAAAACACGAATTTCGTCAAAAGATCGCAGAAAAATGCGAATTTCGCCAAAGAATTATGAAAAAATGTTACTTTTCTCAAAAAGCCGCGGAAAAAAAAACGCGAATTTTGTCAAGGGATCGTGAAAAAAACGCACAATTCGTCAAAGGATCGTTGAAAAAACGTGAATTTCATCAGAAGTCCGCGAAAAAACCATGAATTTCGTCAAAGGATTGCTGCAAAAAAAAAAAAAAAAAAACTTTCATCAAAGGGTTTTGGAAAAAATAAAAGTTCCTCATGAAAGTTCATCATTTTTTTTTTTTTTTTTTGAGCCTGTAGCATGTCCGAAGGTTGTATGTGGTGTGTGTGATTGTGAAATGGTAGGGAAAAAAAACTTGAGCACACATTTTCAAGGACGCCATCCTGGTCAAAATATAAATTAACCCTGGGCTAAAAATTTGGATAACATATTTTAAAGAACAAATCAGCTCTGAAGCTTCCAAAGGTTTATAAAAGCATCTTTATTGTTTATGTATGGTTCTGCTTATGCTTCCCATTTTAGAAATTCTACAAGATGTTAGATGATGAAAAGTTATAAGCAAAATTAATGAGAATGCATCATGCTTACCATGATTTAAATAAAATGATAAAAAATTCCTACTTTAATGTATTATTTATTCATTAAAATTACATGTAAAATTTGCAGACAGATTATGAAATTTTAAAAGCTTGTTGCAGACAGCTACAAAAGTTTCTGCCATTGGGTACACACTTTTGAAAATTTTAAATGATACATTAGCATGACTCGACCAGGTGGCCAGCTTAATCCAGTTAGCTATCCCGTCATATCTAGATATGTTTTAGAATTGGACATTTTTCAGAAAATGAGGAAATTTTCTGGTCACCCTTATATCCATTGGCTACTGTATGAAGTTGTTGGACAAAATTTTGAATTCAGATTCATAAAACTGTCAACAAATACTTGATATTAGGCAATTTTTGTTTTTCTCCCAAATGAGACATTAGCTAGCCCGATAAGTGTGGTATATGAGGAAGCAGCATACATGAAAAAATACAGTATGTGTATTGTTAATAATGGAAATCAGGAAAGTCTGATACAGATAGTCAGGCAAAAATCGGGGAACATTTTTTACAACTTCTGTAGACCTGTGGGAGTGGTGGTGGGGGGGGGGGGGGGGGATATAGTTGTTGGCCGCATGCACAAATTTCTCAGGCTTTCTTATAGAATTTAAGTATTCTTAACTGTAATATTGATTTTAGAGTTTGCAAAAATAGAAAAAAATATGTATAATTTTTGTCCTTAAATTTTGCTTTTCTCTGTAACTGATATTTTCCTTAACATTATAGGGAAAATCTAAAAGGAAATCCTTCTATATATAAAAAAAAGTTTTGATTTGGAAATGGACCAATGAACATCTGCGTAGATATTCCGGGTAGATCCGCATCCAATTTGAATGCTTAAGCATGGCCTTTCATCGTTAATATAAAGAAAACTGTTGCATACAAAAATATGAAAATCGGTGGTATTATAGAAAAATGTTTGATAAACACGCTGATGCAGATAGTTTTCAAATCGAAGAATTATTTTAAGAGATATTTAATGCTAAAGTTGGACAAAGTCGTTCCATTAAAAAAGTTTTATTTGAGCAAAAACTATGCATGAGAATTTAATCATTTTTAGATAATTTTATACGTTATAAGTTCCCAATGCGCAGATTGCATTTATTTTTCTTATTTGACGCATTTTTTGAGGTTTTATTTTTATTTTTAATTCAAATTTTCAGCATTTCGAGAGATGTTTTTTACAAACTTTAGAAAATGTCATTAATTTAAACTGTTGCCAATTGTATAAACAGCAAAACAAATTATCATATCAAATATTTCTTCAAATTAAAAATTTATTTACACGTGATTATTACAAACAGAAAAAAAAAACTTGAAAATTACGTCATAAGAACCATATTTACACTTGAATTTTACGTCATATTTAAAATGCCCAAAAAATATGGTAAAACAATTTAAATTGGAAAATACATTTGCGTGAGATATTTTGAGATAATCTTTTCAACTATTATCATGAATTCGAAGACAGCACAAATAATATTTCCTTCTAACAACAAAAGTATTTTTATGTGAATATTAATAAGAGAAATAAAAGTTTGGTGTAAATTACGTCCGATTTGAAACGATACATTTAAAATGAATTATTTAAAAGAACTATCTTATAGCGCTGCTAAAAAATACCGGGAGACAATGACACTGTTTACTTAATTCATTTTACATTAGCTTATTTTCAAATAACTAATGTGTTTAATTAAATACGAAAACAGCCATTGTATCTCTTAACAGCAACGGATTTGGTCTTAAAAATCCCCAATCCAAGGAAAACGAATGGAAACCCGTTTACAGAGAGATCTACATTTTTTTAAAAAAAATTTTAATTCAATATTTTTAAAGCCGATCAAATGGCGTGCAATTAGCGTGCTTTATGGATTTTGGTGTGCCTGAACGGGGGTTGGCGAGCCTAGCTCGTAGGGGGCAGAGCCCCCTAGTGTTTTAAAAATTACTCTTAAAAATTTTGAAAGGGAGTGAAATTAATTCCGGAAATAATATTTTTGCCTAATGCTGATTTCAACATGGCTCCGTCCATTGTTTTTATTATTATGAAGATTTACATATATCGATTGTTACAAATAAATAATATATTGTGTTTTTATGTGACACTGACAATTAATTTTTGTATGTTGTAGGAAATGTTAAAAGATGAAGTTAGAACCTTAACTTACAGAAATGCTATGTACCACAATAAGCATTTATTCCGAGGAAAAACTGTCCTAGATATTGGCTGTGGAACTGGAATACTATGCATGTTTGCAGCTAAGGCCGGAGCAGCTAAAGTTATTGGGGTAAGATTTTATTGTAATAGAATATTTAACTGTTCCTAGATATTTTTAAAAAGTTTATATTAGTTTATTAAGAAAAAAATTATAAAAATTTTGTGTAATTTAGTTCTTGAAACATAATCTTCTTAATATTTATTACTATTTCAGTAATTTTTTAAATAACTTTTTATCAGAATATTATTACTTTCTTCTATCTTCAATAGAAGAAAGTATTGTAATCGAAATTTTTTTCGACTTCCGGTTTTCGACGGATTTACATGTTTTAGGGGTCAGAGATTCCAAAAAACATGTTTATAGAAAAAGTCTGTGTGTCCGTCTGTCTGTCGCCATTGTACCATCAAAAAGTGTATGAAGTTATGCATAGAATTAAACCAAAATTTTATTTGAAGTTTTTGGCTATGGCAAGCAGGTCCTCCTGGAATTTGGAAAAAATTCGCCGGTAGGGGGCGCTGATATAGCAAGTTTTGTGCGAATTTGAATATTGTACCATCCAAAAGTGCATGAAGTTATGCATAGAATTGAACCAAATTTTTATTTTAAGTTTCTGGCTATGGCAAGCTGGTCCTCCCTGAATTTGGAAAAAATTCACCGGTAGGGGCGCTGTAAATGTGATTTTTGTGCGATTTTGAATATTGTACCATCCAAAAATGCATGAAGTTATGCATAGAATTGAACCAAATTTTTATTTTAAGTTTTTGGCTATGGCAAGCTGGTTCTCCCTGAATTTGGAAAAAATTCACCGGTAGGGGGCGCTGTAATAGCAATTTTTGTGCGATTTTGAATGTTTTACCGTCCAAAAGTGTATGAAGTTATGCATAGAATTAAACCAAATTTTTATTTTAAGTTCTTGGCTATGGAAAGGAGGTCCTCCCTTAATTTGTAAAAAAATCGCCCGTAGAGGGCGCTGTAATAGCGATTTTTGTGCCATTTTGAATATTGTACCATCGAAAAGTGTATGAAGTTATGCATAGAATTGAACCAAATTTTATGTGTTTTTGGTTATGTCACGAAGGTCCTCCCTGAATTTGGAAAAATTCTTCCGGTAGGGGGCACTATAATTGCGATGTCTGTACCATTTTCATTATTGTACCATCGAAAAGTGTATGAAGTTATCCATATAATTGAACCAAATTTTTTGTGCATGTTTCTGGCTATGGCAAACAAGTTCTCCCTGAACTTGAAAAAATTCTGCCTGAAGGGGGCGCTATAATTCCGATCTCTGTGCCATTTTCATTATTGTACCATCGAACAATGTATAAAATTATGCATACAATTGAACCAAAATTTTTTTGCGTGTTTTTGGCTTTGGCCAACAGGTCTTCCTTGAATTTGGAAATATTGCAAGGTAAAGGGGCTCTGTGCTAGCGATTTTTGTATACTTTTCTTGATTTTTCGTAGTTCTATTGTGCAGCGGCGGGAACTCGCTACCTGCTAAGCCGGCTATTCGCAAACAGCTGATAACAACAAAATAAGGAAAAATTAATAATTTTAACAAATATCATGATATAGATTAACTCGTTTTTAGTTCGTTTAATTGACTTGAGCAGAAATTTAAGATGAAAATCAAAGTTAATATAGTATTGAACTAATAATATTGAAGTATTAACATGTGTAACTAGGTTTTGAAATATTAGGATGTATAAGATAGAAGAAAGTTTTGGGATTGGGACATCCAACTAGTTTTAATTTATAATCTAATTTGTAACAGGGTTTGTTGATTTAAATCACTTTTTCTTTTAACTTATTTTTAAATAAATTTTAGATATAAACAAACATAATAATGCACTTTAATATAATTTAGTTTATATAAAATAGATAATCAAACAGCTTTTAGACAGATGAAGCTTAATCTAATTAAGTAAAATACAATGTAATGTTTAAGAAAAAGTGCTTTTAAATTTCATACGAATGAAATTGTAAAAGAATCTTGTAACAGTAAGAAAATCTAAGCAGGAATATATTAAATACTAGCAGACCCGTCCGGCGTTGCCCGGGCCCGTGATGAATAAACCTCAAATTTGTATGATTTTATACCACTAATTCTCTTTTGTCTAAATTTATATTTTTAAATATAAAAAATCGCAAGACAAATATTAAATTGAAGGTACGTGCTATTTTGCGTAAGCTGAGTTTTGGAGTCTATGTGTACCGAAAGCGAGCGGAGCTGCGACAAAACGCTCAGGTTTTTACTGGTTTCGTAGACATTTTCAGACATTTTATTTTGAAAAAATATTTCTACCCGTGCGAACGTTTCAAAATTTTTGTAAGAGATGTAAATCTGGTCTATTTAGATGCTTCGATAAACATTGCGTGTCAAAATAAGGACATTGACTAAAATAAGTGTTGGAAATATTTAATTCTTTTAAGTTATTTTTAGCATACCAAATGCTTATTTTAAGTTTTAAAACCCCATTTCATCTTGTTGTCCACCCTGCAGAGAACACGTTTTCCCGGCGACTGTCGAGATGTTTACGTTCTCAATCGGCGAGTTGAGTTATCTCACGGTTGCTCTTTGGAAGGAAACTTCCATTTTTCAGGTTCTATAGATGGCGCTGTCGTTCCGGAGATGCACGACGCTTCGTCTTTAGTTGACGTTTGCTAGGCTGTGATTCGTCCAGGTAATTAACTGTCCGTTTCGCGGTATTTTATGCAAATGTCTTATTTTTGAGGTGTATATATACCTGTACAAATTTCAGAGATGGGTGCTTGCTCTCACATGCAAGTATCAGTTCGTTCTCATCTTGAACGAACATTAGATTGTAATGGGTATTCTTTTGAAACACTTAATGTTCTTAGCTCAAGTAGAGCTCTGTCTAAAGTTAATGTCTCTTTTAGTTTCTAATAAATGTGTTTGCTTTTAAAATCTTTGTCATTAATCAACACCATCTCACCTTTCATACTTTACATTTTTCAGATAATTTATGAGTAGAAAGAGTATGTGTATCCATATTTTGGGAAACATCGGTTATGGGCCACTCTTTTTGCCCATATTAAGTATTTAATTTAGAGATGGTGTTAACGTTAAAAGTTCTAAAAGCTTAAAGATAGGGGGTCTCTAAAAACTAAAGATGGAAATAGATAAACTTAACAATTATAACTATGCCACCTGGAAAGATGATGTGACAGCACTTTTAATGGACAAAGGGGCATATGAACATGTTAGTAATAAAGATTTAAAAGTTAAAGAAGATGCAACTCCTAAAGAGAAGCGCGATTTTGAAATTAAAAAGAATCAGGCCTATAGTACAATATATTTAAATATTAGTAAAGATTTAAAGCCACTGATTCGTGATACTAAGGTTGCGTCAGAAGCCTGGGAAAGACTAAAAGTTCACTTCCAGCCAGCAACGCGGGGAAGATCTATTGGTATTTTGGATGCCTACTTTAATTGTACTTATGATCCTAACGAAGCGATAGGACTGTATGGAGCAAGACTTAAAGAGATTTTAGAAAGTATGGGGGATACAGAAATAGAATTACCTGAAATTGTCAAAACTTACCAGCTGATTAGATTCCTTCCAGACACTTTTTCTGGTATCGTGCAAGCCATTTATAGATGGGGTAAAACGGACTTTACCTTTAACAAGGTATTAGATGAGTTAATATTAGAAGAGGACCGTTTAAAGCAAAGTAGAAAAGATTCGCTTAAAGGGGAAAAATCGGCATTAGAAATAAAGTTAATAAAACCCAAAGAAGTCCGAAAAAGAGATAAACACCAAAATCAGAATTGTTTCAAATGTGGCAAACCAGGTCATAGGGCTGTTAATTGTAGAAGTAACCCTAAAAATGCAAAACGAAAAAGTTACGTGACAGAAGCTAATTTTGGTCAGAATAACAACTTTCAAGATAAATTCAATTGGGTGTTTGACACCGGTGCGTCAAGTCATTTTTGTAACAACAAAGACTTGTTTGTAACGTACAAACCGGTTAACAATACTAAAATGACTCTCGCTGTAGGCGAAGTAACTAGGCCTTTTTGAAGGAATGGGAAGCGTAGATGTAAATTTCAGAGTAAATGGAAGAGTTAATGAAATACGATTACATAATGTAATGTACTTTCCAAAGTTAAGAAGAAACTTAATTTCAGGTGCAGTATGTGAGAAGAAGGGTTCTAAATTTGTAGGAAAGAATGGCAAAATAACCTTATTTGACGAAAAAGGTGAAGAAATGTTTTCGGCGTATAGAAAAAATGGACTGTACAGCGTAAAACCTACATACCCACAATCTGCCACTTATGTCGAAAATAATGCTATAACTTCGAATGCAACAGAACTAGATAAATGGCATCAGAGATACTGCCACATAAATAACCAGTACATTGTCAATACATCTCAGCATGAAAAGGTAAAAGGATTACCGAAGTTGAAATATCAGGAATTAGGCTGCGAATCGTGCAAAATTGCCAAAACAAGAAGAGTATCTTTCCAATCTCAAGAAGGAGGAAGAACAAACAAACCGTTACAATTACTACATATGGACGTCTGTGGACCAATGCCAACATATTCACTCGGAGGATCTGAATATTTTCTAACGATTATATATGATTACTCAAAGAAGGTGACTGCTTATCCTATTCAACATAAAAGTGAAGCATTTGATTGTTTCTTAAAATTTCAGAAAAGGAATGAGAGGTTTTTAGGGAAGAAAGTAATAGCTATAAGGACTGACAATGGTAAAGAATTTGTCAACGATAAGTTTAAAGTTCATTTAGAAAAAGAGGGCATACAACACCAAATGACGAATCCATACACACCAGAACAAAACGGACTCTCAGAACGATTTAATTACACAGCAGTAGATGCTATAAAAGCCATGCTGAAAAGTAGCAAAATGGACGAAAAATTTTGGGCAGAAGCACTATGCTGTTTTGTATATGTATGGAACCGAGTAGCCAGAAAAGGTCAAGAGAAAACCCCATTTGAATATTTTTGTGGAAGAAAACCATCAGTGAGCCATTTAAAGAAGTTTGGAAGCATTGCATATGTTGGAATACCAAAACAACAAAGAAAAAAGTTTGACATGAGAACGAAGAAAGGATTTTTAGTTGGGTATGCACATCAAACTAAAGGCTATAGAATATGGATTCCAGAGTTGGGTCGAGTCATCGAAACAATAAATGTATCTTTTGATGAGGAGTTTGGTATAAGAGAAGAGAAGAAACAAAGCTCAAACAGTAGAAGGAAAGAAGCAAAGCTCCGAAGTGGAGCGAAGCTGGACCCAAAGGTAAAAAGTAACGAAGGTAAAGGTGGGATTAGCCATGGAGGAAGCCGCAGAGCAATTGAACATGTAGAAACTCCAGAAGTACCATCAAAATCTGAAATAGATTCAGAAGTCGAGACCATGAATCAATATCAAAATAACGAAGAATCAAGTACTGATTCTGAAGATGATCAAATTCCGTGTGAAAGTATAAAGTGGATCAGAGAAGCGAAGGAAAGAAGAGATTGTTCAAGAACAGACATCTACTACAAAATTGAAGGTAAAAATGTAATTCTTAGATCACATCCAGATGTGAAGAGGTACTGCTTGAAGAACAATATAAGATATGATCCGAATTTCTTTAGTTTTTCTGGAAAAGATAAATATTCAGGACCCGAACCAAGAGCTGAACCTATAACTGAAAACAAATTGTCTGACATTAGTGAAGAATCTGACATAGATTTAGAAGCCAATTGCATAGAAGTGGAAATTCCTAGATCATTTAAAGAAGCTGTCGAGTCTAACCAAAAGGAAGAATGGATGAAGGCCATGCAAGAAGAAATCAAAATGATGGAGCAGCGAAAAGTATGGGAATTAATGCCAAGGAAAGATGGTGAGAAGATTATACATAATCGATGGGTGTATACTATCAAGAAAAACGAAGAAGAAAAAATTATAAGATATAAAGCAAGATTGGTTGCGAAAGGCTTTAGCCAGAAAAAAGGAGAATCCTATGAAGAAGTATATAGCCCTGTAGTAAATTTCGCCATCATTAGATTGTTTTTCACTATTCTAGTTGGACTTTTTGGTTGGCTCCACCAACAACTAGACATCAAATGTGCATATCTTTATGCAAAATTGCAAGAAAGAATAGTCATGTATCAACCAAAGGGATTTCAAAGCCAAAAGTATCCAGATTATGTTTGTCTCTTGAAAAAAGCTATCTATGGACTCCACCAAAGTGGGAGGCAATGGTACTTTGAGATCCAAAATGTTTTAGAAGAATTAGCCTTCACCAGGTTAGAATGGACAAATTGTGTATTTATTTTTAAGAGAAGAATCTTACTACTCCTATATGTAGACGACATAATTATATTTGGAAAGACAGCTGAACATATAAAGGAAATTATAGAACTCCT
Source organism: Maratus speciosus (assembly GCA_963932465.1). NCBI lineage: Eukaryota > Metazoa > Arthropoda > Arachnida > Araneae > Salticidae > Maratus > Maratus speciosus. The sequence continues at coordinate 496,250,395 of OZ010797.1, read as the reverse complement.
GAAAACAAAGTTTGACCTTAAACTCCTAGGAAAAACCAAGAGACTGCTTGGCGTTGAATTTGAAAATGAAAATAAGAAATTATATATCCATCAGAAAGAATACATTGAAAAAATTTGTAAAATTTACTCAAAGTATAAAATTCCAATAATATCGTTACCTATTGCAAAAGGCATAATTTATTCAAAGACCGACTGTCCTAAAACTGGAGAAGAAATAACTGAGATGGAGAAATACCCCTACAGAAATTTAGTAGGATGTTTAGCTTTTTTAGCAAGTCGGACAAGGCCGGATATTGCTTTTGCAATAAATCTTTTCAGCCAATTTCAAGAAAACCCAAGCATGATCCATTGGCTAGGTCTACTTAAACTTCTAGGCTATGTGCAAGCTACTAAAAATTTCAAATTAAATTTATCAAATGTGACATCTCTAAAAGTGACGTGCTATAGTGATGCTGACTATGCATCTAACAGAGATGACAGAGTATCCATGAGTGGAGTTATGATGTTTGTCGACAAAGCTCCAATCATTTGGCGAAGTTTCAAGCAAAAATGCGTATCGTTATCTACGATGGAAGCGGAATACATCTCATTAAGTGAAGCAGCAAAGGAAATGATTTGGATAAGGAGAGTTCTGGAAGAAACTATCAAATCAAAATTAATTAACCAAGACTGTACTGAATATACATTACTGTGTGATAATAAAGCTGCTATCGACTTTTCAAAATCACCCATCGAAAATGCTCGAACGAAACATATAGATATACGCTACCATTTTCTAAGAAATCTAGTGTTCGACAATATGTTCGAGTTGAAATATGACCAATCTTCACAGAATTTAGCTGACTGTTTAACAAAGCCAGTAACGAAAATCTCTTTGAAAGCGTTCACTACTGAACTGTTTATCGATGAGTGACTGCTGTCCAATGGACATTTAAGACTGTTTCAAGTGAATCAGGACTTTATATGAACTTTTATTTTTATGTATTAAACTGTTTGCAAATGTGTTTATACAATTTTAAGATATTTGCATAAATACTAACGTTTTTTTTTAATCTTTCAATTGAAATTTAATAACATTAAATTTAGTGTTAAAATCGTAATGCATTATCATCTTTAAAAAGTTTGCAAGTTTAAAGTGTTTTCTTTTAGGCTTCGGCAACTTGCCGATTTTTTTTTTTTCTCAAAAACTTAAATCGTTAATGTATGTATTATAAGTAAAATGTTTAAATTTTCATTAAACTGTTTTTGCAAGTTTGTATTTCAGGAAATTTTATGTCAAAATTCAAAATTTACGTTTGGCATAACTTACCCTTTTGAAAGTTTTTTTTTAGGCTGTTCTCTGTCAGAGTGTACGAAGGGGGGCAATGTTGGAAATATTTAATTCTTTTAAGTTATTTTTAGCATACCAACTGCTTATTTTAAGTTTTAAAACCCCATTTCATCTTGTCGTCCAACCTGCAGAGAACACGTTTTCCCGGCGACTGTCGAGATGTTTACGTTCTCAATCGGCGAGTTGAGTTATCTCACGGTTGCTCTTTGGAAGGAAACTTCCATTTTTCAGGTTCTATAGATGGCGCTGTCGTTCCGGAGATGCACGACGCTTCGTCTTTAGTTGACGTTTGCTAGGCTGTGATTCGTCCAGGTAATTAACTGTCCGTTTCGCGGTATTTTATGCAAATGTCTTATTTTTGAGGTGTATATATACCTGTACAAATTTCAGAGATGGGTGCTTGCTCTCACATGCAAGTATCAGTTCGTTCTCATCTTGAACGAACATTAGATTGTAATGGGTATTCTTTTGAAACACTTAATGTTCTTAGCTCAAGTAGAGCTCTGTCTAAAGTTAATGTCTCTTTTAGTTTCTAATAAATGTGTTTGCTTTTAAAATCTTTGTCATTAATCAACACCATCTCACCTTTCATACTTTACATTTTTCAGATAATTTATGAGTAGAAAGAGTATGTTTTTCCATATTTTGGGAAACAATAAGAAATTAAAGAAATGTGCTTAAATTACTATTCGAAAATAGTGGTTAGTTCAACCTTCCACCGGCAGGGAACGCATTATGTTCTATACAAATATTTCTCTACGAAACAATGGTCAAAGGGCTGTTATAACTAATGTGAAAATTTCAAGCCGATCGGTTAGTTCAGTTTCCAAATTTTAACAAATTCGCATTCATTCTCAATTAAAAAAAGCGTAACTTTTCCTTTTTAAAAGTCGATTTTTTTAAATTTGCATACTCTTAATTAGTGTACAAATATAGGCTGAGATGCTAAAGTTCAAAATCTGTAAATGCTGTATTTTCAAATTTTTGATTTAGATTTGAACTCCCATTAAAGTTTGACCCTGTGGCTTGTATCCACTCTCCAAAATAAAAGCAGGTGTTTTTACAAACAGACATAATGTCTGTAAATTTTATTAAGTAGCATATATCTCGGGACTCCCTGAAAAACGGAACATAAAACGTCAAAAACACTATCTTTTTAAAAAGAAATCTAGCGCTTCTCCCTCCCTACCTGGAATTTCATGCACCATTCTTTTTTACACTTTATCTTTTGTGTTATAAACTATCTTAAAGTTTCAAACAGATCGTCTTGTTAGATTTCCTAATTTTAACAAAATTTCATTATGTTAGTTCCACATTCCACCACCAGGGAGCGCACTGTATTCTTAACAAAAGCGTATCTGAACGAAACTTCTTTACACAACCTATGAGTAGATATGTTACTCGAGGGGGTGGTGGTCTTCAGCAAGAATTTAAGATATTTGTTGAAATTACTATTCGGAAAAAGTGGTAACTTAACTTTTGTCATATTTATATGTACTAAGTAGCATGTATCTGAGGACTCCGTCAAAAAAAACCGCAACTGAAACGGTATGAAACGCTAAGGTTAAAAAAAAAAAAAAAAAATTATTTCGCCCCTCCCCCTCCCTCCCACCTACACGAAATTTCAGACGTCATTTTTTGTAAACTTTTTCTTATGTGTTAAAGTTTCAAATAGATAGCTTTGTTAGATTTCCTACTTTAAATGGAATCGAGGTCTCTTAGTTCCACATTCCACTACCAGGGAGTGCACTGTATTTTTAACAAAACTGTATCTGAACGTAGCTCCGGTAAACAATATATCAGTAGATATGTTACTCGGGGGTGGGGGTGGGGGTCTTAAGCAAGATATTAAGGTATTTTTGAAACTTTTGACATTTTTATATTTAATAAGACTCATTTATCTCAGGAGTCCGTCAAAAAACCGCACCTGAAACGGTAAGAAACGCAAAGGTTAAAAAAAAAAAAAGAAATCTATCGCCCCTCCTCCCACCCACCCGAAATTTTACGCGCCGCTCTTTTATAAACTTTTTCTAATGAGTTATAAACTAAGATATTTTCTGAAATTACTTTTCGAAAATAGTGGTATCAAGACTTCTGAAATTTTTATCTTGAATAAGTAACATTTATCAGGCATGAGATTTTTCCGCGGATCCGCAGTTTTCAGCTTTTTTGTCATTTTTGATTTTCCGATTTTTTTTCAAATTTTTGCTTTTTTGCCATTTTTTTTTTATTTTTAATTTCTTATTTTTCAAGAATTTATTTCATGCAGACGTCCGTTTTTTATTCATTTAAATAAGAAAAAAAAATCATGAAATGATTTTAATCCGCATCAAAATATGCTTATATTTCAACACTTCAACTACGAGAAGTCTTTTATCGTGTGCGGTGGTTATCCTATTTCATCGCGATCGCTGAACCAGGGATGATTCTGTTCTGAAAAGTCCAAGAATTACGGCAGTCATTTCCAAAAATTAAAAAAAAATCTGTCATAAATCTGAAAATTCGGACAAAATGTATCGCGAATTTAGACAAATGGTCACAAAAAAAAATCGCTAAAACACAATTTTGTCAAAAGATCGAGAAAAACAGCAATTTTGTCAAAAGATCGCGAAAAAAACAGCAATTTCCGTCAAAATGTAGCAAAAAAGGCAATATCCGTCAAAAGATCGCAAAAAAAAGGCAATTTCCGTTAAAGGAGCAGGAAAAACGGCAAATTTTGTCAAGATAGCGAAAAAACGGTAATTTTCATCAAAAGATCGCTAAAACACGACAATTTCCGTCAAATCGCAAAAAAATGGCAATTTCCGTCAAAAGATCGCGAAAAATGACAAATTTTGTCTAAAGATCGCGAAAAATGGCAAATTTCATCTGAAGATCACGCAAAAAACGTAAATTTCACATTAATGTTCTGTATCTTGGTAAAATAAACTTTTCATTAGAGTAAGTAAATAATTTCTGCCTAATTCGTGTTAATTTCTTTTTAATTTATGCAAAGCTAAATTGTATATATTAATAGGAATTATATTTGTTGCTCTTGAAATTCATAACTGTCATTGTTCAAACGTCGTTCGCACAGTTTTCAGCTTTTTTGCTTTTTGGTCAATCTTATCCCTGATTTATGCTGTATTTTTAAAAATTGCACGCCGTTCTTGAATATTGTAATAAAACGTAACGTGACTACCATTTAAAATAACCATATAAAAGAAATAAACCAATTAGTAAAATTAGCTCCCCCGCCCCCTTACCAGAAATTTCACACGCCAATCTTTATTTAAACTTTTCTTATGTGTTATGAATTGTCTTCAATTTTCAAAACAGATCGCCTTATTAGATTTCCTGCTGTAAATAAAATCGCGAGATTTCAAAGGGTGCGTTTTGATTGGGCAGTCTTGTTCTACCCTCGATCTGGGTCCAAATGCAGTCAACGGGTGGTTTGTATTTCTACCCTCGCATTGAGGTGCAATTCTAGGCAACGGAGGTTTTGAGGATATAAATGCTTTTTTTAATTAGGCCGTTTGATGGTTTTTAATGAGAGTGAGTTACAGTTGGTAATTAATAACTCAGCTGATAATTTAAATTTTAAAATTCTGAAGCTCAGGTGCATCATGAGACACTTTGAGCTAGCCTAAAAAAAAAATTTGAGCTTCGTACGTGCTGTAGATTTCGCTAGCCATCGCCGACAGACACACACACACATGCAGAGAGCGATCTGTTCTTTTATTAGTATAGATTGGAATATTTACTCATTGGCATTTAGAAAACCTTCTGAAATTTCGGGTAAAAAAAATTGCATGACTTTGTGTGCTCTACTTTCGTGATGCCTATTATTATATTAAAGTTTGAGCAAAATCTGAACCATTCAATAAATTTTTTATTTGAATCTAGTATAGTGGATCTCAGCCCTTTTAGAATGTTGGAAGATATTTGTTACAGTTATTTAAAAACCTGATACTAAAAAACTTACAAAATTCATGATCAACTAGCTTTTTACTGCAATCGCTTCATCTGCTCCAGTAGAACGAATGTTTTCTGCCTTTGGTTTGGTACATTTGAAAGTTAGAAATTGACTGGTAAAGCTGCTAAACTTTCTTTTCTGTACCAGCACTTTAACAAAAGTTAAAAACTTAGTTTTCTTCCAAATTTGTTTAAAATTTTTATGTGCTGTAGTTATTTTTATTTTAACTAAATACTAAAGGTCAAATTAATTTTTGATATCTGATTTGTAGTTTTCCGTGCATTTTGTGTAATATTTTTCCATAGCTTAAAATTTTATTTTTGAATCATTTATATCTAAATTGCGTAATATTATTAATATATATTGTAATACTTATAATATGCATGTGTATGTATGTATAATTTATATTTTATTAACTAAAAAAAAAGTGATATATATATATTTTAAAATAAAAAAATCTATTTTGATGTTTATTTAAAAAAAAAATAAAAATCACAGACACTGATTTGTAAATTATTGTAAATAATATATTCTTATTATGTTCAGTTTTTTCCCCAGAGAGTTTCATGAGGATGCTTCACTCTGTCGTATTTATGTCAAAGTTGTAGCCAATTTCACCAAGGTTTTAGCTGTGCTTTGTGAAGCATGAATGTATAATTTAATAATGTAATACCTTATTATATTATAATTTTCATTAAATATAATATTTTATGTTAATAAAAATATATTGAGGTTTTCAACAAAATCGTTCCATTGCTTCACAAAAATAACTTTTTAAGCTACTACTTGATTATCCCGTCGACTAAAAACTATCGCGAACAGGCACGAAAGAGTTCCTCTTAAAAGAGGAATTCTACCTTTTTAAAAGCAAATTTGGACATTCTCTAGCGACATTTGACAGCGATTTAACATCTTTTGATGTTAAATCGCTATTCACGATTGTTCCGACCTGTGGCGCCCTCTCGTGTCTTGAAATGAGACTTCGTGAATTCCATTATTCGTTTTTCGAAATTAAGGAGCTATTATCTCTTACTGAAACTTGTCTCTCACAAAAAACTTTCATTTCAGGGCAATTACTACAGACAATCTGACAGGTTAGCCATGGATTCACCCTTGTCACCTATTCTCGCAGACATCTATATGCATTATTTTGAATGCTCACTTTTTAATCAATTCTCGTTCCCGTTCTAGACTCGCTATGTTGATGATACTTTCACTTTAATTGACACCTCTCTTCACAATATTGATAATATCGTTAGCATTATGAACTCAATCTATAACAATATACAATTCACTTATGAAACCGAAAATAACAGTTCTCTCCCGTTTCTGGATACCTTTGTCACATGTACTGTGGACGGTTTGTCTGCCCCCTCCTCCCAATGCTCGCTCGTGTCACCCTCCCAGCCAGAAAATGGCAGCCTTTTTTACTTTCATAAATCGTGCCATTCATCTTTGCTCTGATTCTCACTCACTTAACAGTGAAATTCAATATCTTAGAGCTATTGCGATTGACAGAGGTTACAGCCCTTCTATTATAGGTACTGCTTTATGTAAACTACAGCAACCACGTCCCACTAACTCAAATCAGTCCTTTTTTCTCTCCAGAAGCAGCATTGTGTTACCTTTCTTTCCTAAATCCAGCTTTCCTGTTGCCAAAATTCTTAGACAGCATGACTTCAGAATAATTTTTACCCCCGCGAATAAGCTCACCCTCTCGAAACTCAAAGACCCTATTGAGTTATACAACTCATGGGGTATCTATAGTATTAATTGCCGGTGCGGTCTTTCCTACATTGGACAGACCAAACGGGGTTTAAAATTTCGTATTAAAGAACACCAACAATATATTAAAAAACAAGAAATCAATAAATCCTCTATTGTAAAACATTGCTGGGAGATGAATCACTCTTTTGATTGTAATTCAGCCAAAATCATCTCTAAACCCACTTCTGTACATGAACTTAACTTTCTTGAAGCATTTCATATCTACAAAAATTATGACAATATTGTTAATAGTGAATTTGCTATTCCCCCTTTGTCAGATTGCTGGAAATATTTCATAAAATCCTCTTTTGCTTAATCACTACCTTTTTACTCATTTCTGGTGGCATTTCCTACACTTGTCTCCCATTGGCTGGTAACCAGGTTTTCCTGTTTCCCCGTTGGGTAATGAATCCGCTTCTCCTCTATATAAATGATCAAGTTTCCGTTATTCTTTGCACTGAGGACGGTACGCTTAACGCTACTGAAACTAGTCTATGAAATTTTAGTTTATTCTGGCATTTTTAACATTGCTTTTACAATGTATAAATAACGAGTATTCTAGAAGGAGGCTTTCCTTACCAACTAACATTAATAAATATTAATTGTAATGCAATATCCACTTTTCATACCCCTGCAGTCCTTTTTTGGCTGTCAGGCATGAAAAATTGTTTACTGTATTGTTACACACATTCTCAAAGTCATGTCTTTTAAAAATAAGAATACATTTTAAATGTGACTGTAGTAAACAACAAGGCTTAAAAAATCTTTATTAAGCAGTAGAAAAATTTCTTAATCGTTATGGTAATTTCCTGATTTTTAGAAAAAAAAGTCTAAAAAATGTGTAATTAATTTTTATATTTATTGTTTGTTAAAATTGCAATTCTTTATGTTGAGACATTTTTTTTTTTTTTTTGTATACTTTTGTAAATTACTTGACTAATATGTTTTTGATGCCTTCTATTTCTATCTGATTTTTGAAAAATCCACACATACTCTATTTTTACAGATTGAATGTTCTGGAATCGTGGAACATGCTGAAAAAATTACCAAAGAAAATCATTTAGATGATAGTAAGTTGTTTAATATGTTTTATTATTGTATTCCTTTTTATGTATATATATACATATTTGTAGTTTCGCTGAAAAATACATGCTAACTTAAGCAAATTGAATGTTCTGTGGTTTTTCAATTTTCATTTTTTTATCTCTTTGAATTCCAGTTAAATGTCTTTCACTTTTTGATATCTTTTGGGTTTCCCCAAGTTTAAAAGCGGGCTCCTCCCCCCCACCCCCACCATCAGGATGCTGATTTGGGGGGGGGGGGGGGGAGAAGGTACAGATCTTTTTAGATTCTGAAGAGTACTTTTCCGGTCCTTATGTGCACTCTTTTGAGTAAGATTGCTTAGGTAGTTGTGTGTTCACTTATTTTTGATTGGAAACTGAACATTTGTTAGCTTAATTTATTGAATATTTGTAATCCTTAAACTGTGTTGGTTACAGAACATATGAGGTGCTCACAGCAATAGTAGACCAAGTCCATTTTGAAAAAAATGAAAAAATTGTCCATTTAGAAGCTGCATAAAATCTGTTTTATCCACTCCCACAGTGAACCAAGTCTGTAAACAGATGACATATATGATAAAGTATTTGAAAACAGACTTGTTTCACTCAGGTTTATAGTGGGTAGCTGTCCGGGCCTTTTTTTAAACCCGGGTTCACTGTGGGAGCGGATAAAACAGATTTTTTGCACCTTCTAAATGGACAATCTCTTTCAAAGTGGATTTGGTGTGGTATGGTTGTCAGCCCCTCATACCACAGAACATATTACTTATAAAGATTTTTGTATTAAAATATGTCAAAAGCAATCTGTATTTAACTGTGACTGATATGGTAAAACATACTTGCCAACTTTTACACTTTAAGTGTAAAATTTTGAATTTACACTTTTTGACCATTTTTTACACTTAGGATACTTATTTTTACACTTTTTTTGCAAAGTTTTGAAGTTTTATTTTTCTTCCCTTAAATTCTCACCTAGTTGCTTTTAATAATTAAGTGGTGAATAGAAAAAATATATTTAGTATTGTTAAAGGAATGAGTTGAGGTTTCATTGTTTAAAATAAGTAGAGGGAAATTTTTAATTTTCGTTGTATGTAAAAAGGAGTCGTGTTTTGAATAAATTTTCTCAGACATTCTTTAAAAAGTAAAAATTTATGTCTAAAATCAGTTTCTTTATGAGCGTCTTTTATGTTTATATTTTAATCACCAAATTACCTTTATAACTGTTACCAATGTATTCTTCAATAATATTTGTCTATTAATGTGCTCAAAAAATATATCATTTATGTGCAGGAATCAATCCAAGCAAATTTTGGGACCCATTTAGGGGTCCCTTCACAAAAATTCATTTCATAAAACGGGCCCCTTCGCGAAATTCCCTTTTATTATAAAACAGGCTCTTCACAAAATTCTATTCCATAAAAAACACTCTTCATAAATTATTTTTATATTGTTAGGTTTTAAAATGTGTAAATTGCAAAGAAAACAAGTCCCAGAAAGTTAAACTTTAGCAGAACTTAAAAAAGTTATTAATAAATACCGTCAACTCTGTGAAATCTGCCAATGTATAATCTACAAATGTCTATTATCCGCACTACACATTGGAGTGTAAACAATGAAAATTGTAGGGTTTAATCTAGGAAAAAAAGATTTTTAGCTTTTTGGCTAATTGCAGCCAATAACTTCTAACCAAATAAAAATAGCTTTATCAAAGGAAAAAAAAAAGTTTTATTTATACAAAATTTCTATATACATGAGTATTATTTTTAGTTATGCAATATACAAACGAATACATCACTTTGTAAGATTGACCCTTCGAGATTTGGCTGTATACCACACAGGAAATGCTTTTTTTAATGGAAATTCTTTTCAAAATTCCCCTTTCAAATTAATCATCATTTACTTAAATTCTTGATTGTCAGCTTGTTTCTCAAGTCAGGTTTTGTTATATTCATGAGACTGAATCCCCCTTGCTGTAGGCAACAAAAGTGATGCTACAAATTTATACAAAGAAGTCACATTGGGAAACATGCCAGTAATGCCATTTTTATGGAAAAAAAAAAAATAAGCTAGTTTCATTTCTTTACACGTTGTAGCCAGAAACCTGCATAAATTCAAGTCTGAAAAGTTTATACGACATGTATCTGTCACATTGATAATTCAAAGCTAGTGCACATCATATCCATGCTTATACAATGTGCGATTTTCGTTTTCGTCATACGCTGGAGCCGTGCCTGATGCATATGACGTCCACTGTTTGAAGACGCTTGCATAGAGAGCACGAGACATTAAGTGTTGCCACAGTGCGGAAGCAGTATGAGATTTTTTTTTTCGTTTTTGTGCAACGTCAGCAAGTTTACGAAATGCGGAACAACAAAATGGGAATGATATAGCATATTTCTTTGGCTGTCGCTATTTGGCTAATTCACTAAATGCTTTGGGGGCAAAAAGCACTTTCAGTTAGCTTTTTGGCTATTTGGCTAGCTCTAGATTAAACCCTAAAATTGTCATTAACAGTTACTCATAAAGCTAAATTTGGTATATATTTTTTTCAGTTATCAATTTTCCAATGAATGAATATTTAAATATAAATTTGATATAAATATTTAAATTTCCTTGAGTAACAAAATTTTATCTTAGAGCAAGAAGTAATGAGTGTTCATAAACAGAAAAAAAATTATTGGCAACAAACCAAAACTGAAACTAATATTGTGTTGTGTCAATGTTTAAAAAAGTTAATAATCACTAAAATTTGTATTGTATATAATTTAATTAAAATTTTCTTTAATCTAATTTATTAAATATATTAAAATAAGCCAATGTTGCATTAGTTTTTCTTTTCCATTGTAAGTGTAATTTTTCTACAGCATAGCTGCCAACTCTTCCGATTTTTTCAGAATTCTTCCGAAAAATCAGCATGTTTTCCGATTTTACGTGCATAATGCGTTTTCTTCCGCTTTTCGTCATTTTCTTCCGCTTTTCGGCCTTTTCTTACGCTTTTTACGCGAGTTTTGTCAAAGGATTGCGGGAAGACCCGAAATTTCGCCGAAGGTTCACGGGAAAGACTCAAATTTTGTCGAAAGATCGCGTAAAAAACGAGAATTCCCCCCAAAAAGAGCGCGTAAAAACACGAATTCCGTGAAAAGATCGCGAAAAAACGCGATTTTCGTCAAAAGATCGGGTAAAAAAAGCGCCGTCAAAAGATGACGTAAAAACACTATGTCCGTGAAAAGATCGTGTGAAAAGGCGAATTCCATTAAAGGATCGCGGAAAAATCCCAAATTTCACCGATGAATCACGGAAAAATCCCAAATTTCACCGATGGATCGCGGAAAAAACCCAAATTTTACCGATGGATCGTGGAAAAAACCCAAATTTTACCGATGAATCGTGGAAAAAACCCAAATTTCACCGATGAATCGCGGAAAAAACCCAAATTTCACCGATGAATCGCGGAAAAACCCAAATTTCACCGATGAATCGCGGAAAAAACCCAAATTTCACCGATGAATCGCGGAAAAAACCCAAATTTCACCGATGAATCGCGGAAAAAACCCAAATTTCACCGAACAATCGCGGGAAAGACGCGAATTTCGTCAAAAGATTGTGTAAACGACGCGTAGGGGTGATTTTGGCTCGAATTTTCCGAAAATTTAAACTAACCGGCCACTAATTCGAAAATTCGGACATAAAAATATTGCGAATTTCGACATCTTCGCCGAAAAAAATTAATTTTGTCAATCGTTTGCAGAAAAATCGCCAATTTCGTCAAAGGATCGCGTGGAAAACGGCAAATTTCGTCAAAGGATCGCAAAAAAAATGACAAATTTCGTCAAAAGATCGTGGAAAAACGGGAAATTTCATCAAAAGATCGCGAAAAAACGGCAAATTTCGTCAAAGGACCGCGGAAAAAAACGCATAGCTAGTGTCGGAAGTGGATTCCCCCCCCCCCCCCCCTGCTGTAACTTTTCAGAAAATTTGCTGTGAATTTCAGATATCTTTTTTTTCTTTCTCAGAATCAATCTCAAAAAAAAAGAAAAAAAAAATTAGGAGTCAGAAGTCTTAAGTGTCTTTTAATGTAAAAGATAGAATATCTATTAAAAAAAAAAAAAAAAAAAAATTGTAATTTTTAATATATTCAAGTTTTTCTTTTTTGTCATAATATATATTGTGTAATTGCAAATTAGTGAATATTTTATTAGTTTCTCTTTGAAATTTGTTTATTTATAAGGATTCAGCTGTTTTTTAATCCCTACTGTAAGTGTTATAAAACTTAAAAAATCTTCTGATTTCTTCTGATTTTTCGCCAAAATCTTCTGATTTCTTCTGATTTTTTGCCTAAAATCTTCTGAGTTTTACCGAAATTTAGTTGGCAAGTATGCTACAGTTGTTCCTAATTTATGGTCAGACTTTAAAAAAATAAAATGCAAACAAAGGGATGATCTATAATCAGCAAAAATGTATAATCCACAAAACCCTCGGCCCCTAAGTATGCAGATTTCACAGAGTTGACTGTATGGGGTTTGAATTTCAGTAACTGAACTTCATATTTCGTTATAAAAAGTTACTTTTCACAAAAATAAATTTCACGAAAATAACTTTTACTTTTCACAAAATAGGCCCCAAGAAAAAATCACTGCATCGACCCCTAATGTGTTATTTAAAAAAAAGGGGGCTACTTGGGTCTTTGTTGTTAAAAGTAGTGTGAAATAACCTTTATTAGCCCCCAGTATGCTATTTCTTTCTCTCAGCTTATTTTGTGTCGTCTCCAATAAATAACCTTACTTTTTTATAAGCCAGCCGTAAAAAGCCGATGTTTCATTGTGCGATTAAATACTCTACAGCATGTTTTAAAACTTCTAAGCCTCACATATTTTCAATGTTTATACCGTCGTAATGGGGAAAAAGTACCTTTTAATGCAATTTGTTTGAAAACTGCATCTCCATTTATTTTTTAAATATTAATTTTTTTGTAGTTTTTAGCGACATTTGTTTCATTTTGGCAAATCAAGTACTCCATTTCTGTAGAAAGTAAAGAAAAAATAGTTGAAAAATAGCAATTATATCTTTTTGTTGCCATTTCCCCATAAAAACTGAAAAAATGCGATGAAAATATGTGCTATTTTGAGAAAAATATAAATGAATGATTTGTGATTAAACATAGAGCTGTTATAAACTATATTTAATTTTAAGTATCTATATTAATGCAAATGACGTCATTTTACATAAAATAAAAGCGTGTGCTTTAAGTCTTAAAATTGAAATATGTTTTGCACTACAGTAGAGTCCTGATTATCAGAGTTCCACTTAACCGAGTTATTTTCTTCTGATGGACTGGTAACTTCTATCAGAGTTTCCCCCAGGTTTAAAGAAAGGCAAGGTGCTTCGTGTAGGAAAAGGGCACTTTTAGATTCCGAAGGACGTCTTTTGTATTCTTAAAGGCACTTTTTTTAATTTTTAAAGGCATTCTTTTGATTTTTAAGACTACTTTTAATATTTAATAGACAGGACGCTAAAGACTTCAATGAGTCAATTTTTAGTATAAAAGTAAAGGCACTTTTTTGAGCTGGGAACAACACGGTTGCTAATGTTTTTCATCAGGTGCAAGAGGGGTGCAATTTTGTAAACCTAAGGGCAGGCAGAGTGCAGCAGCCTCCTGAAATTGTCTAGGAAAACACTGTTCTATTAAGAAAAAAAAAAAAAAAAAAAAAAAAATGTGGCTTTTTTCATTCTGACCAGAAAATCAGAGTTCTAACTTTTTATGACTGCTCTTTCATCTTCACCTAACGCTTCATTTATAATGGCTATTTCCTAATAATAGAAACCACCAGTCCATCAGGAGAAAAGGAAGTAATGGAAATCAGGGCCGTGCGAAGAGAAAACTGCGCCCGGTGCAGCTTGTCAATTTGGCACCCCCAGCCTCTCCTTCAAAATTGATAAAGGGCAGAAATTGAAATACATTATATTGAATAAATATTTTGCGTTTATTTTAGAACTTTAAAAGATTTAATTTTATTGCAGAAATTCCAAACAACTAAATAACAGAAAAAAAAATTGCACTTATTTGTTCATGAGATCATGATGCTTTGCGACAGATTTTTCTTAACCTTTCTCAAATATTTTTCTAGCCATTTTTAGTTCTTGTTAGTTTTTAAGCTGCAGAAAATGGGTAAAAATCGCTAACAACCAGATTTGGAAACAAGTGGTCCCTTCAACCAATAAGTACTAAAAAAGCAAAACAAACAAAAAACCTGCAGAACATAATGTAAAAGATAAAAATAAATTATAATTTCAGTACATTAATTAAAGATGATAACTGAAACAATGTTTTAATTAATATAAAATATAATATCAGGCAAATACATTTACTTCCATTTTATTTTTCTTGCATTTAGGGTAACAAAATCGTTTATTATTTCATGTGTAAAGACTGAATTTTATAGAAAGTAAATTCAGGTTGCTTAATCGCTCGACACATAGTAGATCTTAAGTAGTTTTTTACTATTTTATTGTTACTGGAATACTTATAAATTACGTATGCTGTCTCCATGTTTTTGCGATTCTTTGTTTTCCCAAAGTTAAAATTATGGAGCAACTAAAGGATTTCTAAATGATCCATTTTATAAAAGTTCTTAGCTAATGGTAGAAATAAGGTTTTCGCATTTAAAACCCCGCTTAACAATTCAAGTCCATTCAAGTCAGCTATAAAGGGTCCAGGCAATATTAACAGATTTTCGATAACTGATTTTAGATTCGCACCAGCCAGAAACTCAAATTCTTGTTTTACATTTCTCAGTTTCTTAAACCTCCAGTTCAGTTGCATGGCTATAGTATCTTTACGTAACAGAAAAACATTCACATTCATATAAATTTCCACTTTCATCAGGGGCTTCATAGTCAAATTGTTCTGCGAATTTTACGTTTTCTGTTTTGCTCAAATAAGGACTCTACATTTACAAACATAATCAAATCTTCGCTTTCTTGTTCAAAAATTTCCTCTCTTATTGTCTGAAATGTGTTTTATAGTATTTCAATCAGTTTGCGGGCGATCAAAACATTGACAGTTTTTTTTTCTTCTTTTTTTTCGTGAGAATAATATTAACTTTTTCTATTTCATTTAAAATGCTGTGTCAAACTACTAGGCCGTAAATAAAGGGGAATTTCTTTATTTGCTTTATTAAGCTTTTTGCTCCTGAGTAAGCTTACTCATTTTACTTCATTTCTATAAGGTCTTCCAGAGCTTTTAAAATCTGTGGCAATTGTTTGTAAACTGCAGATATAGCTTTATTTTTTCATGACCATAGAGCATCGCAATATTTCTTTAAATAAATTGATAAGTGGGACATAAGTATAGCCCATCTTTCAGTAGAAAAGAAGAAAAAAAAAAAACAAAACATTTTATGCAGTTCCGGACATTTTTGGACATACACCAGCAGCACAAACTCAAAGTTTAGAGAATGTGCAGAACATGATAAAAAATAGACGAATTTATTTACTTCGACGATTATACACAACATTATATTGGGAAGCCATATTTGCACCATATCACAACATTGAGCTCTGAAGGGTTAATATTATTGGTATTGTTTATGACGGCCGATTATCTACAAGTTGGATATAGTAGGCCAGAGTGGGATGGGAGTGTCCTCTGTGAGGTCTTTCTAAGGGAACCTAACCCGTATTTACGCAAGGTTCGAAGAAAACTACGGACAATTTCGAACCATTAGGCTGGCGTGCACGATTGGGTCGAACTGAGCACCTCCTGTCTACCATCTTTGAGAACAGAACCTTTCGTGCAGGTGTAAATGTCGAGATTGTCGGACATTAGCTTATCTTAAATTTCTTATGCTAATTTTTTTCCCTTTTTTTTGACTTGATGTAGTCAAGAAACCTTTCCACGAATGAAAATTTTCTATTTTCGATACCGTATAACTTGCGTCATTTGTTCTTTGTGAGGTGTACTGGATTCCTAATCTGGACTGTGTTTAAAATTCAATAACTTGCAAATGGTTACAATTATTAAAAGAAATTTTTGTAAGAGAGTTATGTAAGATATTAGAAGTATTTTTATTGTGGTTCTCGGTTTTAGTTCCAAATAGCAGAGATAGATGGAGGTCTAAACTGAAATCCCCTAGCATCATGCGAAGGAAAAAGGTTAAATATATAGAATAGGCCCCTAAAAATAAAATTGTATTGGAGAATGAGACCCACTCCATACATTTAACCTCCTCTTTTCGCATCAGTGTTGGGCGATTTCGGTTTTGGCCTTGATTGAGCACCTATGGCGCTAAATGTTGCCTTTATAGTGTTTGCGTGGTTATACATTGCTGGCATAATTGTCAGTTCAGTATAAACTTGATTGATTTTCACGAATATGGTTTAATAAAGTATACTGCTGTAACCTGAATTGACTATAAAGTTTAATACGAATTGAATATTTCCAACTGAGCGAAAAAATGCCCAGGCCGGGAATCGAACCCAGATCCTTGGCTTACAAGGCCAATGCTTTTCCGTTTAAGCTAACTGGGCCGACAACCAGCCAGCATATTTCGCTCAGAAAAACCTTATGGCTTATGTTAAAACCTTATGTTAAAATATTAGTTTATAAAGTTTAATTCTTCAGCAAATCATCGATATTTATGTTGTAAAGTGAAGTTGTAAAACTGCAGTATAAGAATTGAAAAAGTCATTTGTAACGCGAGCAGCTAGTGAATTTGGTCTGCCCCTCGGGATTGCACTATCACTCTAAAGCATAAGCTGAGTTCCCGAGGTGGCCATCCTTGCTTGCAGCGCCATCTATAGTTGCTATTTGGAACTAAAGCCAGGAATCGAGGTAAAAAAATACTGACATTTTACATTACCTTCCCGCAATTTTTTTTTAAATAGCTGTCACCATTTACAGGTTATTGAATTTTAAAAACAGCCAGTCCATTTTAGGACACTCGGTATATAGAGTGCGATTGAACGAAATTGAAAAATACCTTGCTTTTAATTTCTTCTGCAATCGGTTTTCTTACTTCATTGGCAAGAAAGTTTATAATTTGAATAAATAGTTTGAAGTTCATAATTCCTGAATATATTTTGCCATTTATCTTTTTCACTTTCAATAATTTTCACTTTAGCTCTTTTCAAATTTGCTGCCGATTACATAATTTAATTTTAAACGTCTCTCAAGTTTCTTTTAGCGAATGCATGCATTCCTGTGTTCTAGAACATTTTTATGCTCGGGAATTTTAGGATTTAATTTCTTCCACATGAAGGGCGATCATAATAATTGGTGAATAGTAAAAAGAGAAAACAAAATATAGTGATTCTCTTAATTAAATTATCCAATAAGCCGTAATCACCGTTTATGATTTCTCCACTAGATATAATTTTCTTGAACGTTAGTTTGGAAAATTGTCGTCCTTATGAAATCGCAGATTTCATGTAATCAGCATTTTCATCCTGTGCTGGACCTTTTTTTAACAGCAAAGTAATGACCGAATGACTATAAGAATGATCCCATAGTGGAATCAGAATAGGTTAGCAATTCATATTCACTGAGTGTGGCAGGTGGCAGGAACTTTCGTATACGATGTAAAGGGCCCGAAAGTGCAAAAGTTTAAGAAACACTGCAATAAAGTATCACAAATGCATATTATAAAATCATCAGATCTAAAGAGCTCAATGAAAAGTAAATGTGAACAACGCAATAATTTTGAAATGAAAAATGTACATACTTCCATTGGGAAAAATATTCCCGATATGTAAATTTAGTTTTACAAAAATACAGAATATCGAAGGGTGAAAAAAAAATTTCCAATAAAAATAATCGACAACAATTAAAAAAAAAACGGAAATTGGTAGTACAAATTTGGCGCCCCTAAATTTCCGCGCCCGGGGCCTTCGCCCCCCCCCCCCCCCCTTTTCGCATGGTGCTGATGGAAATGTTGGGGGCAACACTAAATTCTGAAAAAGCAGAATTCCTGTTCTCTAGTGTGTTACTTTACACTTTGCCATTTTCAAAAGTTGGCATGTATAGTAAAGAGTTTCATCCTGATTGGGCAAAATGAATGGAAACTGGTGCTAACATTGTGTATCAGCAGTCTTTAGCATGTAAAAAAACATTCTCATTAAGAAATTTAGGATTGTACAGCAATCTTTTACCATGAAATGAATAACTGGGTGTTCAACAATTTGTAAATTTTGAAAAAAATTGTTTAAAAAATTAGTAGTTTGGACTTCAGAATTAGTTGTGAAAAGTTCTGCTCTCAAATTCTTATCATTTAAGATTATTTGTATGTAACACCACAAAATCTCAAAACAATAGATTCCCTCAAATCTTCATAACTTGGGACCAGAGGTTGTGCAGATTTCTGGTCATTGCTTTGTTTGCATTTTTTAAACAGTGATTTGAACGTAATAATGCAATTGAAATTGTAATGAATGCTTATAATAATTTTTTTAAATAATTAAGTAAAATACAAGCATGAAAGAGTTCCTCCTAAAGGAAGAAATCATCTTTTTAAAGGCAAATTTCGTAGTTCTCTTGATGCAAAGAAAACATTAGAAGCATATTGAGGAGGGGGTGTCTCTAGAAAATTTGTTTTTGAATTGCTGCACTATCAAATCAAGGGCAAGCTTTTATTAAGCATCTGAAAGTCATGTAAATTAAGTTCTTTAACTAGGGAAAGGAAGTTTCCGTAAGGTTTTTTTTTTAGAATAGAATATTTTAATCTATTTATAAAACACTTCTGGGTAATTTCAGTGATGCATTTTTCTAAACGTATTTCTGGAGTAAAGATCAATCTGGCGTGCATATAGTTAGCTTTTTTTTTTAAGTACAGTCTTAAACAATCAAATCATTCAAAATAATACATTTATTTTCAAAAATTAATCTCTGTATTTCACATAAGTTCATCATATACATTTGGATGGATTTATACTTCTAGCAAACTGTTCCCAGTTTTCTTTTTTTATTTAATGAATTTGTTTGTTATTATTATTTTTTTTCTTTTAATGCTTTTTAAATTACAAAAAGAAAATAGCAATCATATGTACAGTTATAATTCACAGACCTGCCAACCGCTACGAAAAAATCGTAGTTGCTACGATTTGGACCTATAAACTACGATGCTACGAAAATCGGTCTTAAACTACGATTTTTTGCAAAAAACACAAACGCATTTTTTTGTTTCTAGATGCGATTTTTATCCCGCACAGCATATTTTTCAGGGGTGATTCTGTTATGAAATTTCCAAAATTTCAAAGTATTAATTTCCGAAAGTAAAAAATTGGCCATTAGTCCGAAAATTCGGACATTAAAAAATGCTCATGGGGGGGGGGGGGGGAAATCCGGGCTGCAAAACAAGCTTCTTAACATAAAACACTCTCTTTATGTATATTAACGACGAGTGAATCGTGTTTCTGTATATATTTATACAGGAATTCGCTTCCTTAGAAACAAGGTGCCATTTTAAGAATTTCTGGAAAGGGGGGGTTCTTTGAGGGGCAAGGTTTGAAATAGTGTGCAAAATCGCACGATTTGCGATAAATTACCGTAAATTTTGACAAATGACCGTTTAAAAAAATCAATTTTGTTAATTGGTCGCAGAAGAAAATAAATTTCGTCAAAGGATTGTGGTAAAAATGCAGTGTTGGTTTCAGGGGGGGGCCGGGGGGGGGGGGGGGGGCTTTGTGAGATTTTGTGTTTTCAATGGTGTGAATTTTGTCAAAATATCGCAGAAAGAAAATGCGAATTTCGTCAAAAGATCAGTAAGAAAACACCAATTTCATCAAAAGGATAGCAGAAAAAAAAATGCAAAATTCGACAAAGGAAATGCGAATTTCGTCAAAAATTCATGGTAAAAAGTCCGGATTTCAACAAAGAATTGTGAGAAAAATGTGAATTACGATTGTGGAAAAATTGTGAATATCCTGAAATGATCGCAGGAAAAAAAATCCCGAATTACGTCAAAATTTACTGCACTGGGCTAAAAAATTGCAATTGGGCTCCTTTTACAAATGTTAAAAAAAGGAAAAGAAATAAACGCTGCGAAACTAAAAGAAACTCTAAAAATCGTATAAAATTTTTCAAGGGTAAAAAGTTACTATATTAAGTTCAAAGACTGAAATCTTATTCCTTTTACAATTGTCAAAAGATGGCTGTGTAACATGAAAAACCAACCAACCAACCTACAGATTAATTTAAATTTTGTGTGCTACGATTTCTCAATTTCAAAGGTTGGCAGGTCTGAATTCATTTTATTGTATGAATAACTGTTAAAATGTATCTAAATTATACAAGTTTGGCCTTATTGTTGTATAGATGAAGAAAATTTTTTTCACTTTTTTTCCCCATTTCCCACTTTCATGCCTGAAAATAAAAAACTAAAATAATAAAAATTAAGATAATTTAAAAAATAATTAACTTATTAAATGTAAAGGTCAAGTAAATAATGTATAATTATGCATAATAAAGGTGAGATACATTTTTCTTGAATTATTCAATAAACTTTCCTCTTAAAGGTACCCTACTAATTCAAATCAAAATCGTAAAATAAGTTTTATTTCAGGTTTAGCCAGATTTAATTGGCCAGTGATATCAACAATGTCTTGAATTTTTCTGAAATAAATTTATACTTCCTTCTTGAAAAAGCATGAATTCAGTCATGAGTCATATTAACGAGAATTATATATTGAAATACCTATGGAATGATATAAAAAAAGTCTGTAATTTTTCCCCCTACATCTGAACTGAAAGTTTCATTGTTTACATCTTCAATTATGTGCAGATTTTAGGCGTCTGTGGATTTTAGGGTTGCGGATTTGAGGGAGTCTACTGTATCTGGATTTTTTTTTTTTTTATTGTTATTTGTATATTTTGAAAAGTGGGTGAAAGCTAATCTTGAATAGACACCTTGTCTGTGTTCCTTGTATTTTTGGCAAATTAATATTTAAGTTAGTCTTAGGTTTGTGGATTTGCTGCCGGAGTTTCTATATTATAAAGGACAAACATATCTGTGCATAACGCATACGTCGTTCTGCGAACGGCAACACTTTGAAATTTGAAATGAAATTTCGGTTTTGCAAATTTTTAAACTTCTAAATATTCCACATTTTAAATGTTTACACCGTCGTATGCAGTAAAAAATGCTCATTTAAATGCAATTTGTTTGAAAGCTGTATCTCAATTTATTTTTGAGATATTAATTTTTTTATAGTTTTTAATACCAATTTTCTAATTGTGGCAACTGAAGTACTTCATTTCTATTAAAAGTGGTTTAGTTATCTTTATTGATTATATTCTTACTGGTGCCATTTTCTCATTTCAATTAAAAATATCTTATTTAAAAATTTGAACAGAAAATGACGTTACACTTTAAAAAAGACGATTTCCCTGATGATGCTGTTATATTTCACTATTTTTTCATTTTGCTGATATTGAGTTTGGGACAATATGCAAAATATTTCAGCGACTGAAAATGATGACATATTTAAAAGAAAACGATACTTTTATTTGATAAAACGAGATATTTCCCCTTGAATACATCTAAAAGTTATAAATTTCTGGAATTTTTACGCACAGATACAGAGACCTCAAATCACGAGTGGGAATTTTCACATGGAAAGTTGTAATAGTTGACAAACGTGACTTCAAGCTTGAAAATATATTTATTAATAACCTATTGCGCGTTAAAATGTTTTTAAATGGTTAATATGAATATGAAACGTGGAAAATGACTTGATTCGGTTTCGATTTAAAAAGGGGGGGGATTCTATGATTATGTCAAGGGGAAATCATTTTTACTGATTTTTCATTCTATAATACCAAGAATCAATTGATAACTTAATCAAAATTACTTATCTTGATTATATGTTACTGATTATGTATATGAATAAAGTTTAATGTTTCAATAATTTTAACAGTTGAAGTTTATGAAAAATGTATTTTGTTAATCTTAGTTTAAAATATGTCTTTGGAGAGTTAAACTAACAAGTGTACAGGGGTCGATTTAGAAAAAGAAAGTTGCATAGCAGTAACTGCTATACAAAGTCAGTTTTGAATAGCAGTTAGACACTTTTGTATAGCAAGTAAAAAATAGCTAACGTAGCTTTTAAATCTTGAAACAAATTAAGTATTGCTCATAAAAATGTCAAAAAGATGTCGAAAACAACAAAATTGATAAAAAGTATGCGAAAAAGTTTGAAAAAATGCTTCTAATATTAAGAAAAGTGCAGGACTCATTACTTGCGTGCATTGGAAGTGTGATGTGGTAGCGGCCGAAAGTGGATCGGTGAGTTGGCTCTCCGTATTATTGTAGAGCTCAGTGCGTAACAGTGAGTGTTCATTTTAGAACTACTACAACACGCACGTCAAACTTCTATGAGCAAATGCCGTGATTAGCGAGTAACAGTGATTCAGAAATCAATCACAGCGTCAGAGCGGGAACAAATCATGTGTTTACTGGGAAAACTGCGCCCAGCAATGGCGTCTCGCTGTACTTCCATTGTAAATAAACATTTGGGGAGGGTGAAAACATAATGTATGTCGTATAAAAACACCTTTAAATTTTAACTTTAAGTGTACATGACATAACAAAGGGTGTGGGAAGTATGCATCGCAATGATTGCGATTTAATGCATTTCTTGGATCGCATTTTAGTTAAATTTGAATCGCAAATTGCGATGCGATACCGCTTAAATCGAACCCTGCAAGTGTAAGATGGATTTTTTATTGTAATTATTGTTGTCGATGTATTATAAATTTGATGCAACAGTTCCTTTGTAAACACTTTCTTTCGTCGAAATTCGACGGGTTCCACCTCGTATTTGTAATGTTGAATGTATTATGTAGTGATATTGTTGCTTCAACTTTTTTTTTTAAATGTAAGCATTTTTATTATTTTCTAGTTATAACCATTGTGAAGGGTAAAGTTGAAGACGTTGAAATTCCAGCTGAAAAAGTTGATATCATTATATCTGAATGGATGGGCTATTGTCTATTTTATGAATCTATGCTTGACACTGTCCTTTTCGCTAGAGACAAATGGCTCGTAAGTTTGTGATTGTTTGTATCCATTTTACAGGCATATGATTCTTTTGTAGTTTTATACTTTTTTATTTTCTTATCTTTAAAAATTAAAAAAAATATCAAATATATACAGTATTGTTAGATTTAAATTGTGATTTAAGTAACAATTTATTTTAAATCAGCTGATATTTACTGGCAGAATAAAAATCAAATTCATCGTTAGTGTTAAAATAAGTCATAATTCATGTTAGATTAACAATTTTACCTTTTAATATTAAGTAAAACTTTTATTAATTGAAAATATCTCATTTTCAAAATTCATTTACATATGCTGACTCAGAGGAAAAAAGAAGAGAATTCAAACATACATTAATTTTTAAACTTTAGTTTGAGTTATGCATTATATGAAGAATACTATATTAAATATTTCTAGCATTAAAAATCAATAAACAATTTTTAGATATAAATCTGTGTAATGGATTAGTTTCAAATTAGTTACCAAATGTCAAGTCTGTTACCGTACATTTTTTAATATATATTAGTATCCCTTTAATCACCTTTCTATTGTTATTTTTCCTTCAACTCAGAAATAGATATATAATTTTCTTAAGATTCAATAAGTTACATGAATATATATTGTTGTTATTAGAAAAAAGTTCTTGTATAAATTTTCCATGTTGTCAAAACTTGTGGATTTAAATGCTCTCATTTCAATTTAAGTATTATCAAGTATCATGTTCTGACATTTAGGGACTTAAGTCACTTCCAAAGTTAGTTGATTTTTGAAACTTTAAAAACTTTTAAAGGTGAATATTTACACTAATCCATTTATACTGATTTATGTATCAAAAATTTTTACTTTAACACTAGAAATATTTAATATAGTCTGTATATAATGGATAGCTCAAATAAACTTTAAATATTAATGTATGTTTGAATTTCTTTCTATTCCTCAGGGACAGCATATGTAAGCAAATTTTGCAAATTGTCCAATTACTATTATTTCAAATACTATCTATATTATAAAGGACAAACATATCTGTGCGTAACGCATACGTCATTCTGCGAATGGCAACACTTTGAAATTTGAAATAAAATTTTGTTTTTGTAATTTTCTCTACTGAAAATTTTTAAACTTCTAAACATCGCACATTTTAAAATTTTACAGTCATATAAGGAAAAAAATGCTCTTTTAAATGCAATTTGTTTGAAAGCTGTATCTCAATTTAATTTTGAGATATTAATTTTTTTGTAGTTTTTAATATATTTTTTGTAATTGTGGCAACTGAAGAACTCCATTTCTGTTGAAAGTCGTGGAGGGTTGAAAAAAGTAAAAGTAAAATAATCACAGAGGAAAGAAAATATTATATTTCTGTGCCTCTTTGTTGCCATTTTCTCATAAAAAGTGAAAAAAAATAGAAATTACGTGCTATATGTCAGCGATTTTTAAAATGTCTAAATATTGCACATTTTCCATTTTTAAAACTGTCAAATAGAGAAAAAAATCTACTTTCAAAAGCAATTTGTTTGAAAATTGTATCTTAATTGACTGAGTTATTATGGTTTTTAAAATAACTAGCCGCCCGTGGCGACCAGTTTGGTCTCCCTTAAATGTATGCTAGGCATTGTATCATGTTACTTTTATTGGTACTTCTTAGTTATCCCGTCGACCAAATTCGCCAAATTATATAAATCGCCAAACCACTCACCAAATTATGCAAATTGCCATAATTTTTATTTTAAATAATGAAAGAACAAATAAATTAGTAAAACATTAATAAAAATACAAATCAAATGGCGAATTAATGGTTTTATTGGCATTTAATCTTACAAATAATTAATTAATGGCAACTATTATTGGCATTTAATCTTAGTTTAGCGACAGTAATTTGGTCAACGGGATAACTAAAAAGTACCGTTTTATTAATAATTTAATTTACTTGCTCAATCCTTCGCCAAATTGGAAGATTCTGATAGAGAAATCGAGAACTCCCAACTTTTATCTAAGTTGGGCACATGTGATAAATCGCCAAACATTGTACCCGACGCTTTTTTTTTTTTTTTTTTTTTTTTTTTTTTCATATTTCGTTAATTCAGATTAAAATATAATCCTTTCACTCATTTTATTTTGGACGAATAACTTTAATTAAAAAATGAAACCTTTAAAATTCATGACTTTCTCTTAAAGAGAAAAAAAAAAATATATATATATATATATATATATATATATATATATATATATATATATATATATATAAAAAGAAAAGAAAAAGAATAAATACCATAAACCATTTAATTTTAACATCAAAGCAATTGTTTTAATTTACCACTCGAAAAATAAAAAATGCTGCTGACGAGTTAAAAAATGCTATTGGCGAGAATTGCGCCCAGCTAACATAAAAGTACGAACTTTTTGCGATCATAGCAACTTTTATGTAATTTTATTTGAAAAAAAAAATTGATTAAATCGGTTGCCAGAAAAAAATTCTTTTTCTCGCCATGGATATTTTCTCTATTTTGCCAAGTACCTATATACTGGAAAAGTACCTTCATTTATTTATCTATTTATTGTATTTTAAATTAGATGAATAAAAGGCGGCACAGGTGTCATATACGCACTACGTTGGCGCGACATTTTTCTGGCGCCAATGTCATATACGCACCGGGGTTCTTAACTGGCACCAGTGTGTCGTTATTTTGCTTGATATGGTAACCCGAATGTTGTTGTTTATTTATGAATAAAGTGTTTATTTACTTTTTATTTTTAAAAATTATATAAATTGTTTTGTTCTATAATTATTAATTTAACTTTTTATTTATTTATTGTTATTACCTTTTTAAACATATTGTACAATAACCAGATGCATTTCATTTGGGCATTGCCATTAAACAATTAACAAATAATTGTGATTTCTGTGCCACGTATGATAGCGTAATATATATATCCCATCAAAAACATCTCATGTAAAAGAAAGCCAAGTCTCCTGACTCTTTGACCGTAAAAAGTTCTGCGATCATGTGTAGAGCCAAGCTTAGCTCTCTTATTAACTCTGATATTTTAATTCACAAATTACTTCTAGTCTCTACACCTTTAGTAAATGATTATTTTGTGACTTAGCAATTACGCAGCACAGGAAAGTTATTACGTAAACACTTTACTTATGTTTTGAATTGGGATTGGATTATTTGATTAAGGCTGAATATGAACACGAGGGATAGAAGAAGCCAGAATGAGGGATGCACCGATTGGGGGTCTTTGTAAAAGAGGGGTCTGGCTCATATTCACGTTACATAGGAAGAAAATCACCCAAAACTCCGGACATCAAGTTTGACCAGTAGAGAGTTTTCGCATCCGGGCTTACAATGTAATGTAAAATTATTTCCATGCTACAAATACATATATGTTCAGTGCTCTTATAGAAACTATTTTATGCAAAACTTTATAAATAAACGTTAATATTAAAATGTAAACAACAGCCTTTACATTTTCGTGCTGCGTTATTGCCAAGTCACAAAATAATCATTTACTAAAGGTGTAGAGACTAGAAGTAATTTGTGAATTAAAATATCAGAGTTAATAAGATAGCTAAGCTTGACTCTACACATGATCTCAGAACGTTTTACGGTCAGAGTCAGGAGACTTGGCTTTCTTTTACATGAGATGTTTTTGATGGGATTTCACTTCTTTTTGTAAGGAGAAAGCCAAAGAAAGCTTTTCCAGTAGCGTCGATTTCAATTACACTATCTTTAACTTCATAGACTTTATGGCTCCTGATTACTTCGATGTTCTGCTTTTCCTAGAAAAGCGAATTGGCATGTGTGCTACTGTTTGAAATCCATTCATTCAAATTTTCTAGTAACTATATTAGTTTTTGTTTCAATTTATCAACTGTTCAATCAAAGTCCTCCAAAGTTAATTCTACTGCAGAGTCCATTTTATAACTTTGTCTGCTTCCAGTCTATTTCCCATTTTTTTAGTTATAGCTCTCATAATGTTTTCTAAAGTGTTTATTTTAAACTGCAGCTTACCTCTAGACCTTTTTCGTCAGTAAGCTCCAATATTCATACCAGGGTGGGCAACAGAACAGCGCGCGACTTCTTAGCGAGCTACGTCTTCCCATTTCAGAGTGTGAATCGTTGTAACGTTTTAATGTGTGTTTTTGTTTTCGAAAATGGTTTTGACGATAGAGAGCTCTAGCTTCTTGGAGCTGTTGAGAACGTGATTTCTCGGAACGATTAGCCCTTCCCCTTTTGACCTCAATAGGTCTTCTAATTTTTTTCTCTAGTTGATTTTTCTCTGTGATAGGTATTCATTTGGAAAAATAATAGATTATTTCTAGCTGTTAAGAAGAGGAAGTAGAACGTCAAAGTGAACTCCTAAGAAGCTAATCCCAGTGCGCAACCACATACTCAACTATAGCACATTTGATATCATACGACTAGGCTATGTTACCTAGCACAGAAAAGAAAATATAGATGAAACAGATACGAACGATCTTCAGATGTAGGAACTACTCAATGAGGACTTTCTTCGCTGTGATCAAAATATAACATTTCAGTTTTTCCTTTCAAACTTTCTTCGATCAACAATGTCTTTCGTTGGAATATCATACAATTTCGCGTTTCACTTCGTTACTGATGGCAGAATAAATTTTGTTCTCCTTGCTTCGTCTCTTATCGCTTATCTTAAAGTACCGGTCTTTTGTTTACTTTTTATATATATTTTCTTTATTACAGTTTCATTAATAGTTAACATTTATTCATCTTTATTTACTTAAATATATTACTTATCTCTTCTGTAATGGTCCTTAATTGGAAATCCTTTTGATTTGTTTTCTATGCGATGTTTACTTTGTGAACATCGTTGAATTTTTGCCGTTCTCCATGCTGTGAATTAGCCACGTCGTGCATAGAACGTTTCATGATCGATAAGACTTATCGATATCACTTTCACTTTGTCGCCAGATGGCAGCACAGAATCTTTTAGAATCGAATAAATCGATTCATCATTTCTGGTTTTTGCATATCCATAATGATATCGGCTGCTCATTGGTTGCTGTGGTTCTTCTTGAAATCACGTGCTTTTTCTTTGATCGTATATAGCCTTGGCGTGTTGTGATATCGTGGCCTTTCGTTTTGCTTCTCCCATGAGGGGAAGTATTTTCAAGAATCTTGAACGTTCGCTTGACGGTGTTCATGGAGTTTATTAATTTGAAAGTATTGAATGAGTTTTATTTTTAATGTGGTTTTAATCAAGCTTTAATCAACTGTGATATTTTTATTAATGTTAATTAATGTGCAATTAAACATCTGTTCCTGCTGTTATGAATTTCATCAGCCTTGCTCTCGTCTGTGAATATTATCAGCTGTAATCTCGATCTGTGATATTTTTAAATAAACTGTGTGTACCAAAGTTCAATCAAGCCTCAGCCATTTTATTTATACAGTTAGAGGAATGTCTTTCATATTACACTGACGTTACGATACACTCTTCAGCTCACTCTTGCCAGCTAGACTTTCATGGCGCTGATCTGCTCTTTTAATAGTTTCCCTTTCTTTAATGGCATATCAGCACAAGTTATATGCCCTAAATTATTAGCCTTAATATATGCCGCGTCTTTTCAGCAATTTTGCAGATGCACACTGACATCTAGAATTCAAATTTTACACAATAAAAAACTGTGTCGTCAAAATTTGAAATTCAGTTATTCCTCTTTTCGATATGTAACACTTACAATCAAGTTATTTTTAGAAACAAGTAGGTGAAAGAATTTTACACAAAAGTTTCAATCCTTCATACTTTCGAATTTAAAGTAAATCGTAATAATTTTATTATTTAAATGATTTTAGTACACAGTAGACCGAGCATAGCTCGGTAGTTTTTTTAAAAATATTTATTTTGTTTTAGTAAATGTAGAAATGTGATAGATACTATCCGCAAAACATCAATAAGTTGCGGAGAATATAGCGGAATTTTTGTTAATGCGTCTCCTCTTAAGACGTATCTCCGGTTAATGCGGACAGTTTCATTTCCCCATCATATTTAATTAATGTTAAAGGCATCGTTTATTGCGGATTTCGGTTACAGATGAAAAATGGCCTCCCTTG
Organism: Maratus speciosus; assembly: GCA_963932465.1. Classification (NCBI taxonomy): domain Eukaryota; kingdom Metazoa; phylum Arthropoda; class Arachnida; order Araneae; family Salticidae; genus Maratus; species Maratus speciosus. The sequence continues at coordinate 496,221,161 of OZ010797.1, read as the reverse complement.
GAAGCCCACTAACGGTTGTTAACTGAATATTCATATCTACCACTCGTAGTCTTAGCACGGTTGAAAGTGAAAAGTCAGAGAAAATGACGTCATAGTGGTGCAAAAGTGATAATGTTTAAGTTTTAAATATAAAAATAATTGACTTCTTTTCAATATGCCCTTTTGTTCTGGAGAGAGGGGAATGTAGAATTTTGATTTTGAATTCCAAATCGATAATTTGAGTACCTAAAAAACATATTTAAAAAAATTATACATTGCAAGGGAGTTTGTATTGCTATTAAAAAAAAAATAAACTTTTTTTTACGTATGCGATTATGTTAGTCATATCCTGAGTGCCACTCTCTATGTTTTATAAACATTGAATTTATTATTCTTCAACAATTGTTGTCTACGTCAATAGTTTGGCAACAAATGTGAGCTATTTTGTAAATATGAGGCAAGTTTGACAGCAAAATTCTCTTGCTTTTAAAACTGCTGCTAATTTTGTGCCATGGTCTATTGATATTGCATCAAACTATAGCGATGTTTAAAATAATATGGTAGTGATGCTAAATATAGCAAAAGTATAAGAGCTGCTATCTATCAAGAAATATTAGCATATTTGCAGAATGTTTATAAAATATTTAAATTCACTAAATTAACATTTGGTAAAATGAATTAATTTTATTTGGGTACTATTTGAGGCACAGATGTCATATTCGCCCCATATTGGCGCGTTATTTTTCAGACGCTGATTTGGCAAAAACATCAACAGCATAAACAACAACATCTGGGTTACCATATCAAGCAAAATAACGACACTTTGGCGCCGGTTAAGTATACATTGCGTATATGACATTGACGTCAGAAAAAAATCGCGCCAATATGGGACGAATATGGCATCTGTGCCCTATTTGATTATCCCGTCGATCAATTCGCCAAATTATACAAATTGCCGTATTTTTATTTTAAATAACGAAAAAACAAATAAATTAATAAAACCTTAATGAAGCTACAAGTAAAAAGTCGAATTAAAAATCATTTGATGACGTAACAAACACTTGTGTGGTGTTTAATGTCAAGTGAATGCGACATTTACGATCGTCCATTATTAGTGTTTAATCTTATAGTTTGGCGATAGTTTTTCGGTCGACCGGATAATCAAGTAGTACCTTTATTTGTTCTAGTCAATTAAAACGAATTTTACTGTATTCAGGCCCCAGCTATTTCATGCTCGATTTAGTATAGTTGAAAAACCGATGGTTTAGTTGGCAAACTGCATTTTATCATGTTGATAATCAGTGAGCAACAGTATTGGCAACAGTTCCGATTACGGAAAATAAAAGATTTTCGATTTTTTTTTTTTTTTTTTTTCAAATTTTCCAAATTTTTTAATTTTTTCTTTCTTTGTATCCCAAATGCTACCTTCTTACCAAATTTAAAGTTTCTAGGGCTACAGGATGTACCTCAGATTTTTGATGATCGGTGAGTCAGTCAGTGTCGAAAAAGCGAAACTTTGAGTTCATATATTTTCTGAACTAGAAAAGATGGAAACGCGGAAATTTTACCATTTGCTTCCGTTTGAAGAGTACTTTTAGAAAAACAAAGTTTCAAGTTCCTGGGAAATTCCAGCAAAGGGATATAGGGCTGTCAAAAGTACCCTGAGTTGCTTCCAGAAAAGGATGCTTACGGCTGTGCTTTCTCGACTTGGCAGGGGTACTGCCGTGCCTCCAGATATAGATTTTCAAGCATAAATTATTTTTAAATTTATTTCTATCACGTGCAGCTCGATTATGAAAGGTTAATCCGCTTGTTACCGTCTAATGTTCCGTAACAAAATTAAAACTTCCTCTATAGAAAAATAAATAAAATAATGTAAATAAGAAACAAATTTAACAGACATGTGATTGAACCACGCGCTTAAAGCACAGAAATGGTCGGAAAGGCTGACGTAAGTCGAAAAATCTTGGGTTAATAACTCCTGACATACGGTGACATGTGAAAGTATCGCTTTTAATAAATTTTAAAACTTTATTTGATTGCATAATTGATATTTTTCATATAAAATTTCTCTTTGATGTTAATGGGCAATCTAAAATATATATTACATATAAAAAAATAATTAGAGTTAAAAAAAAAAAATGGTTTTCACCTATATTCTTTAACCCCATATGTTGATGTGTTGATCATATAATATTACCAATACTTAGACTAATTATATTATAATGTAACAAATATTTAAACTGTTTGTCTAACATAGAATTATAGAATCAAAATTTTTTCTATAACTTAAAATACAGTAAACTCTCTGTACGGCAGACTGTGTGTAAGACTGAAATCTGTCCAACTCTGAAAGATTTTCAAGTCCCTGCGAACCCATAGATATTGTGTAAAATTTGCCTAAGGCGGAATATTGCCTACAGCGGAAAATTTTCTCAGTCATAATCAATTCCCCCTTACACATGGTTTACTGTACTTTAATCTTTGTGACTGATTCCTTTTCAATTTATTTTCTTTGAATTCTTTGCTTACTGCAATGAAAAGTATAAGAAATGCTATTGTACCTTATTTCTAAACTAAGCAAGCATTCCTACTGCATGATTGATTGCTAAAATTGTCAATGGCTTGGGGCTATATAACACTGACATTTGATAGCTTCACTTTTTACTTACCCATCGTAAGTAGTATAGGGCAAGTCTTGTAATTGTTTTAAAAATCAAAAAAAAAAATTTGACTGATTTGCACGTTTCAGACACTGGAGGTTCCGAAAAACATATTTTTAGAGAAAAAAAAATTTGCCGTCCGTCTGGGTGTGTGTGTCTGTAAACACTCTATCTCCCGAACAAATTGAGATAGACTTGAAATTCAATGTGTACTTAAGAAGTAACAATGGTAAGAAGCCTATTGAATATCAGTAACCTCGATTATCCAGAATTATTTTTTTCGGTCTCTTGAAATATTCGTTCTGATAAAAGGTATACAAAAATTTTCGAAATTGTTTATTTGAACGAGTGAATATAAAAGACATTAAAAAAAACATAAATTTTGCATTAAGAATGAAGTCGATCGGATAATAAGTTGCCAGGATATTTGTAATCCTATTTTTCGCACTTTTCGATTTTTCATGACTCTGTATTTCATTCAAATTTTAATTCAAAGATATATTTTAATTGGAAATGAGACGCTTAATCCGGTGCAGTAAACTGTTAGTTAATATGATTATAATTTTTCGAGTTATGAGGATGTTTCTTTTATGCAATTCGGTACTACTCGATTATCCCGCCAACCCAAAAACTATCGCCAAACTATAAAATTAAATGCCAATAATGGTTTATCGTAAATGTCAAGCTTTTAATGCATCTCCATACTTATAAGAGGGTTACCATAGAGAGGACTCTGTTCTGTCGCCAAATGCTGCCAAGTTTGTCACCAGCTCGACGATATAACGCAAATTTCGCGGCCAAAATTAGTCACCAAAAGTGAAGCCAAATTGGCGGTATCTCTTAATATTTTGCCAAATTCCAATAGACTTCCATTGTAAACCTAGTGTTTACTTTCTTACATTAAATCAACAAATTGAGATATTTTAATGCAACAAAAAGTAATATTAGCTCAAGGGATTATATTAATTATATTAAAGGTAGTCCAAGTAAATTAAATTATGAATAAAGTAACATGATACAATGCTTAGTAAAGGTCAAAATTAGCACTAGCCACCGGCCACAGGGCCAGTAAATGAAAAAAAGTGGCTAGTGAAAAATAGTCTATCAACGGCCACCTTCCGGCCACTTTTTTACAAGGAGATAATAAAATTTTCTTGCATTTCATCAAGGATTCTACTTTTTTTGGTTCCAATATATTTATATTAACATATTTATTTGGGCTACTCAGTTAATACTTATAGAAATTTTACTGTTTAGCATCTTGAAATAAAAAAGTGGCCGCTAGTTTAAAGAAAGTGTCCACTTTAAAAATTAGTCCTATCGGCCGGTGGCCGCTAGTGAAATTTCCCAATTTTGACCTATAATGCTTTGCATGTATCACGTGTTTTATTTTCATATTTTATATTATGTATATCCATGATGGGTAAGTATTACGGTGGCCCCCAACGACTAGTTAATTGTGTGTTTACCTTGCATCTGGTAACTGTTTTGTGAATCATTTGTACAGTATAGTGCGAGTCACAAGTTGGAACTATTATCATTTGCTAATTATACTAGGTATAGTACAGAGAGCTTTTGGATTTGTTAACACTTAAGACAAATAACTAACAAAAAACTATATATATATAAAGATCCAGCGTGGCTTTATTTTACAGGAGGGGGGGGGGGGACTTTCTGAGAAAAGTGTGAAAGCAATAAAAGTATGTAGTGTATAAATAATGGAGATTGTGGCAAGAATATAAAAAAAAAATCAGAAACTTGCAGTGCATGTGATAAAAATATTAATGAATCTGAATCAGTTGAAATACACTTATACATTTTGCATTCTTTGCTGCATTTATTATGTGAATATTGATATTGTATAAATACATTAATGAAATTAAATTAACTAGAAATTTATGTATACAACACGCATGGGTATATATCTACTCTCTCTCTCTCTCTCTATATATATATATATAATCCTAATGAAACAACTGGTTTGGTTTCACGTAGTGGTGTACCGAGTAGCCACTCGTATGTAGCCGAGTAGCCACTGACTACTCAGCCAAGTACCGAATACCTAGTAGTTGTGTAATAAGGAAAAAAAAAAAGCTGATGTGCACATAATGTGAGCTTAGGTGTACATATGTGTGTGTATATATATATATATATATATATATATATATACCTGTGTGTACTTATATATAATATACATATATATACCTGTGTGTACTTATATATAATATACATATATAGTATATATAAATTAACTAATTAAATTTGAAATTTATTTGTTCACCTTTTAAAGACAATTTTTGACAATTCAAAACAGTAGCCAAAAAAAGAGAATTGACACATAACAAGTACAATTATTAACCAGTATAAAATTAAAACATTCTTTAACCCTCCAATTTATTCCGATTCCTGAAATCTGTGTATCAAAAATAAAAATGTTTATTGGTTACTGTAACAATTCATTAAATAATGCAAAACATTTCACATTTATTTTGTAACTGTACCTTATTTTCTTTTGATTAAAAATAAAAAAAAGAAAAATACAAAGAGGTACAAAAAGCGATACAGGCTTTCTTAACAGAAGACTTGTGTAAAACTGACACTCCATTTGTATGGGGGAGGGGGGGGGGGGGGGACTTTTCCAATTATGTGCAACCTTGCAAAAAAATTCTTATGTGAACTTTCAACCACTGTTTATTCTAAACGTATATTTTCAGAGGCAGGCCAAATTTATAGTAGTAAAAGAAATGCCCTGTCTACTGATAATGTGGAACGTTTGGTGTTTTTGCACAATATGAATATAATAAATTTAATTATTAATTTTTTTTATTTTATTTATTGTATTTTCAGTTTCTTTATCCAAAATAGTAGTCTTTTCTGTTTTTCTATATATTTAAAAAGAATTTATTTTTATTTGTATAAATAATTTTAATCTGGAATTATTTTATGAGGGTTTTTGTTCTTAACTTTTTCTATATTTTGTAGACATATTGTTAAGTACCGAGTAAATAGTTTTGTGAATTATTGCATATATTATACATTGATATTCAAATAACTTTTTACAGATCAGTTTTAAATTCATATGCTTAAAAAATTAAATTCTGACAACTACTCGGTATTGGCTGAGTACTCTGCCAAAATTTTGCCGAATACAAAGTACTCGGCAAATTGGCCGAGTACCGGGTATTTACCCAGTACTCGGTATGGCTCTAGTTTCACGACTATTTCTCCTAAAATTTGAAAGTTTTGGTAGGGAAATTAGCACGAATTATCCATATGGATCCATAGATGTCAAAACTGGTAATAAAATTTTAAAATATGAATTGCTTTTCGAAATATTAATTTTTTTCTAATTTTAATTACATTTTTGTAGTGGCAATCTTTAATGGCAACAAACTTACCCCATTTATTATTTTTTTCTTAAGGGGAGAACAGGGAAAAACTATAGGGGTTATTGGATTTCTTTTTCGTCAATTTCAAATTGATAATTCAAATGTCTTTTAATTCCAATTGATAGTGAAATGGTATTGATATTAAATTGTTTTTCAGGAATATAAAAAAAAAAAAAAAAATTTTTTTCACATTTCGATCATTTAGAATCAATTTATTTTAGAAAACAAAAATTGTCTGTCAATTTGAAATTCCATAGACAGAGAAAATGACATCAATAATCTTAAAAACAGAAAGAGAATTTTAAAATAAGAATTTAATCATGTGTTAAAAGCAGAAAATAAGTAAAGTTATGTCAAAATCTTTACACACAAATATTAAAAAGTACAAAAACTTTAAAATGATCACAGGCGAAACACATTTAAAGGTGATAATTATGCTGTATGTAAAAGGCCCAAACATTAAATATCTTAAGATTAAAAGTGCCTCAATGGACAGCATTTCTGTGACATAACATGAGGTAAAATGACTATTTTTATAGCCTCGAACTGAAAGGAAGAATAGGTTCTTTTTTGTGGAATATTAGATTGAAATAAAGGCTAAATTATTTATATACTTTTAAGTGTAAACAAAGTTTTTCTGTAATAATCTCCATGCAATAAGTATGACAGAGAATATTCCTATGGAAGATATAAGATAAAATGGCGATTTTTATAGTCTCGAACCGAAAGGAAGAATACGGTCCATTTAAAGTGCCGAAAATAATTAAATAGTTACATGTTAAAAACGGTCATACTTTAAAAAGCTCAGATTATATTTCTGTATGATTTTAAGTTAATAATATATGTAATAATGTATCGTGGAAAAAACGTGAATTTCATGAAAGGATCGCAGAAAAACAAATTAGAACCAGGAGTGATTCTCTCCCTCGCTGTAACCTTTCAGAAAAGTTGCTGTGAATTTTAGATACTTTTTTGTTTACTCTGAATCACCCCTGGTATTGTCATCCATCTCAATCTTAGTACAAAAAATGTCCTGAATTGCATATCTGTAATGTGTAATAAATATCCAGGGAAAAGAAATTTATCTTGTGTAAGAGCAAAGCTAAAAAAAACAATTTCTATTTTTATTTATATATTTTTCTTTTTTTCTGTAATACTTAGCCACTTAGAAGTAAAATTGGATTGGTTTTGACATTTTTTTACTGTTTTCAAATAACTAGTTGTCATATATATGACTTGCATTAAATCTACTAAGAGATCCTAATCTTTACACATAATTTGTATTTGTTTCCCGAGTACTTGGAATAAATTTATTTACTGATTATAGCATTTAAACTTTGCATATTTAGCAAGATAAATTGTGCTCTCCATTTGATGAAGTCATTAGCTTTCAGTGAAATTAATGTAAGTTTATCAAATTATGTTTTTCTGTAATTGTATATTTCAAACAATAGCAGAAATATGTCATTTGATTGCCATGCTGTGTCAGCATCAGTTGTTATATAAATTGATTTTGGTATATATTGTCGATAATTTTCAGGGTTTTTCACTTTGTATGAATTCATTTTCAAGGTTTTTTGCTCTGAGTCACAATCACCCCCTGTAAAATTGAACATTTTTCAGAAAATGAGGAAATATCCATTGGCCACTATATGAAATTGTTAGTTTAAGTTTGGAGTTTAAATTTGTAAAACTAACAACCAATACTTCATTAATATTAGGCAATTTTTATGTTGTCCTCCAAAATGAGATATTAGCAAGCTGGATAACTGTTGATACGCAGAAGCAGCATACATAGAAATACCGTATGTGTATTGTTAATAATGGAAACCAGGGAAGTCTGATAAAGAAAGTCGGGGAAGTCAGGGAAGTTTTTTTTACAATTTCTGTAGACACCCTGAAAAAGTTAACTATTTCATTCCCAATCCGCGAAAACGCTTGCGCATGCCATTTTTTATGCATAAATAAAGCAATATTTTTACCAGACATTATTTGAGAACCTAAAATAGCATATTCTTTTCAATATCCCCCCCCCCCCTTTTTTTTTTCTTTATTTAATCAGGGGTGATTGTGTTCAGGTAATATACCTGAATTCAGGTATTTATTTCATTTCCAATACTGGAATTTCAGTTTTTCTGATAGTTAAATTCATAAAATAACACTAAAATATCAATTTCATATGATTGTTAGACATAATTAAAAGTAGTATGTTTCATAATGAGAGAAATGGACCTCCCTGCAATAAATTATATGTTCTCTCTCCTTACCAAAATTTCAGGTATTTTTTCATTAATTCACAATCACCCCTGTTTAATGTTTTTTGCTGTTGCTATGGATCTGCATTGTGTCTGCTCTTGTTAATGTAAATATTGTTCTTTTTAGAAACCTGATGGTATGATGTTTCCTGATCGTGCCACTTTATTTTTGTGTGCCATTGAAGATAGGCAGTATAAAGATGAAAAAATAAATTGTATGAAAAGCTCTTTTTTTTTTTTTTTTTTTTTTTTTAATTCAATTCCTTTTGTAGATTCTGATACTTAGTGCAACTTTATACTTTATTAAATGTTTTACTGTTTAGGGTGGGACAGTGTGTATGGCTTCAACATGAGCTGTATTCGTAAAGTGGCTATCTCTGAGCCTTTAGTTGATGTGGTTGATCCTAAACAAGTGGTCACAAATGTTTGTCTTTTGAAGGTAAGCATATCATGAATTACTTTTGAATTAATTGTATTCCTTATACCGGGTGTCCCAAAAATGACTGATGGATTTTAAAATTCCATAACTTGCAAACGGTGACAGATGTTAAAAAAATTCTTGCAGGAGTGTTATGTAAGATGTCAGGAGTTTTTATGTTGTGATTCTCAGTTTTTGTTACAAATAGCATCAATAGATGGCGCTGAGAGCAGTAACCGCTCAGTCCAGGCTCGATTTTTCAGCCTTTCTCTTCCATGCGAAAAAAGGAAATTAAAATGTATTGGGTGGATCCCGGAGTACCAAAAATTGGGTCGGGACTGAGCGCCTATTGCTAACAGCCCCATCTATTGTTTGAAATTCAAACTAAATTCAAGAATCACAGTACAAAAACTCCTGACATCATATATAACCCTCCTGCAAGAATTTTTTTAATATCTGTCACCGTTTGGAAGTTATTGAATTTTAAAATCCATCAGTCATTTTTGGGACACTTGGTAAGTGTAATGTTATGATCAGGGTTGGGGAAATGCATCATTTTACTCGCCACTGGCGAGTGAATTTTTAGGTAGTCTTTGAAAACTACAAACTAGAGATATGCGAAAAACTTTTTTTTAAAAATAGTTAACTATATTTTTCAACTTTACTAATTACTGCGATGTAAACATGGTACGAAGTTCTATTTAATAATAGACTTTCATCTCTTGTTTATATTTCTTAATTTTACAGGGGAAAAAAATATGAAAATGCATTATAGTAATAGTAACCAACTATTTTTGAGTTGCGTAAATTTTGTTATAAATTTTTCGACTGTACGTTGCATTTTACTGGCTGATGAAATAAATCCTTGGCTGGTAAGATTTTCTAGAAATTCCCCACCCCTGGTTATGATATAACTGATATTTCTTAACTTGAAAAAATTTTCATCAGCATTTTAGTTAAAATGCCTAACAACTGTTTAAGTCTTTGAGGAAGAAGGTTTAGGGAGACTGACAAGCTGACAAGGCTCTGATTTTTCATTTTTTAGAATGGTATTTTGCAAAAGGATCAGCCGAGATATTAATTGAAAACCATAATGATCATCTCAAGAAGGCCCACTATGCCAAAAATGACATGTTCGCTATACTTCAAACAGAAGAAAACGAAAGGCAGAAAAGCATTTATTTCCCTCCCACATTTTGAAACTGCTTAACTTAAATAAGTATAATTAAGCATTTTTTGAAAGAATATTACCTTTTATGACAAAATTATAAATGAAACCTGTGTACCTGCAGGCTTACTTTTTCACTGACAACTACAAAGCAGGGTGCAATACTCTGGTCAGGCATGATATTTTTCAGCGAATTAGCGGAATTCAGCGAATTTTTTTTTTCTAATTCGCGGAATTCCGCGAATTGTAATTCTATTAATCTGGTATTTACATTTTATCTGAAGTCCGCGAAAATGTATAAAATCAGTTACAAACACGCGATCACCAGATGTGATGGGCGGGCATCTTTGCTCATCAATTTTGATCCAAACATTCATAAATAATCGTCAATCTGTAGCCAGTATTTTGAGCCAGCCAATCACAAGCCACCACATCTTTCAACTTCGGGAATATTCTTCACGCCTCCTTCCATGCCACGGGATAAGAAACGAAAGGAAAGGCGACACGTTTTGTCATTCGCTAGTTTCAGTATTTGGGAGCGAGAGCGATCGGTCGATACAAACGATCACTCGCTCACAATCGCAATTCCGTAAGTGAATAAGGGTTTTGAGTTATGTTGTTATCTTGGAATGGCAACAAAACGCTACTCATGTTATGTTTATCTGTAAATGAAACAACAGCGTACACGAAAATAATCGAAATTGATCGTTCTTTCTTGCCGAAAAATATATGTGTGCATTGTTTTAAGTCGTTTTTGTATATTTTTTTAACAGCATTTAGCTGGTGGCAGATAATTTTAGATATTTTATTTTTGATTTAATTCGAAAGTAAAAGTATTAAGATTTGATTGCACGTGCTGTGCTTTTATGAACTATGCATGTTCTACAGAAATCGGATGATCCTCTTAAATCTGTTAAGTAATGTTAAATTTTGATTTTTTTTTTTTTTTTTTTTTTTTTTTTTTTTTTTTTTTTGTATCATAATAACCATACATAGATTTTGCATTCAGAAATCCATTAGTTGATGCTTACCAACTGTAATAAATATATTTTTTTAACTAATGTATTGAGAAAGAATTCTGATTTTTGGTTATGGATGGTATTATATTAATTTAAGAATAATTAATATATATAATTATTATATAAATCATTTCTCCTATTCTTAAAATTTATCTTGTAAATATGACCAAGTATGTATGTATGTATCGATATATATAACTGTTTAGGTTACAAATTTAAAGTGAGATTATTAATATTCAACCAACCAACCAACTATAAAAGGGAAAAAAAATTTCAGCTAATTTCAAATTTTAGCAATCACATGTCTGTCTGGTGTTTTGTTATCTGTCTTGTGAACATTTGACAATGGACTGCTGGTTTTGATAATTTCAAAACAGTATTTTGGGGAAAATATAGTACAAAAAGATAAAATGGCTACAGGCCACTTACTGAAAGTAACGAATGTAACTTTTTGTCTCTTTCTTGGACCAATAAGAAAACAGAGGATTGCAGGTAACAGCCAATAGGAAAATAGATGGGAAATGGAACCAAAGTAGTGAGGGGGGAAAAAATCAATTATTCAATAAATTCACTGATCAGCATGCATTTTGATGATCATATAAATATATATTTTTCTGAAAGTGTTTTTTATGCTGATTTCAAAAATGTAAAGCATTTTTGCACACCACGTACACTTTTTTTACAAATATTATTTTTAATTAATTTTATTCTTAAATCATAAATTACTTTATAATAGTAATACTAGATGGCGCCACCAAATTTTTTAGGAATTGATTCCATATGTATATACATTACATTAATTTAAATAAATGAGAAACTGTATTTAGGAAGCTGAAATTATTTATTAATATGATTTAATAATAATAAAAAAAATTATTTATGTAAAATTAAAAAGAAAAAGCGAAATCCATAAATTTAATTTTGTAAAAAATATCTAAATTAATACTTCCTAGGTGGCAGCACCAAACAATGTTTGATCTAATGCATAGGTTTTAACAACAATAAATTTCTTTGTTTATTCACGTCTGTTTCTTTCGATTTGAAATATGTGATATATTTCACATCTTCTTTAATTGAATAATGGCTTCACGTAAATGTGTAAATGATACAGATATATTTTGTTACATTTGTGGAAATTATACTGTAGTAAAACAAAGGCAGGATATTACAGATTTTGTTTAAAATGCTTATTATGCTTATTTTGGTGTGAGACTGGGTGACCAAGATAAGACATGGGCCCCTCATAAAGTGTGTAGAACATGTGTTGAAGGATTACGACTTTGGTTGAAAGGCAAAAAGAAATGTATGCCTTTTGCTATTCCCATGGTATGGAGAGAACCTAGAAATCATCATGACGATTGTTATTTTTGCTTAGCTAATGTTCATGGGTATAGTTCGAAAAATAAAAAAGGAATTATATATCCTAACTTGCCTTCTGCAATAAGACCTATATTGCATAATGAAAGTCTTCCTGTTCCTTCTCCTCCAACCAATTTGGAAAGCATAAATGAACCAAATAATTCAGAAGATGATAAAAATCAAGAACAAGATGTCTATAAACCAGAAGTAAATGATAAAGCTCCAATTTTATTTAATCAGCATGAACTCAATGATTTGGTGCGCGATTTAAATTTGCCAACATTAAAAGCTGAACTTCTTGGTTCTCGGCTTAAATCTAAGAACTTATTATTACCAGAGACACAATTCTCTTGGTACAGGCATCGTGAAAAAGAACTTGTTCCATACTTTTCTGAAAAGGATAATTTAGTATATTGCAATAACATAAAGGAAATAATGAATTTTTACGGTATCCTTTATAATGCATCAGAATGGAGATTTTTTATTGATTCCTCCAAGACAAGTTTAAAAGGGGTTTTGTTGCATAATGGAAACCGATATGCATCAATACCTATAGCCTACTCAGTTCATTTAAAGGAAACATATGAAAATCTTGAACTTTTGCTAGACCAGGTCAAATATAAAGATCATGAATGGTTGTTATGTGGTGATTTAAAAGTGATTGGAATGCTACTTGGACAACAATCAGGATACACAAAATTCCCATGTTTTCTGTGTGAGTGGGACAGCCGGGATAAAAAAAATCATTGGGAAAAGAAAGATTGGCCATCAAGAATATCATTATCCCCTGGAACAAAAAATGTAATTAAAGATCCCTTAGTCAATCCTAAAAATGTTTTGCTTCCACCTCTGCATATCAAATTAGGGATAATGAAACAATTTGTGAAAGCCCTAAATAAAGAAAATGAATGTTTTAAATATATTTGCAGCAAATTCCCTTCTATTACTGATGCTAAGCTTAAAGAAGGTATTTTTGTTGGGCCTCAGATACGAAAATTACTGACAGATAGTGAATTTGAAAAAACAATGAATGATTGTGAAAAGGAAGCATGGCTGAGCTTTAAATGTGTAGTGGAGAACTTTTTAGGAAATAAGAAAGACCCAAATTACAAAATTATAGTTGCAGATATGTTAGAAAAATTGAGATTACTTGGTTGCAACATGAGTATAAAAATACACTTTTTACATGCACATATCTAATTCTTTCCCGAAAATCTCGGAGCAGTGAGTGAGGAACACGGTGAAAGGTTTCACCAAGACATCAAAGATATGGAAAAACGGTACCAAGGCAAGTGGAATAAAAATATGATGGCAGATTACTGCTGGATGTTAAAGAGAGATCTTTGTGCTAGTGGACGAAAAGCAACTAAAAGGAATTTTTCTCAAACTAATTGATTTTTTTAATATTAATCAAATTTGTCCATATTTAAATATATTGTAAGTATAATTATTATGTCTATACTTTAATTTTTCATACATTAATTTTTTAATACATATCCTAGTCTGTATTAATTATTTACCTTTGAATAATATTTTTTTTTTATAAATTTATATAAGTGAAAGTTAAAAAATCATATGTTTTTATAAATTTACAAATTGTTAATTTGTAAAAAATCCTGACGTGATACGCAAATTTCGACTTTACTTTTGAAATCAGCTTAAAAAATTGATCTAAAATCACCTATTCATTTTTAATCATCAAAAAAAAAGTTTCAATATGCAGATCAGTGTTATCTTTCCCTTTCTGGATTCGCTATGTTGATGACACATTCACCTTAATCAACACCTCTCTTCACAATATTGATAATATTCTTAACACGCTGAACTCTATTGATAGCAATATTCAATTCACTTATGAAACTGAAAATAATAGTTCTCTCCCATTTTTGGATACTCTTGTCACTCGCACAGTAACCGGTTTCACTACATCCGTCTATCGCAAAAGCTTTGCTGTTTCTTTGCCACCCCATGCTCGTTCTTGTCAGCCCCCAAGACAAAAAATGGCCACCTTTTATCTCTATATAATAAAAGGCAGTGTAACGCATCCGGGGCGAACCCATCAATCTTACCGACCTCCGATAAGATGGAGCCACGTTATGCTTAATTTTGATTTGATATGTATATGAGAAAACTTGTCTGCCTAAATACAAATCTTTTCTACCTGAAATCCCTTCTGTTCAAAATAATTTTCTATAAAACATTCAAAACTAACAAAATTTCAATGATTTAAGCAGCCATTTCAGAAAACAAACTTAACGCACTTCGTACGTAAAACGTAAAAAAGAAATTGTGGTAGAGATCCATTCCTTTTATGATTTGTTGAAAAAAATTTTAAACATGGAGCTATGAAGATTAAGGAGACGACATAAATGACAACATTTGAAGCTGTCCCACCCCTGCTGCGTGACGTTAGTCACGGGTAAACAAAAAAAACACCAATCGATGTGAAAAACACTTTAACAATGCTTCCCCTTCGTTCTTTCGGATGGGTTTGAACCCGAGATATCTATTTATTAATCAATATACATATATAAAAAAATTTGGAGAAGGAGGGGGGTGGGGGGACGATAATACAATTTCAAAGTGTTATTTAAAAAACTAGTATTATTTCAATAGTTGCAGCAGATTGTTTTAATTATGCAGTTTTTATTGCATATTTGTTAAATTTTTGCTTTATTGAGAAATTGTAATTTTGTTATAGTACATTAGCCGGAAAACCTGGTTTACCCAGAAATATTGTAAATGCTAATTGTGTGATTATTAGAACATAAACTAGCCAAACTTGGCTCATCTAAACTCTTCCATATTGTCAATTATTTTTTATCAGTTTTTCAAATTTTAAGTGGAAAACACTATTTTTACCTATTGTGCCATACATGTTTTGCTCTGATTCTCAGTCATTTAATAGTGAAATTCAATACATTAAAGCCATTGCAATTGACAGAGGTTACAACCCTTCTATAATTGATGCTGCACTATTTAAACTTCAGCATCCTCATTCCTCAAACTCTCCTCAGTCTTCTACTCTTTCAAATATTAGCCTTGTGTTACCTTTCTTTCCTAAATCAAGCTTTCCCATTGCTAAAATTCTTAGACAATACATACCTGCCAACTGCTACGAAAAAATCGTAGTCGCTACGATTTGGACCTATAAACTACGATGCTGCGAAAATCGGTCTTAAACTACGATTCTTTGCAAAAAACACAAAAGCATTTTTTGTTTCTAGTTGCAATTTTTATCCCATGCAGCATATTTTTCAGGAGTGTTTCTTTTCTGAAATTTCCAAGTATTGATTTCCGAAAGTTTTAAAAAATTGGCCATTAGTCCGAAAATTCGGACATTAAAAATTGCTCATGAGAGAAAAAAAAAAATTCTGGGCTGCAAAAAAAAAATTCTTAACATGAAACACTCTAATCGTGTTTTTGTAAATATTTATACAGGAATTTCCTTCCTTACAAACAAGGGTGCCATTTAAGAATTCTGGAGGGGTTCCTTGAACAGCAAGGTTTGAAATAGTGTGCAAAATCGCACAATTTGCGATAAACTTTCGCGAATTTCGACAAATGACCGTGTAAAAATAATCAATTTCGTCAATTGGTCGCAGAAGAAAATAAATTTCGTTAAAGGATCATGGCAAAAACGTGAATTTTGTCAAAATATCGCAGAAAGAAAGCGCGAATTTCGTCAAAAGATCAGTAAGATAATGCAAATTTCATCGAAAGATTAGTAAGAAAACGCAAATTTCACCGAAAGATCGCAAAAAGAAAACACTAATTTAGTTAAAAGGTCGTGGTAAAAATAACGCAAAATTCGTCAAAGGATCGCGTAAAAAATGCGAATTTCATCAAGGTAAAAAGTGCAGATTTCAACAAAGAATCGTGATAGGAAAGTGTGAATTACGATTGTGGGAAAAAAAAACTGTGAATATCCTGAAATGATGGCGGGAAAATAATTGGAACCAGGCTCCTTTTACAAATGTAAAAAAAAATATGCTGCGAAACGAAAATAAACTCTAAAAATCGCATGAAATTTTCAGAGGAAAAAATTTACTATATTGAGTTGAAAGACGGAAACCTTATTCCTTTTATGAATGTCAAAAGATGGCTGTGGAACACGAAAAACCAACCAACCAATCTCCAGATTAATTTAAATTTTGTGTGCTGCGATTTCTCATTTTCAAAGGTTGGCAGGTCTGACAATATGACTTCAAAATAATTTTTGCCCGTACCAATAAACTCACCCTCTCCAAACTGAAAGATCCTATTGAATTATCCAATTCATGGGGTATCTACCGTATTAATTGCCAGTGTGGCCTTTCCTATATTGGACAAACCAAACGCTGCTTAAAATTTGGTATCAAAGAACATCAACAACATATTAAAAAACAAGAAATCAATAAATCCTCTATTGTAAAACATTGCTGGGAGATGAATCATACTCTTGACTTCAATTCGGTTAAAATAATCTCTAAACCTACTTCTATGCACGAACTTAACTTCCTTGAAGCATTTCATATTTATAAAAATTTTAAAAATATTGTTAATTGTGAATTTGTTATTCCTCCATTATCAGATTGTTGGAAATATTACATAAAAACTTCTGTCTCTTATTTTTTTTTTCCCCCTCACTACTTTGGTTCCATTTCCCATCTATTTTCCTATTGGCTGTTAACTGCAATCCTCCGTTTTCCTATTGGTCAATAAACGTTTAATTTGAATCCCCATCTCTCCTATATATGTTAGCAAATTTCCGCCATCCTTAGCACTGAGGAAGGTATGCTATATGCTACCGAAAATGGTATGCTTAAAATTTAAAATATTTTGTTGCTTTTAACGTTATATTTTTTACTCTTCAATTATTTAAAGTTTCTTTTATTTATTTAATTAAAAAAATGTTTTAGAAACAATGTAATTTATGTCCATCTTAGATTTCATTACTTTTCACATCAATTTAGAATTTAAGAAGATTTATGATTTTAAAATGATTATTTTCCTGAATGTGAGTCACATTATTTCCTTCCAGACTTTTTTCTGTAGAATTCCCAAAATTAAATCCTTATTTGTACTGATAGTTTTTGTTAAAAGTTTTCAAAATAGAATGATTTATACTTTCCTTTGTCCTTTCATACATTTTTTTCTCCAAATCAATTATTTTTTAACAGACTTCAAAAAGAAGGAGGTTATCAATTCGACTTGTATGTATGTTTTGACCATGTTCATGCATAACTTTCTTAAATATGAACCGATTTTGATAATTTTTTTTTTGTTTGAAAGTGTAAGTCTCCCATTTGGCCCCATTCTAATTTCATAAATTCTGATGATTAGAATTTTTTTTTTTTTTAATAAAAACTTTAAAATCCGAATCTTTTTTGAAGCAGTCGCCTGATTATAAGCGCTCATCTTTGATACTGTTACTCTTATAGAGATACGAGATCTTTCAAATTGCGAAAACTTAGCTGGACAAGAGTCGAGATCCAGATAGGTTTTTTGCTGGTAGTGAAACGAGATTGACCAATTAGAAGCCTGCAGTTTTGCGAACTTCTCGCTATTTGCAAAAATGCAGGCTTCTGATTGGTCGATCTTGTTTCGCTAAGAGCGAAAAATCTATATACCGGCCATTCTGTCATCCACCAAACCGGAAGGCCCACATGGACACAAACTGATATCGGAAGTCGGTGTCGAAAAGTTGGAAATCAACCTTTTAAAGTTCCTTATGTATCGGAGCACAAGTACAACGCCTAGAATAAATAGTGTGGAAATCTGCTATCCAAACAGTACTAAAAAATTGTACCCCTTAAATGTGCAATAATGCTGTAATCCAATGAGCCGATCGCAGCGACATCTGCGTTGTATTTTCAAATTTCAATGTAAACATTGTGCTATAACAGCATCTAGACCAAGTTGTCTTGGAGTTTTGGAAAATATCTTCAGATGTCGTTCCGATGGACTTTTTGGATTTCAGCATCGTTTTACATTTAAGGGATACATTATTTTAGTACTTTCTAAGTACTACTGCTAGAGTCTAGAATATATAGTGTGGAACTCGGCTATCCAAGTAATACTTAAAAAAGTGCTAAAATATTGGATCTCTTAAATGCCAAACGATGCTGAAATCTAATGAGTCGATCACAGCGACATCTGCAGGATATTTTCTATAACTCCAAGACGACTTGGTCTAGACGTTGTAATAATAAGATGTGTTTACTTTGAAATTTGAAAATATATCGCAGATGTCGCTGAGATCAGCTCCCTGGATTTCAGCATCATTCCACATTTAAGGGGTATAACTTTTTAGTGCTGTTTGAATAGCAGATTCTTGTGGTATATTCTTGTGGTGTGGTGGTTAAGACACCACACCACTAATCACTTGAGAGCGTAGTTGGGCTGCGGGTTCAAATCCCGCTGGCTCTGTTGCACACTCTTTGTGGAGCTCCCAGATGTAATTCTCTGGTGTTGTAAATGTCCTTGTGCTATCTAGAACCAGGGTTCGTTGATTTAAATCAGCTTGATTTTAATCATGATTTAAATCAGCTTGATTTTAATCATGATTTAAATCAACTGATTTTTTTAAAAAAAAATCATTTATTTAAATCAACTTTTTAAAAAAATACTTCAAACGTAGGTCAAGATGTTTGTAAAACATTTGTTTAATCAAAAATACATTGTAAATTTAAGAAATGACTAAGAACTCAAAATGTATGCTTTTTTAATTTATTTAAATCGAATATTACACTTTAAATTTTAAATCAAAAATCTTAAACTAACTGTAGAGAATATTACCTGAAAAATGTTAAAAGATTAGTCATATATTCATCTATTAGAAAGTAAATCTTATTTTTTTTCTTTAACACAGAAACAAACTTTCTGTATTTAAGGTGACTGTGTAGTTTGAGGATATGAAAACTTCAGATTCAATATAGGTCATTGAAATTTAAATATAGGTCATTCAAAATTACTTTTACTGATATTTATATAGATATCTCGTTATGTCCTCAAGCATATGTAAATAACAAATTGTTCAATTTTCAATGTAATTTATTTATGGAAATATTTCAAAAATAAAAATGATTTCATGGTAGAAATAGTCTGAATGTTTATACATATATATTTAATATAATTTCAATTTTAATTATTTATAAATTTAAAATAACTAAAATTTTTAAAGTCTTTAATAACAAAAAATTTGTTTAAAAAATAATTTAAATATAAATTAATGTAAAAATTATTGTATTTCAAACTTATTTTTATTTATTTATTTTTTTTTTAACTGAAAAGTAAATCACAAATGATGCTTTAAAGTAAAATAACATTTAAAATTACATTACAATACACTTTTAATCTTAAAATTTTTGTAGTAATCAAAGACATTATCCTAGTAGAGAAAAAAATGCATGGATATGTTATTTCAGAGTGCTTTTTCTTATAGTGTTTTAACTGGCCTAATTCTTTCTACACCTTTTCCCCCCTGTTTTTGTTCACATATTTTAAGATTTCTAAATGCCTGGTTTAGTCAAAGTAAATTTACAATAATGAATAAGTGACAGAATAGGGAAAGTAGCATACCATTGCTATTGTGATAACATGTCAAACAGGTTTCTTATAATCCTGGAATGAATACCTGGACTGCACTGTATTGTTGGTCAAAAGGCATGATTTCATAGTCTGAGAAAAGATTCCACAGATAAGGAAGTTTTTAGTTTGTGAAAGATTCAGTGTTTAGTAGTTGGGTTAGTTACTTGGCACAAGTTAGCTAGAAAATGGCAGGTACAAAAAAGGATGACATTTGGATATATTTTAATGAAGAGCCTACATTTTCAGGAAAAGGTGTTAAGGCAAAATGCAAGAATTGTGGAAAAGTTATAATGGAAATAGTGGCAAGATTAAAAAAGCATGTGGAACAATGTTTATCCTATGATAAAAAGGATGATGATGACAATCAATTATATGAAAAAATCATCACAAGTGAAACTGGTGCATCAACATCAACTAATGTGAAAACTGAAGTGTTAGACATTGGAAGAAAACCCACAAAGAGGAAGATGTTTGAAATAGAAAATGATTCTAAGAAGAATATCAATTCTTATGTGATAAAGACTTCTAAAATTCAAAAACAGATGTTAGATGAAGAAGTTGCTAGGTATATTTAAAAAGATGATTTCAGCTTTAAGACCAGGATATACAGCTCCAAATGAAGCTGAATAGGTGGATCATTACTTCACAATATCTATAGTCAAGAGAAAGTAAAATGTTCTGAGTATTTAAGTGGACAAATAGTAAACTTAAGTATAGATGGATGGTCAAACGTTCATAATGAACCAATATTATGTGCTGTTGTAACCAATAAGAAAGGTGAAAATTATTTATTAGAAACTATTGATACATCTAGCTGCCCACATACAATCGAATACCTTATAGAAGTTGTAAAAAATTGTTTGATAAAATGTGTAAAAAATTGTTTGATAAAATGTGAAAATGAATTTAAATGCATTGTGCGAAGTGTTGTAACAGACAATGCTAACAATGTAAAGGGTATGCACACTGAAATTTAAAGTAACCCAGATTTTGATTTGATCACATATGGATGTTCTGCACATTTGTTAAATTTGCTTGCAGAAGATTTAAATATTCCAAATATTAAGGAACAAATATTACATATTCTTAAGTTTTTCAGAAACAATCATTTTGCAAATGCAAAATATAGAGAAGCTGGTGGATCCAAATTAATAATACCCCAAGAAGTCCGTTGGAATCTATGACTGACTGTGTATCTGCATATTTAAAAACTGGCCAATTCTTGTTTCAGTTTACGAAGAAAATCGCTGTAATATTGATAGCATTGTTTATAACAAGGTAACAAATTTTGGAATTAAACGGAATGCCGAGGACGTTCTAAAACATTTAAAACCAATTTCTATAGCTCTTGATAAAATGCAACAGAAGGATTGCACTATATCAACAGCTGTTGATATCTGGAAAATCTTGCAAGAAGAACTTACAGAAGTAAATCTTGATAAAACGTGCTTGAAGAGTTTTTCAACCCGTTACAATCAAGCACTAGGACCACCACATTTTTTAGCATATCTGTTAGATCCACGCTATGCAGGAATTAAATTGAGTGCTGCTGTAAAATCAGAATGTTTAATTTTTGCAAAAGAAAAATATTCTCAATCAGTAGTGCCTACTTTAATGAAATTTCAAGGAAAATCAGAACCTTTTCATCAATTTCTTTTTGATTCTGATATTGTAAATAAAGTAAATCCTATAGATTGGTGGAAGTCACAAATTACTGAGAATGATGGTTCTGGAAAAAATGTTATAGGAATGATTTCGCAGTTATTTACTGCACAAGCTTCTTCAGCATCTGTTGAGAGAATCTTCTCAGCTTTTGGTTTAGTTCACTCTAAACTCCGTAATCGTTTAGGAACTGATAAAGCAGGAAAATTGGTGTTCCTGTTCAAACAATAATTTTTTCAAACTTATTGAAATTTATAACATAATCCTGATGATTTTATGTGTTGAGTATATTCTGCAAATTCATTAAATATGTTTTTTATACATTCCAGAGTATTATATGTAATCCAGAATAAGTATTTTGTTTAAAAGAATGTATACAAATAAGTATCTAGTTCCACAATCAAATGTTTCAAAATTCATATTTTTTCTTCTGAATAACATGCTTACATTATCTTTTATATTTCCAGATTTTAATAAAGAAATTTGATTTAAAAAAAAAAAAAAGTTTTAGCTTTTAGTAATGAAGTATCAATGCAAAAACCCTTGACGGGTTAAAAGTTTCTGACGCAGCACTTTATCTTATGCTCTAAGAATTTTAAATATGGAACTTAAAAATACTGATATCAAATTTTGAGTGACGTTATGCTATTTCTTAAAAAATATATTTGTATTTATTTCATCATTTTATTTTTGTTTTATTTATAATCGCATGTGCAAAAGTTATGTTCAACATGAAAAGCTGCATAAAATTTTATCCGCTGTTGCTTTATCATTTACATCTCTCATAAATTCAAAATATGAGTTTTAAAAGATATGATATAAAATTTAAGTGACGCCTTGATGTGACTTTAAAAGGTTTGTTTTAAAATTCAATTTAAATTATTTTTGACTTGGTTAAAATAATTTTTTACATCTACACAATACTTTTAATTTTCCAATTCACTGTTAAATATATCACTTTCATTGAATCTATACTATGCATTGAAATGTATTTATTTCAATAAATTGATTTATCTTTTGTGTCACGCTATTCAAAATTGTGAGTAAGATTTATGTAAATGGTTTATTTGCGTCAAACTATCCTTTTTCATACATTTCATGTAGTTTGGACACAATGACGCAAATAAACCATTTACATAAATCTTACTCACAATTTTGAATAGCGTGACACAAAAGATAAATCAATTTATTGAAATAAATACATTTCAATGCATAGTATAGATTCAATGAAAGTGATATATTTAACAGTGAATTGGAAAATTTAGTATTGTGTAGATGTAAAAAATTATTTTAACCAAGTCAAAAATAATTTAAATTGAATTTTAAAACAAACCTTTTAAAGTCACATCAAGGCGTCACTTAAATTTTATATCATATCTTTTAAAACTCATATTTTGAATTTATGAGAGATGTAAATGATAAAGCAACAGCGAATAAAATTTTATGCAGCTTTTCATGTTGAACATAACTTTTGCACATGCGATTATAAATAAAACAAAAATAAAATGATGAAATAAATACAAATATATTTTTTAAGAAATAGCATAACGTCACTCAAAATTTGATATCAGTATTTTTAAGTTCCATGTTTAAAATTCTTAGAGCATAAGATAAAGTGCTGCGTCAGAAACTTTTAACCCGTCAAGGGTTTTTGCATTGATATCATTACTTTTTTTAGGTTAGTGATAAAATGATTAAAAAAAGGATACTTATGGAATTTAATGCAGATTTAATTTTTACTATTTTATTACAATTTTCCTTATAGCAGTTTGTATATAAAAACAACTGGGTAAGTATAATCTCAGATCGCACAGAGGGTTTCATTTGATATTCCTTTAAAAACACTTTATCCTTAAATTAATAAATCCAAAATGTTAATTTATAATTATTAAATCCTTACATAGATGGTGTTTCATAGATGGATAGTTACATAGATGGATAGACGTTTTTATCAAACATTTCTCTATAATACTACGCAATTGCGCCAAAAGATGGCGACACCAGAAGTCTGATATGCTTATTATGTAAACTGTAATCAAACTTCATTGATATTTATAAATAAAACATTTCAACTAAATTATTTATTATAAAAGAATTATTACATCACAATAGCTTTTATGCAAGGAAAATAATAATTATAATAATAATAATATTATGGATGTCAGTGATTATATATTGATTGACCGTCATAATAATAAAAAATGATATTATAAAAAGAAGAGCTGAAATGAATTGTTTTTTTACGTTTCTGATCGTGTGATTTATATTCAAATAATAATTATTAATGTATATTTTTTGTAAAGTGATTGAAATTAAATATATTTATAAAATTTATGGTAATATTTTTATTGTTGAAAAATTGCCAAGAAATAATCATCATCAAATTGGCGTCATTATAATTGTAATTTTATTTAACTTAATAGCAATTAAAAAAATTACAAAGGAACTGAGAATAATGGTCAACTAGCAGACTTAAAGAAAAAAAAAAAAACACATTCACATGTGAAAACATGTATCAGGGAGTATCGAACCGCCTATCTTATGATCAGTAAACGATGGCCCTTAGCCACTCAGCCAATGGGAAGACAAAATTTTTCTCCCCAAAAGTGGTTAAAAAGAAAGCATGTGTATGAATACAGTGTCATCCATTTTCGGTGAAATTTCCATAGAATGGCGAAGAAATATAGTCCGATTTTTCATGCGCATTATAAAACGAACAAGAGTCTTGCTGGAAACAAGTAAATTGTTATTTGGTTCATCTGAAACATATTTATTTGATTTTTAAAAAATCGCCCGTGTCATTTTCGAGAGAAAAAAAATCGAATTATTTAACGAACGAGAGTTTTCCCAGAAAAAAGAAAAGTGTTATTCACCTCGCCTTAATCACATTTATATTATGTATCAATTTAAAAATAATCGTTAGAACCGTTTTCGAGATTTTCAAATTAGGAACTTCCTCGATATGATACCAACGTTTTCACTTTAAAAATGGCTATTTAGATCTCAAAATATACTGCACGTAGAAATGTAAAAATTTCAGTATACGATTAGACTGCAGATATAAGACTGTTCTAGAAAATTCAGAACAATAAGACATATATCTGCTGAGTTATTAAAAGGCGGCTTTTCGCGTTTTCTTTGATGTCGAGTTAGCTGTATATATGAGTTCCGCCATCTACGAATTCTATGATACGATACGACACGATTTTTACGATACGATACGATTTTAGGCTTAAGGCTGCGTCACTCGGAATACTACCGTCTTCCATGATACATATGTGATTTTTTGTTTTATTAAATGGGTAAGTTAAGGTAATATAGAAGATATTTTATATAATGTAGAATATTTTTTAAATTACAGTTAGTGTAAGTGCTGATAAAACACAAGTGTTTTTGTTTCAAATTAACCAAGTGAATGTTTTTTTTTACAAATAAAGTTTTTTTTTTTTAATTATTAATTTTAGTGATTTTGTGAAGGGTAATTTACTTTAAAATGTGTAGCTTTAAAATTATATTTTGAATTTTTAAAAAAATCCGATTTAAATAAAAAAAAATCTGATTTAAATCAAATAAATCCGATTTTTTTTTTTTAAATCCCCCCCCCCCCCCCCCCCCATAGTCACTGTCGTAGTTGGATTGATGTGGCTGTAGAGGAGTGATTCTAATTAATGGTGGCTTGTTCGGCGTAGTGCTGGTTTGTTAGGTTTCCGTCGTATCTTTCTCTGGTAATTTATCTAGGAAGTGGATTAAGACAGCTATATAGTAATAGAAAGCTGCTCATCAGGGCCAACAGTGTCAATACAACAACAACAATAAGAACCTCCTCCCCCCCTCCCCCCTTCAAAGCTCAAAGTCCTTGTGCTATTTCGTCGTATATTAACGATGACTTATAAGCAAGCCCTTTATGTCAAGCACACAAGTCAAGTGTATGTGATCAATAAATAAATGATTGTAGACTGTTGTGAATATAATATACTTGTTTTTAAAAATATCAGAAGTATTAAATGCTATTAAAGTCAATACTTCTAATGAAATTATAAAGAATTTATTACAAACTATTTTGTTTAATAAATAGTTTTTGTAAATTATAATTTCTTTGACAAATTATTTACTTATTCAGCAGATGTTGAAATCCGGATAATTATGTGTTACGGTATGAATAACTAAAAAGTAGAAAATAAAATAATCTTTTCAAAAAAAAAAAAAAAATATTAAGACTTCAAAAAAAGCACTAAAAAGAATTAAATAATTCTTTAAACTTCTCTAATGACGAAGCGTTATCCAATAACCACACATTGGATATCATGTATTGGCATAAAAACGTTAAGTTGGTGCCAAACATTCACAATCGATAATGATTAAACAAATAATTCACTGAAGAAATAGAGCATTTTTTAAATTTTGCATCATATTTTCCATCATCACTTTATTCATGGTAATAGCTACAATATATTCACAATTTTACTATACTTAAGATAGGTTGGCATCAACTTCAAAAAGTAATTCATTACTTTTTATATGTATATATTCATAATCATAAATATGTAAATTAATCTTCTGTAGAAAATATTCTCTAGAAAATCCATGTTTGGTAGATATTAAATTCTATACATTAAATTTAATGTTTTTATGTCGATACATGATATCCGATGTGTGGTTATTGGATAACGCTTCGTCATTAGAGAAGTTTAAAAAATTATTTAATTCTATTTAGTGCTTTTTTTTTAAGTCGGTTAATTTTTTTTTTTTTTTTTTTTTTTGAAAAGATTATTTTATAACTATATGAAATTTGTTAGAAATAATAAATTTTCTTGGCCATGTTAATAAAGAAGAAATTGCATTTATTTTGTAACTATTGCTACGTCTACCAATTACAAAGATGCTACTTTTTATATTTGTTGTGTAAGCCAAACCCTGAATTTTCTTTGCATTTTAACAGCTTAAAAAATTTGTCTTATACACGATAGCTGGTAAATAAGTATCTGTTAGTTTTATTATAGGGTCATTCCATGTCAAATCAACGTGGGGTCTGGACCTCAACATCTCAGATTTCCATAATTTTTTGTTTATAGTTTGTATCCATGAAGTATATGAAAAATCTAATTTTTTTTCCCTAGTGGATTTTTTTTTACGGAATTTTAAAAATTGCCAAAAGTACCAAATTTAACCAAACTCTCAATCACAAAATCCTTTACAATTCTTTAACAAATTGGGCTAGAGAGTTAAGTTATATCTCATTTGAAAGCTCTTTTTATGGGCTTTAATATGATATGCAACACTAACAATTTTGTGTAAAATAATTTTTTTGACAAATTTTCAAAATTTTTGAATTTAAATTTTTCAAAAACACTATCTTTAATTTTTTTCAAACAAATATATGTTAATCTTTGACTTTTTGGCTACAAGTATGCCAAATTTCAAGATGGAGAAATGATGGGGTTTTGAATTATTAATTTTTAAATATGAGTTATACATGAAAAATTTCAAGTATCAGGGGAAAATTAACAATTGTACAATTTCTTTTCATGTATAATTCACACTTCTTTTTCATTAAAAATTTCAAAGTTTGATTCTAAGCAAATTTAGTTCTAAGGCATGAAAATTTTCTAAAGCATATTTCTCAAAATATAATTATATAATTTGCCCTTAAGGGGGACTCTTCATTCACTTGAAAGCACTTGATCAGTAAAGTTAAACCTATGGGCAGGTTGTTTTCGAATTTTTCATTTAAATTTGAATATTTTTAAATGATTTTTTTTACATAGGATAGTTGATGTCGATCTCTCATGTCTTTTTTTTAATTTTTCGATTTCGGTTGCAGATTTTTTAATAAAGGTACTTTCACTTTCGGACTGGTTTCGAAAGTTACAGTACCTTTATTTAAAAAAATCTGCAACCGAAATAAAAAAATTCCCTATTAAAGATTGACCTCAGCTATCCTATGAAAAAAAAAATCGTTTAAAAATATTCAAATTTAAATGAGAAATTCGAAAACAGCCTGCCCATAGGTTTAGCATTACCAAGCACATGTTTTCAAGTAAGTGAAGAGTGTTTTCACCTGGCACTTCTATCTTTTGATAGTTTAATTCTACAGCCATCACATATTTTCATGCCCTTATTAATATTAAATCTTAAACTGCACTACCAAGTTGTTACATTCCTAAGTTTGCCTGATTTTGAATGAATTGTTTCTTTATAGGGATTGATCTGGATGGGTTACCTCATCTATATAGCTTTTCTGTTTTCATTTTAACTCATTTAATTATGTC
This sequence comes from Maratus speciosus, assembly GCA_963932465.1. NCBI lineage: Eukaryota > Metazoa > Arthropoda > Arachnida > Araneae > Salticidae > Maratus > Maratus speciosus. Next base: position 496,193,408 of record OZ010797.1, on the reverse strand, counting down.
TTTTTCTTAAAATCACTTTTCTTTTGTTTTATTCTTTGTTTGGCACAGCATGTCCCTAAAGGGATTTTGTGCAATAAAACTCAATACAACCACCTTTATAGGGATTGCAGCATTTAACAGAAAATAATGCCCAGACTCTTATCTTCTGACATCATTAATAGTAGTAATTCAAGACTTCTTTGTTAAAGCATCTGATTAAAGTAAAATGAAAGCTTGTTTATTAAATAGTTATCCTTCTATATGTAAAAAAAAAAATAATAATAATGATTTGGGAATGTGTCAAACAATTTTGAAAGGAACCAATGAAAATCTGCATAGATACCTCAAAATGCATCTGATTAGTCAGAGCTTTCTGACTTTTCTTAGCAGGAATTGCGCTTGGCGGAAACCATGAAAGTAGAGAGGATGGGTGGGGAAAGGGAAGAATCTTCTGCATTTCGATAGACTTATTTAAGGGGTCGATGGCAAAGGTGATTTTTACAGAAAGAAGATAATTTACATTAACTAATGAGAAGGAGGGGGGGTCATTTGCATTTCGATTGTCTTCTGCTATTTTTTATGAGGGAGGGTATGTAGATTATTTAATTATTATTACTATAAAAAAAGATAGAAGGAAATATTTATATATATATATAATTTTACACATATATGTTGGTAGCGAAGTGAAAATTTCAGAGGAGAGGAGATTTATATGATAAGATCATTTACTGTAACTACAAATTATCGACTTCATTAGAAAAAAAAATTCCAATAATTTTAATAAAGTTGTTGCTTTTTAAATTTAACATTTTTTAAATTTACAATATTTTAAATTTTCTATTAATTTATAATTTTATTTAATTATAAATTTATTTAATTTGTAATCATTCAAATAAATTATAAATTTTACCTTTTTTTAATGATTTTATATTTAATAATTCTTATAATTATGAAACTGAGTAAGCTCTAATGATTATGTGCTCGGAGATAGGAAAAAAAATTGTCAGGAGTTGGGGAGGAGCGTATTTTTACCAAGTGGAGTCTAAAAATTGAATGCATAGGAAATAAGGGATCGCAAAGCGATCCAGAATGGAAACGCGAAACAATTACATATAGTGTTGGCTAGAAGATAGGGATGGCTTCGCGATACCGAACAGAATAGCGAAGTGATTACAAAAGGGGTTGATGAGCGTAGCGAACAGGGGGCTGAGCCCCTCCCCCCTAGTTAAACGATAATTAATGTAGGACATACTTTTACGAAAACTGTTTAAATGCAGAATTTATATCACTGAGTGAAAAGTAAAAAAATTGCAGTGCAGTTGTAATGCAAACCTAAACTAAAAAAGAAAACAGCTCTCTGATTGGCTGGTCTGATTAAACTAAACTAAAATAAAAAGTCTCTCCACCTGAATGGCTACAGTCAACTGAAACCAAAACTAAAAACAAGAAAGTAAAATTGTAATTAAGTAAGACATCCAAATATATTAGAATTTCAAGTAAACAAGAACTGAAAAATCTTATTAAAACATCATTATTTTTTTTTTTAATTGTTTAATGGTGTTTTAAGAAGATATTTTAGTTTTTATTGTTTCACACCAGTTTCAACTTATATTCTTTCAATTACTTATAAAAAGAGTAGAAATATAGAACTCCTTATTTCCAGGTATAAGGTACCAGTACCAGTAGTTTCAATAAACCATTCTTATTCAAAAATTAATAGCTCGAAATCCCATCATTTCTCCATCTTGAAATTTTGCATACTTGTAGCCAAAAAGTCAAAGATTAACATATATTTTTTTGAAAAAAATCAAAAATGATGTTTTTGAAAAATTTAAATTCAAAAATTTTGAAAATTTGTCAAAAAATTTAGTTTATTCAAAATAGTTAGTGTTGCATATCATATTAAAGCCCATAAAAAGAGCTTTCAAATAAGATATAACTTAACTCTCTAGCCCAATTTGTTAAAGAATTATAGAGGATTTTGTAGTTGAGAATTTGGTTAAATTTGGTACTTTTGACCATTTTTAAAATTCCGTAAAAAATAAACCGCTAAGAAAAGAAAAATTAAAAAAATAGATTTTTCATATACTCCATGGATACAAACTATAAACCAAAAATTATAGAAATCTGAGATGTCGAGGTCCAAAAATTGCATTTTTCTCGTTGATTTGACATGGAATGACCCTATACTTTTTAAAAAATACATTTTCTTGTATCTGATTCTTAGCCATGACAAATTAATGAGTTTCTTGATAACTTGCAGGAAGTTGATTTGTATACCGTGAAAGTATCTGACTTGAAATTCTCCAGTCCATTTCATCTTCAGGTAAAGAGAGATGACTACATTCAAGCATTTGTTACCTTTTTCAATGTGGAGTTTACAAAATGCCATAAGAGAACTGGATTTTCTACAGGTAATGACGGAATTCTTTACCTATTTAAGTGGTGATCCTTCTACACTACTGAAAATTGATTTATGAAAGTACGTTTTTTGCACAAAAATTTTTATAATATTCATTAAAAATTAATGGAATTTCATAGCATATACGTAGTATGTATAACAAATAATTTAAAAAAATAAAATTTCATACATATTAATAAATTAAAACGTCAAAAATTAGATTTTAGTAACACGAAAACATGGAGATTAATTTATGAAATATTGAAATTAATAGTTAGTAAAGCCAACTTTATTCATCAGAGTTTCTTTTATTCTGGATGGCATTGATAAAACAAGACTTTGAATATATTTCTGATCAATTAATTTTCAGTTCTACAAGTGATGCGTACTGCATCCCATTTGCATAAACCATTCGAACAAGCTGCCCCCAAATGTTTTCGATGGAGTTCAGATCAGGACTAAAAGGTAGATGATCTTAAAAAAAAAAAAATTCTCTTAGTCAAACCAATCTTTAATTGCATTTGAAATGTGAATACTTGCATTCCCTTGCATGAAGATGTAATCTAAACCATAATATTGCCATGCAAATGGAAGAAATGAATTTTCTAAAACTAAACTGTAATCAAAATAATTCTGGCGGCTGTTTAGAAATAAAATTTTACTTTTGCCATCATAAACGATCGCTGCCCAAATCATCAAACTTCCGCCAACAAAATTTCTGCTAAATGTTGATTTTGGTTTTTTTCAGAGATCCCTCCAATAATACTTCAAACCATCCGGGCCACCCAAATTAAATCTTTTTTTCGCCGGAGAAAATTACTTTCTTCCAATTGTCACCCATTGCCATGTACTTCTTGCAATACTGTAAACGCATCTGCTTATGATGCAGAAGTAACTTTGGACCAGACTTCATTTTTGACCATCTCAAGCTCCGTGAAGTATGTAAAATTTGCCTAACTCTTTTAGAAATAACAAGAAGGGATGGATCTATCTGCACAAATCTGCTTTGAACTGTGGCCGGCTTTCAATGCAAGTTGAAGAATCACTCTTTTCTCCCTCTTACTTAAATGTGGATTACCTTTTTTGTTAAAATTTTTGCCATAATTTGCTGGATCTATTCTATAGTTATATGTTACACCAACTGATCTTTTAATTAATTTACTAATTTCCAGAACATACTTTCCACATTCTAGATATGCATCGAATTTAGCTCTTTCTTCCTAAAACAACATGTTTCGCTTAGCCATCGTGAAAAGTATGACTGAAACGTATTGCTTCCAATGTATAACTCCTTTTTATGTCTTCTGTGCATGTCACATTACCTTGTTTTATGAAAATTTTTGTCACATTACTTCAGAATAGCCAATGAAATGTGATATTTCATAAATCAACTTCCATGTTTGCATATTACAAAAATCTAATTTTTGACTTTTTGCTTATGTCTAATATTATCTATGGAATTTTATTTTTGTAACTCATTTGTTACACATACAATGTATATGCCATGAATATTATAAAAACTTTTGTTGCAAGAACTGTTTTCATAAATCAATTTCCACCAATGTAGTTGCATGCAGCCCTATAATTGAATATAGATTTTTAGATTTTATATTATGCAGATTTTGCAAACCTAGCTGTACAATTAAAAAAGTAACTTTAGTTTTGCACGAAAATCTTGAAAGTTTACATTGAATTGTTGTTGCCACGCCTAGAATCCTGCAAAAATGGATCTCATAAAAAGCAATTTGTTGCAAAAATAGTCACAACAAGCTACAAATCTAAAACCTCTCTCATAAAAAAGGAAAAAAAAAGTGATCACAAAAAAATGCCAATTTTATCAAAAAGAAAGTTGATAAATTTGACTAACATAATTTGGCTACTTTTTCAGAGCTATATTGAATAACTTTTGCAATAATTGAAGCATGGATATTCTCAAAAATTAAATTATCTGTTGAATATTAAAATAGTCACTTTCTCTTTTGTTGATATTTTGTTAACCAGTCAAGAGTTTTCATGTCTTTATGCTCAAGTGTTGATATTACTTTATAGCTGCTTTTAATAACTAAAAATGACAAATGTAAGGGAATATTTGGTAAAGAAATGAGTTCAGGTTTCAATATTTGTGAAAAGAAGTCATGTTTAATAAGTTTTTGTTCAGATTTTAAAAAGCAAATTTTTTCTTCTTTTAACGAGTTTTTTAGGCATGCAAGTTGGTTATTTTTTTCACCTTTAGTCACTTTTTTTACATTTAGTTACCTTTTTTACAGTTAATCACTATTAGCCACTTTTTGACACACATCTTGCTTTTATGATTTTGTCTTATATGCTTGAACTAAATATTGTAACCTTAACCCAGGGATCTGTTTAGGAAGAAATTAGGCTCTTTTAAAGGACCCCTCACAAAATTCTTTGTCTTAAAAATAGGCCTTTTACAAACATTTTCCAACTCTAAACTAAACCTTTCACAAGTTTAATCATTTAAAAGTAAATTCTGACCTGTCACTTTTACATATATAAAGAAAATATATGTATTTTACTTACATATATCTTCTTTAAAATATATAAGAAATAACCTGAGTATAATGTTCATTTCAAATTCACAAAATTAGGACTAGATTTTTCACAAATGTAAAAAAAAGCTCTTCACAATTTTACAAAAACAGAACCTTGAGAGAAAAGTCTCTCTTCCTGGTTAGTGTCCTATAAAAAAAAAAAAAAAAAAAAAAAATTAGCACTAGTATTTCTAAATAGAAATGTTTGACTAATTTTAATTTTTATTTGGAAATACTTGAAAGAAAACATGAGAATTATACACACCCTGTATATCATACAAGGCTTGTTACAAAGCTGTTATACCTAGATTAAGTGAAATCCTAGTATATGTAACCTTCTGGAAATGCTTTAGCAATGGCCACAATAATAGTGTTACCCCCAGAAGCAGAATTTTCTGCATCAGTCTGCAGCAAACTAAAATTTATCTGCGACCCAATAAGCCTGCTATCATAAGAAATAACAGAAGCACTTAAAGTAAGCAAAATTTCCATGTATAAAGAAAATACAATATAAGGATACAACAAATACCATAAATCTAGAGATTTAAAGCAAATTTCAGCTATTTTTTAAGCCCAGCATTTCTTTTTAAGTTGGTGGATTAATCTGCAAGGTTTAAAATAATCTGCAGCATCCGCTGCCATGCTGCACTGTTTCTGCTACTGGGGTGATACCATGCATTGATGATATTTTTACTAGAATTATTGTTACTCTAATATTGTAGTTATTGTCAAAACCATTACATTTGACATTCTTGATAAGTTTTAATCTGTAGCGATTTACATTCATTTATAAATATGTGCCTAAAACAATTACATGGATTGTCACACCGCTTTTTAACTATGCAGGGTGCAGCTAATGATTAAAAAAAACCTTAGTATTCCAAAGTTATTAAATGTTCACAAACTTTTTCAGGTGACCACTGTTATGTCGAGGGACAGATCTATTCCTGGCAAAACCTATTTTTGCCGGGACGTTTTTAACCAGGTTTTTTCAATGTTTTTTTCCACCTATGGCATAAACTTACCAACCCTGATATATAAGTGTCCAGGGACTTAGGATCCAAAAGCCTAGCGGCACTGCTTTCAAACTTATGTATTATACTTGGGGAAGGTTTAAGAGGGTGGTAAAAGGAAAGCTTGACAGTGCCTGATCACTTACTTGGCGAAACTTAATTACCACATCTGGCGAAATTACACTCATTTCGGCGACATAAAATGATTTTATGGAAAAATTTATAAATCTTGAATATTATCTAATTAATATATTTGTAAATTGAATTTTATTCTAATTTGAGAAATTTACGGTTCATTCTAAAATCACAAAACCAACCTCAACGTATTATTTTTAAATCAAATTCGAAAACATTACAGTACATGAAAATTAATATTTGAAGCAATTTTCAATGTGTGTGTGCACTTATGTACTATATTGTCATAACTATTCATTATCTTCCACTATTGTTTTCTTCTTCTCCCCTCCCCCCCCCCCCTACCTTTAAAAAAGTCATTCCCAGATTTATTTTGCAATGTAATATATAATTTAATATATATTCAAAAACACTGTAATTCAGTATGTATATATATCTTTCCAAAAGTATTAATTTTGTGAAGTCAGCACAGCGGTAGTGGGGGGGGGGGGGGTTCTCAACCGTCCGTAATAAGGTTGTTGCACTGGTTTTATAGTAAGCAATGTTAGAGAGTGAAAAATTGTTTCACGCGAAAATAAACTTCGTTTTACACTTTTAATGCAATGGTGAGAAACTTTAGAGTACTTTTAAATAAAATTATCATGCAACAAAATTGCAATTATGCAATATCAATTCAATCTGCAAATAACCTTTTAACATTTATATTTTCTTTGTGCTTTTTAAAAATTCTTACTTTTTTCAAAAGTTTGGAGCCCCCCCCCCCCCCCCCCACACACACACACACACACATACCTATGTTTCTGTTAAAAATGACTCTGTGTTGCTGCCAGAAAGATTCATGTTATTAAGAATTACATTATTATTTTTTTTTTTTTTACAACCTCAGCACTATAAATAACCACCTTTCCAATTATTTTAGATTTTTTTGTTCGAAATATTTTATATGTTTGGTATTCATTTAAGGTAAAATTTCTCAAAGTTCGAATCCACAAAGATTGTTTCTCTATTTTAAATAGTTTTAAAAATAAAAAATATATATTGCAGATTTAAAACCACAGTCTTCAAGTAATTATCTCAAACTTAGCAGAAGTGATGGGGACGTTATCGTAAATAGGTTTGCAGCTCTATGTGTGACACCTGTTTACTATCACTAAAATTTCGCCAAGGCGAATAGATACATCTTTGTAGAAAATGAATATAAATTTATCATAACTGTTGCATCATAAAAAATATAATGCATCATTTCCCATTCAAATTAATTTAAATAATATAATTTATTTCAATTTTACAACTTAAATTAACATTTTCAAACACCTAATTTCTAATCGCAAGTTTTAAACTCATAATGTAAATTTTAATGATAAATAATTCAATATTTCCTTATTTTTCAATGTAAACATTATCTCTTATTAAGATTATTTAAGTGCAATTAGTATTTTATTATATTTCAGTAATTTAACTTTCAAATTTCTTTCAACATACATCGCGAATGTGTAAACACATCGGAATTTTCTAAGTCTAAAATATAAAAAATGGAAATCTTTTATTTATCAATATTTCCCTTTTAAATTATATTATGTGGATAGAAATATTTATTTCTAGCCGATTGCAAAATTTTCAGTGACTTGTGATAAATACTTTGGCAGAAATACGCAAAAATGTATTTTCTATCTTTTCTCTTTTTTAATTTCGGCGCGCGACGCCATGAGATCATTCTTTCCGACATTTTGAAAGTTCCAACAAGAAGGGTATTCCCCTTTGCCAAACAGACGCTTAGTTCAAAACCGGACGTCTGCTAAATCGTTTAACATTCCTTTTGGAACACGCACATTGTGTGTGACGTCAGGCGCGGGGAGGATAGGCGTTTTTAATTGGCTGGCGCGCTCTGTAATGGCTTTTCATGTTTGAAACTGGGTTCTGGAATAGTCATCATTCTTCACTAGGGAGCCGTTAAAGCAAGTAACTTGTGGGGGCTGCGACGCCGTGCTTTTTTTAGCCGGCTGTTGCGGCAGAAGAGTTCGGCTAGCCAGTGAGAAGAGATCGACGTTTTGTTAGGCCTTGGCGGCCGTATATCATCTAAAGGAAATATAATCTTTTTTCTTCAAGAAGCATTTCTAAGTAAATTTCATAGAACATTAATTGGAAGCCTTGAATGGTTGTTCTACTCATCGACATTTTATTATTCTTCGATCAACAAATATGAATTGATTATCTGTTTTTTTTGCCGATGCAATAAATAGTAAATTGCCTTTGTAACGAACTGAAATCGTCAAAATCTGCATTTCTGAAGGAAGTTCTCAAACATCCTATTTCCAATTTTCCAAATCCGTAACTTCTCATTCGGTTCGGACTCGCATTGAATAAAAAGAAATAGAATCTACATTCCTGAAGGAAGATTGTCAACAGCATGTTTCCAGTTATCCAAATACAAGGGTCCTTCTAAGATACGAGTTTGGCTTTATATTCCTGAACTTTATCCCCTAATTTGACTTTACGTTCCTGAACTTTGTTCATTTTGGAGGCCTTAAAACTAAAAGAAATATTTCTTAAAATATCAGACTATAACATCACGATATCCGAACTTCACATTCTATCATGTTAACTTAAATAATTTTCATATTTTAACAATTTACTTCTGCTTTTTCTCAGATGACAATATATCTCCAATTATTTAAAATTATATTAAATTTTACATTCATTTTGATAATCTTTTCATAATTCATAATGTAAGAATGCATTCAAATTAGCAAATTTTATATATGTTTAAATAAACGTCATTTGTGAATTATCTTTCTGTGTTCAAGTACTTGGGTGAGTGTTTTCTTTTCTTTATTTTTTTTCAGCTACGATAACTAGTAAATATAATTTTATTTGATCTTAAATAATTTAAAATAATTCTTAAAAAACACATTTGGCAATGTGTACCACTTACGTCATCGGCTGTAGTGTAATTTTGAGCTTATGAATCGGAATTAATTTTGTTCAATTCAAACTTTGGATTGAATTTCACTCTCCGATTCATTAAGCCCAGCATTACAGTACATTTATGGTGCCGTTAACTTAGTGATTTCATTCTTGGAGTTATTGTTTTAAGCCTTTTTAATATTAATTTTTTCTTTTCACTCATAGGCATTAATTGATGCCATGACTTTAAAGATCGGAGATCGGGTTTCATTACTTTTTCATGATAATAGATAAAGTATATTTATTAATTAACTTATTAATTATTTAATCATTTATTTTAAAAATAATACTCACTAAACTTATATATTTTTTTTTCTCTCTATTTCATGTGCGGACCCCATATTGGTGCAATATATTTTTAAAATATACATGATTTATATTTTTATTTATTTTCCTTTTAAGATTTGATTCTATAAATATATGTAAAGAAAAGAAATTTGATTTTTCAAAGATTTATTTGCTAATATTTTTTCATAAATTGAAAAAACGAAAACTTTATATATTACGCTTTGAATTTATAATGATTTATTGTTGCATGTTTTGATATTTGTAGTTATTGTGTTCCTTTTTTTCTATTTTGGGGGATTTGTACATTTTTGCATATATTTATTTAGTTTAACTGTATTGCACATTAATATGCATTTTTAGAAAATTTTTTAAAAAAGTAATCTTCCATTTTTTTTTTTATAATTTTTTTTTTCTTTCCCTCATCATTTTAACAAATTTTTCCATTATTATTTTTTTATTTGCTTTGCTTTAAGATAATTTATTTGTCATACATCAGTGTTTTAGTATACCTTTTGATTTTTCACGTGTATACAAATTATTACGATATGGCAAATGATTTGCAATTAAATGCGCTTATGGCAGCGATTCCCACTTTCCATGGAAAAGAAGGGGAAAATGTACATTTTTTCATTAAAAACATTAGTGATGTCTGTAACATACAGAATTGGAACGACGAGAATCGTATTCTACTCTTCCGCCTGTATTGTAGAGACAAGGCGCAGGAATATGTTGCGAGCGATCCAGAAATTAACAATATTGATAATTTTGAAAACTTTGTGCGTTTATTTAGAGCAAAATTTAGCAGAGAAGAGAATTTCCAGGAAACCTCTTATCAGTTCTCAAATACAAGACAAAAACCTAAACAGACAGTGAAGGAGTTGGCTGAGGTAGTAAAAAAATTAGTCAATCGATTGGTTCCGAACGCTGAGGATATTCCTCAAATGGTTATTCTAAAGCAAAAATTGATGTTTAATAAATTGCTCGAAGCTCTTAGACCGGATATTAAAACAGAGGTACTTAAACTTGGAAAGGAAAATTTCGATGATCTGGTTTCTAGTGCTATAGATTGCGAAAAAGCTTTGGAACAGCAATGCTCTTTCTCAGTCAACACCATCAACGCGACGCAGGTTTCAAACAACAGCAGTCAGGACTCGTTGATTACAATTTTGTTGAAACAACAAGAAAATTCAAATAAATTATTGCAGAGTATGGCGGAGCAGTTAAAAGGATTAAAAGAAGAGCGGACTGTTTGCCATATCTGTAACAAACAGCATAATACGCGCGATTGCTGGTTTTTTCCGTCTTTGCATAATAGGGGATTTTTTTCGCCGCAGCAAAATTTTTCTGGTCAGGGTAACAGTGCTGCTAATCAAGCAAGTAAATTTTTAAGTCCTAACAGTAATTCTCCAAGTAATGATAGATATTTTGAGAATCAGGGCAGAAACTTTGCTGGAGATTTTAGAAGAGGTAGCGATAACAATGTGCAGAGATTCAATAGGGGCAGAGGTAGAAATAATTATCGACCATATCGTGGCAGAGGCAGAAGAAATAATTTAAACTTCTAGAGGGTTCTGATGATATTTTGCACAATTTTTCCCCTCAATCTCACAGAGCCCTAGATGATAAATTTTTGCACGAGGGTATGATTTATTCTGATACTGCTGTTAACATTCCCAAATCACTTATGTCATGTTTTTCTGATGATGCTCCACTTCCTTTAATCAAATTAACATTTGGAAGACATAACTTTATTGGTCTTCTGGATTCTGGTGCAAATCTTTCTCTTATACAACCTAAAACTATTAACTTACTTAAACAAAACAATAAACTTAACTTTTTATCTAGATCTGTAAACATCAAGACCATCAATAATTCCAGTGTTCCTTATTTTTCTGCTGTACAATTAAACTTTAAAATTCGTAATAAATGGTTCAGCAATGTGTTTTTCGTTACCCATGATAATTGGCACTCTAACTACCAAATTATTCTCGGTTATGATTTTTTAAACCGAAATAAAGTTTTGTTAGACTCTGCCAACTCTCAACTTATCATGGGAAACCTCACATTTCCTTTCGAAAATAAAAATCCTGATTCTACTCAAACTTCTAATTTTAACAATGAAAATCTAAGTTCCAATGACAATAATACTATTCATGATATTTCAAATTCCAATGCTGAATCATATGAAAACATTAATTCTCTCTCTAACGATATTAATCATGAAGATTCCAAAAACTTTGTCACACCAGCTAACCGTGTCATTATTCGGCCAAATCATGGCAGGATTATAAGACTTAAAGCATTACATAAAATTAACAATTCATTTAACTATTTATTTGTTCCATTAACTACCAAATTGCCACTAAACTTAGATCTTAGTCTTCATGAAGCAAATGTTAACAATTCTATTCTTCTGTATGTATTCAACAACAATAGTCAAAAAATTGTCCTCAACAAAAATACTAAATTAGGTTACTTAAAACAAATTTCTAAAGATCAAATTTCTACGCATGACAACAGTAAAACATACCAGGTAAATTCGCTAATTTGTGATGATATTTTAGAACTTCGTAAAAATGAACTAAAAGCTAATAATTTTCAAGTTGATCACTTACCTGAATCAGATAGGAAGAGAGTTCTCAAACTTCTTATGAATAATTCAGCTGTTTTTTCTTCTTCATACAGTACACTGGGATGTACAGATAAAGTTGTTCCTCAGTTTAACTTACTGCATGATTTTGCTTTACAAACAAAACCATATCCCATTCCTAGAATTGCCAAGGAGTTTGCTAGAAATGAAATCGCTGATCTTCTGAAGGCTGGCATTATAGAAAATTCAACCTCAAACTACTGTTTTCCAGTCATTTTTGTTAAAAAAGAAGACGTTACCTACTGATGACCCTAACAAACTTAAATTTCGTATGGTTATCGACTATCGATTACTTAATGCAATAACTGAACCTTATAAAATTTGTTTACCAAAAATCAACGACATTATGCAAAATATATCGGGCAAAAAATTCTATACTGTTTTGTATTTAAAAGCCGCATTTTTTCAAATTCTTCTTCAACAGAAGGATAGGGCCAAACTGGCATTTGCAACGGAGTATGGGAATTATCAACCTAAACGCCTGCCATTTGGATGTGTGAACTCAACTTCTTATTTTCATACTTTAATAAATAACTGCCTTAGCTCATTAAGAGGTAAAAATGTTCAATATTTTCTAGATGACATAATTGTTGCTGCTGATTCGTTGGAGGAAATGTTAATATGGTTGCAGAAAGTTTTTGACAAATTGAGAGAATTTAACCTCACTTTAGACCCTAAAAAGCTTCAAATATGTAAAGAACAAATAACATACCTAGGTTTTAAATTACACAAAAACGGTCACTCTCCTTCTACTGATAATGTAAACAAAATCAATAGATTTCCCATTCCTACAAACCTGAAACAAGTTCAAAGTTATCTGGGTATGATAAATTATTTCCGTCATTTAATTTTCGATTTTGCAAAAATAGTACAACCTATTGTAAATTTAACGAGAAAAAAGGTAAAATTCTTCTGGAGCAATGACTGTCAAAATGCTTTTCTCAAGATTCAGGAAATTTTGCTTACTAATCCAACAGTTAAAAATTTTGATGATAGTAAGGATGTTTATTTGGTTACTGATGCATCTATGGTTGCAATTTGCGGAATTCTTATGCAAAAACACAATGACAAATTCTACCCCATTGAATTTTATTCCAAGCAATTAAATCAGGCAGAATCTAAATACCCTTCAATCAAACGTGAATTTTATGCTATCTATTCCTCTGTTAAACATATTTCTGAATTCTTGTATGGTAGACAATTCAAAATTCTAACAGATGCTAAAGCTTTAACTTACCATTTAAACCTAGAAAAACAGGCTGAAATTATAACTAGATGGCTTTTATATTTGCAGAGTTTTAATTTTAAGGTTGAGCACATTCCTGGGCTTGTTAATCCAGCCGATTTTCTTTCTCGTGTCGTGGACCTTCCTAATAACCCTAATTTATATGTAAATGCATTAAATATTTTTATACCTACTAACGACTCACTAACTACCGAAAATATACTAAAAGAGCAGCAAAATGATGAAAAACTTAAAGAAATCCGAGAAAAAATAATTGCCAAAACATGTTCTAACACTAATTACTCAATCAATCCTAATAACGATCTTTTAATGTTTGCTAAAAAGAAATCTGGTAATGTCAATAGAGTAAAGAAAATCGTTATTCCTAAAACATTAATCAATAGTTGCATTGCCCTTGCTCACCAAGCTCATTTTGGAATGATAAAAACGGTTGAGACAATTTCCAGGAATTATTTCTGGCACGGAATGGTTCAGGATGTTCAAAATTTTGTAAATAACTGTGAAAAATGTCTTCCCTACAAAAGTAAACAAACCAACACAAAACCTTCCTTCATTTCCAAGTGTGAATTAGCTCCCGGAGAGATGCTTGCAATAGATATTGTGGGTAAACTCCCCAGGTCACATGACGGTAAATTTTTTCTTACCATCGTTGACCACTATTCACGCTTTCTGGAAGCTATTCCGCTTAGAGATGCTACTTCCCCATCTATAATTAAAGCTTTAAACGACTACTTTTCGAGGTTTGGTATACCAAAAATTATATTATCTGATAACGCCAAAAACTTTACCTCTGATGTCTTTCTAACCTTTCTTAAATCTCTCAATATCAAACGTAGAAATTCGTCCATTTACTTCCCGAGGTCGAACGGTGTTATCGAACGTATCCACCGATCCCTGAAAGAATCAGTTGCTTCACTATCTGATCAAATAATTGAATGGTCTGATAGATTGAAATTTTTTGTGCTTCACTACAATAATTCTAAACATTCTGTAACTAATTTTAGTCCTGCAAACTTATTTTTTGGCAGAGATTTAAACTTACCTATTGATACTTTCTTACCACCTAAAGATGCTGAAGAACCTTCCCAATACTTTAAACAACAACAAGAACATATCAAAACAACCAGAGAATTAGTTAAACTTAATGAACAAAAATATTTTAAAATGAATGCAAAATTTCTTAAAGGTCGTTCTCCTCCAAAGTTGAAAATTGGCGACAAAGTTTATTTAAAGAATTTCAATCATACTAATACTTTCCATGCAAAAAATTCAGGTCCTTTTAAAATTATCCAGAAATGCAATAACGATAACTATCAAATTCAACATATGACTGATCCAACAATCAGAATTATGACGGTGAATGTATCAAAACTCATCTCAACAGGATGTTAGTTTTATTTGTTTTCTACTCGCTTAATTTTCTTTTGTTATGGACATTTTAATTTTTTTGGGGCACTACAATCTTCCTACAAATGTAAATCCCATTTTTTCTAATTTCCATTTTAGTGTCTTCATATGTATATATATCTCTCTGAATTACAATTTTTTTTTTTTAAACAATACAGTGGTAACATCTGTATCAATTCTATGAGTTTTCAATATTTTGCTGGCGAAATACTAGTGGTCACGGAATGTAAGCGCTTACGTACTGTCCATTACTGTTCACTCATACAATTGATTAAGCATACTGATTTATTGATTTCATTATTTTACAATTCTATATTTTATAATAGGTACTATCCTTCATCTAATTTTTTTTTTCTACCTTAATTTAAATGATGGGAATGCAATATTATGTTGCCACAGATTTTTTTTTGTATGTTCATCTTTGTTAATTTTTGAACAATATATATCCATATCATATTGAAATTGAAGGGTGATCTCAACATATAAACTTTTACTGCTTATCCATGTGATGTTTTATTTTAAATTTAATCATAGGATCCTATATAACTATTATTAAAAATTATGAGAAAATATATATAAAAAATTAATATATTTTTGAGACAACTTTAATAAATTACAAAAAAAAAAAAAAAATACAAATGAAAATTTATATATGTTCCAGAAATTATATGAAAAATTATCGATGCTCAAATCTCCTAGCTGCAGCTCTTTGAATACTAGTGGAGATATTTTATGAGAATACGATGGAGCAACTGCTCTAAGTTATTTCTCTTTTTCTTTCAGTTCCCAACAAATTTATAGCGAGCACACACAGAAGGTAAATTCGGCATAGCTTGGGGCAAAAAATAATCACAAAATTAGTACCCTTCCGATAAATCCTTCAAGGTGCAACTATTCATAATTTAAAGGGAATAACATTTTATATTGTAAATTTCAGTGTCCAAGATCACATATGATCTATTTTAAAATTCACAGCTTAATGTCTTAAATTTTTTTAATTTAATGGGCACAACTATCATTCTGAACAATGTACATTTGTTTTTTGTTCAAGAAATTGATGGTATTTTACAATGTAAACAAAATAAATACTACAAATAATGATATACAGTTGTCTCAGCTACATCACAATTGCAGTATTATCCTGTTTTAATTTTATTGGTTTGATTTTGCAATACTTGAAAACTTTATGCAGCATTTTGTTTTTGTTTTTTAATATGATTAAACATATAGTTTTATTTTTATCATAGTTGCAATATGTCTACTGTTAGGGGTTTGCACATGAAAAGATTACATTTTTATAGGCCAATTGGAACCTCACCCATGCAGTGTTTTGTTTATATATAAATTTTAGTGGTTTGTTTCTACCTGTACCATGTTTGTTATTGTTTGATATTGTGTTACAATTCTATTTCTACTTGTACTGTGTATTCTTGTTTGGTATTGTGTTTATATATTTGTTTTGTTGTATTGTGTTTATTGTTGTTTAATATTGTGTAGTTTACCTTTAAATTTGCATAGAATTATCTGCAGATGGTTCATCTTTTCGAACCTGTCAGCTAAAAATTTTTTTTTATCCTTTTTTTTTCTGCTACCGGGAGATAAAATGTTGCATCATAAAAAATATAATGCATCATTTCCCATTCAAATTAATTTAAATAATATAATTTATTTCAATTTTACAACTTAAATTAACATTTTCAAACACCTAATTTCTAATCACAAGTTTTAAACTCATAATGTAAATTTTAATGATAAATAATTCAATATTTCCTTATTTTTCAATGTAAACATTATCTCTTATTAAGATTATTTAAGTGGAATTAGTATTTTATTATATTTCAGTAATTTAACTTTCAAATTTCTTTCAACATACATCGCGAATGTGTAAACACATCGGAATTTTCTAAGTCTAAAATATAAAAAATGGAAATCTTTTATTTATCAATATTTCCCTTTTAAATTATATTATGTGGATAGAAATATTTATTTCTAGCCGATTGCAAAATTTTCAGTGACTTGTGATAAATACTTTGGCAGAAATACGCAAAAATGTATTTTCTATCTTTTCTCTTTTTTAATTTCGGCGCGCGACGCCATGAGATCATTCTTTCTGACATTTTGAAAGTTCCAACAAGAAGGGTATTCCCCTTTGCCAAACAGACGCTTAGTTCAAAACCGGACGTCTGCTAAATCGTTTAACATTCCTTTTGGAACACGCACATTGTGTGTGACGTCAGGCGCGGGGAGGATAGGCGTTTTTAATTGGCTGGCGCGCTCTGTAATGGCTTTTCATGTTTGAAACTGGGTTCTGGAATAGTCATCATTCTTCACCAGGGAGCCGTTAAAGCAAGTAACTTGTGGGGGCTGCGACGCCGTGCTTTTTTTAGCCGGCTGTTGCGGCAGAAGAGTTCGGCTAGCCAGTGAGAAGAGATCGACGTTTTGTTAGGCCTTGGCGGCCGTATATCATCTAAAGGAAATGTAATCTTTTTTCTTCAAGAAGCATTTCTAAGTAAATTTCATAGAACATTAATTGGAAGCCTTGAATGGTTGTTCTACTCATCAACATTTTATTATTCTTCGATCAACAAATATGAATTGATTATCTGTTTTTTTTGCCGATGCAATAAATAGTAAATTGCCTTTGTAACGAACTGAAATCGTCAAAATCTGCATTTCTGAAGGAAGTTCTCAAACATCCTATTTCCAATTTTCCAAATCCGTAACTTCTCATTCGATTCGGATTCGCATTGAATAAAAAGAAATAGAATCTACATTCCTGAAGGAAGATTGTCAACAGCATGTTTCCAGTTATCCAAATACAAGGGTCCTTCTAAGATACGATTTTGTCTTTATATTCCTGAACTTTATCCCCTAATTTGACTTTACGTTCCTGAACTTTGTTCATTTTGGAGGCCTTAAAACTAAAAGAAATATTTCTTAAAATATCAGACTATAACATCACGATATCCGAACTTCACATTCTATCATGTTAACTTAAATAATTTTCATATTTTAACAATTTACTTCTGCTTTTTCTCAGATGACAATATATCTCCAATTATTTAAAATTATATTAAATTTTACATTCATTTTGATAATCTTTTCATAATTCATAATGTAAGAATGCATTCAAATTAGCAAATTTTATATATGTTTAAATAAACGTCATTTGTGAATTATCTTTCTGTGTTCAAGTACTTGGGTGAGTGTTTTCTTTTCTTTATTTTTTTTCAGCTACGATAACTAGTAAATATAATTTTATTTGATCTTAAATAATTTAAAATAATTCTTAAAAAACACATTTGGCAATGTCTACCACTTACGTCATCGGCTGTAGTGTAATTTTGAGCTTATGAATCGGAATTAATTTTGTTCAATTCAAACTTTGGATTGAATTTCACTCTCCGATTCATTAAGCCCAGCATTACAGTACAATAACAATGGCTTATTTTAACTTAAATGAATTTCATTTAATCAGTCAATCATTTTTGCATTCAAAAATTTGAAAAAAATCAGATACCGAGGTAGATTTTATTAAAACAGGCCACGCACTTCTTCTCGCAGATGCATAATGTTCGTAGTATATACTGTATTATCAATTTGCTCATTCCCAAAGTATAGTTATTTGTATTTCAAAGATTGTCAATTTTCTAGATTAAATGATCAGAGTAATTTGAGCTTTTTATTTTCAGCTCCTGAGGCTCCATACACACATTGGAAACAGACTGTTTTCTATTTCGATGACTACCTGACTGTCAGGAAGGGTGAAGAAGTTTATGGAATTTTCAGAATGTGTCCGAATGAGAAAAATAAGGTAATATATATAGCTTAAAGTTTACTATACGAGTTGTAATTCTCCAACAGAGTGAAAAAGTGCCCAGGCCAGGAATCGAATCGGACTTCTTGGCTTAGGGCTGCTAGTCACTCACGTTTCCAAATTCCCCCCTGTTATATTAAGTCTATGAGCATTTGATGCATTTTTATATTTAAAATATTTCTTCAGGAAATTAATTTTTTTTTGCTTCTTTTTTCTGTGTACATTTCTTAAAGGGTGTCTTTTTTTTTTTTTTTTTTTTTTCTTAGTTGTAAAAATATTTCTAAAGTCTATGCTTAATTTAATATTTTATGTGTTAAAAGTTGACCAACTGGGAGTAGAATTTTAACACTTCATGTAAAATTAAGCATAGATTTAAAAAATATTTTGAGAACTAAAAAAAAGATACAGCCTTTAACCTCTTCAGACCCACATGTAAAATAACACTGCAAATATGCATTCTAGTCCAGTGGTAGGGGAAGAGAAAAAAGCTGAATTCAGAATTAATTAGGGAAAAGCTGGAAATTGTTTTAATCCATTTAGTTTAGGTCTAGAATGAATATGCTAAGTTCTCCCCCTCGTAGTAGGTGAACGTTAGAAAATATGTACAGATTTATAGTAAAAGAACACTTTTTTTTAATACCATAACAATATCTCAAAACAGCTAACACTATCAAAAACATTGTCAACACAAATGTTGTAGAGCTTAAAATTCTGAGTAAAATGAGTACCTACACTTAATATTTTTTTTTTTTTTTAACATTAAGGTCACAATTCAAGTTTTAGACCCGTGGTCAGGGGGTTGAACTCGGAATTAATTAAGAGAAAACTGGAAATTGTTTTAATCCCTTCAGTTTAGGTCTAAAATGAACGTACTATATTTTCTTCCTCGTACTTGGCTGAATGTTAGAAAATATGTACATATTTATTTTCGAAAAACACATTTTTTACTTTAACAATGTCTCAAAACAGATAACTCGATAAAAAACATTGTCAATACAAATGTTGTAGAGCTTAAAATTCTGAATAAAATGAGTACCATCATTAATATTTTTGAACATTAAGGTCGCAATTCTATTTCAATTTTTTTCAAATCAAGAGCTTGAAGCCAGGAGAGACAGAGTTAATTTAACAATATCTCAAAATTGCAGTCTTAATATTTAACAAAAATATTAAGTGTAAGTACTCATTTTATTCAGAATTCTAGGCTCGACAACTTTTGTATTGACAATGTTTTTTTATACAGTTATCTGTTTTGAGATATTGTTAACTTGGTCTCTCCTGGCTTCAAGCTCTTGATTAGCGATTAAGGCAAAATTTTGAAATAGAATTGCGACCTTAATGTTGAACAAAAATATTGATGATGGTACTCATTTTATTCAGAATTTTAAGCTCTACAACATTTGTATTGACAATGTTTTTTTTTTTTTTTTTCTTTTTTTTTAAATAGAGTGTTTTGAGATATTAAGATAATTAAAAAAATTGTTTTTCAAAAATAAATATGTACATATTTTCTAACATTCACCCAAGTACGAGGAAGAAAACATAGTACATTCATTTTAGACCCAAACTGAAGGCATTAAAACAATTTCCAGTTTTCTCCAAATTAATTCTGAGTTCAACCTCCTGAGTACGGTTCTAAAACTTTAAAGTAGAATTGTGACCTTAATGTTCAACAAAAATATTAAGTGTAGGTACTCATTTTACTCAGAATTTTAAGCTCTAGAACATTTGTATTGACAATGTTTTTGACAGAGTTAGCTGTTTTGAGATATCATGGTATGCTAAAAACATGTTTTTTGACTATAAATCTATACATATTTCCTAACGCTCACCTAGTACAAGGGGGAAAACATAGCATATTCATTCTAAACCTAAACAGAAGGTTTAAAACAATTTCCAGCTTTCCCCTAATTAATTCCAAATTCAACTCCCTAACCACTGGGCTATTCATTGATTTTGCACAAAGAAAGACACACCATAGATGACAGAATGAACCCTTTTTCTGAAATTGATACTTAAGGGGGATGGTAATTTAGGTTCACAAATACGAATCTAAAATTACTAACACCCTTAAATTAGCAATTGAATTATCTATAACCTAAATTACGCAGTAACAAATTGAAAGTCTTTAATCAATTGAATGATTTACAAATCCTCAAAATTCTTTATTGTAAAGAGTTTAAGGCTCCTGTCCCTGCAGGCGAAGGAACTCACAAGCTAATCCTATGGGGAGGGATTTCTCTAATATCTCGTCTGCATTTCGACATTTTTAAATAATTTGTTTTGCATTGGATAGCTGAGATCCGTTTCTACAGTGCACCTTTTTTACTTTTTCGATTTTAGTGGCAGATGTTTTTTAGAATGACACTTTCATTTTCAGAACCGATTTTGAAAGTGAAAGCAACTTTATACAAAATATCTGCGACCAAAATCGAAAAAATAAAAAAGGTGCGATGTAAAGACAGACCTCGGCTATCCAATGCAAAAAAAAAATATTTAAAAATCTCGAAATGCAAACGAGATATTAGAAAAATTCTTCTCCATAGGATTAGCATTAGCTCATGAGTGCCTTCGCCGGCAGGGACGAGCCTTAGAGCCTACACTAGTCACTCAAAAAGACCCGAATGATAATGTTAATCGTATGAGGAAGTTATTTTCAAATATCTCACTTGAATTTTGATATTTTCAAATGATTTTTTGCATAGGACAGCTGAGGATGATCTACAACTGGGCTAGTTTTTACTTTTTGGATTTTGGTTATAGTTTTTTTTTATATTAGGATAATTTCAATTTCAGAACTAGTTTAAACCAGTCCCGAAAGTACAAGTACAGTGCACTCCCGGTTATCCAGCCGGGGAGGTCGCACGGACAATAAAAAAACACGGATAATCCGCAAACTCTTTTTTTATTAAAGAAAAAATCAACATTAGTACAAAAATATAAAAATTACTCACATTTTAAATGCTGTATAACATCAAACTAGGAATTTCCCTTTTAATATTTACTGCTTAAAAAAATCTGTAATGCATCTTTGTTTCTGCTGTTTGTTCATCTCTTGTCTTATATCGCCACATACTTTACGAACCGCAGTAATGTCACCGTAATGAAATCCTCTTTGTCCCATATAGTCTAACAAAGTTTCTACAGATTGTAGAGCAGTATAATGAGAAATTGCATTTCCCTCATTTAGTACATCTTCTGCATCAGTATAATGAGAAATTGCATTTCCCTCATTTAGTACATCTTCTGCATCAGTACTATCATCACTATTAGATTTAACAGCACAGTTAGAAACAATATCTTCATGTGTAAAATACTGGAATCCAGGCTCACATGCACCCTTTTGGAACCAATCTCCTAAATTTTCTTCATCAAGATTGTTGAAACCTTCTAATTCCTTTACTTGTTCAAGAATGCTACTGTTTTCATATTCTTCTTGAATATCGGAAGAAGCTTGTTCATCAAGAGGTATGATCTTTCTCCACGATCGTGATAAAGTAGGCAATTTTACCTTTGACCATGCTACTGCTATTCCATATACTGCATCCAATAACGAATATTGCTTCCAAAAATTTGGTAGAGTTTTAACTTCATGATTCAAATTTTTCAAAATGCCAGATCTGTAGTGCCGTTTCATTGCTGAAATTACACCTTGATTCATAGGCTGTATCACTGCTATAACATTTGAAGGGAGAAATTTGCTGGTAATCAATCGGTCATCAGACGCTAGGAAACTTTCACTTGGATGTGAAAAGGTATTGTCTAAAACAATACTGTTTTTTGTGTAAGCTTGTAAATGTTTCTTAAATTCAGGAACAAAATGTTTATGGAACCATCGGAGAAAAATCTCCCGTGTCATCCATGCTTCCTTTTGATTGAAATAAACAACCGGTAATTTTTTTTTTTTCTGTATCCTTAAACGAGTGGGGTTTCATGACCTTTCTGATCATTACGAGTATCATTTTATGGTCACCTGAAGCATTTGCATAGTATATTGTGGTAATGCTCTCCTTCAATGATTTGTGGCCTGGAGCTGACTTTTCTTCCCGTGTTTTTGTTGGGAGACATTTCCAATACAATCCTGCCTCGTCGGCGTCATAAATTTGATCGAGAATCAATCTGCAGCAGTCATATCTGCACTTAGAAGTCCTCCTTCAACATTTGACTGCCAAATTCCATAGCGTTGCTCGAATCGAGTGAGCCAACCAGATGAAACATTAAAATCTCATAAGTCTAGTGCTTCATAGAAAAAAATCTCGCTTTTTCAGAATACATGACACCCGAAATAGGTATACCTTCTTCTCTATTTTGATTAAACCACTGTAGTAGAGGAGAATTTTAGATCTTTGTGTTAACGTTTTCAGACTTTTACGTTTTGACAGCGCAGATTTGTCATCACAATCTCTCATGAAGATAATGAGTTTTCTTTGTTCTTTTTTATATCATGTAGAGTTTGTACTCCAATTTGATAATCCTTTTCTAATAATATAGCTGATTCTCCATTATCAAGTTTCTGAAGGATTTCTAATTTTTGTTTAACGTTTAAAACGTTTCGTTTTCGTTTCACGCCAATCATTTTACCAAGTAAAAAATTTTGCGCTACTGACAATAAACAAGACGCCAAAACTAAAATAACACATGTGAAAGTGGGACTTTTAGAAGATATTTTGGAGACAATGATAATATGTACCTTGGTGACTCGATTAATCAGAAGGTTAATTATAAAAATATATTATACCAAAACATAGCACAGCCTAATATGTCGTGAACGTCACTGCGAGAATAACTTATGAACACATTGAAGAACCGTACCACATGATTAAAACCAAACCTCAAGGGACAAAGCAGGGGGGGGGGGGGGGATTGGCCAAATGAAAACTTCCCCTCTCTATCTCCAGGAAGGCCGAGAGAAAGAGCAGATCGCTACAGGCTATTGTAAAATCAACATTTCGATACCTCCCATCTTAACCTTACCTGTCAAACAGGTTCCAGAGCGTTCGATTTTACCCCTACGCACATCATTCGAAAATATCAAAATTTAAGTGAGATATTTGAAAATAACTTCCCCATAGGATTAACGTTATCATCCAGGTCTTTTTGAGTGATTAGTGTAGGCTCTTAAGAGACCACACTAGTCACTCAAAAAGACCCGGATGATAATGTTAATCCTATGGGGAAGTTATTTTCAACTATCTTTTTTGGATTTTAATATTTTTACATGATTCTTTTTGCATAGGATAGCTGAGGATGATCTGCATCTGGACTAGTTTTTACTTTTTTGATTTTGGTTATAGATTTTTTATATTAGGATAGTTTAAATTTCAGAACCAGTTCCGAAAGTAAAAGTAATTAAAAAAAAAAAATTCAGAAACCAAAATCAAAAATAGTAAAAACTAGCTCGGTTGTAGATCAACCTCGGTTATCCTATGCAAAAAAAATTCATTCAAAAATATTAAAACCCATTCGAGAAATTTGAAAACATCCCCATAGACTTAGCATTAGCATTTTCCTTTTCTGTTGCGACTGAATTTTGCTCTTAATTTTGAAATTTTCTTACTTTTTTGGAATGCATTTTGCTAACTCAGATGAAAGTAACACTTATTTTAAGACGAAATAAGCACCAGTGCTGCCATTCATTGGTTTTGATCCAAAGCCAAAAACATTCAGCTATATATAGAAGTAAATTAAAAATGTAAAAAAAAATCATAGTTTAGTTTATATTCTCTTCGGTTTGGAAGTATCATGTGTGATACTTCAGGACTGAAGAGGTTAAGAAGAGTACACAGAAAAAAGAAATTAAAAATATTAATTTCCTGAAGAGCTTTTTTAAATGTAAGAATACATCAATGTCAAAACAGTACAATGTAAGGATACATCCATAGACTTAACATTAGAGCTATTCCATCTCAATTCAGGCAGGCAGTACTGATATGCGTCAATTCACCATCATAGATTTTTTTCAAAAAATTACAGTAGTTACAACTAAGTAATACATAAAATTTCCCAATGGGATTTTTCTCCCAAAAATTTTTTTCTGTGGTTACAGCACTTTACAGTTTACGATAAAATTGACAATTTTCGAAAAAACAGAAAAACTCTTCATTTTGAAACGAACACAGTATCAAAAATATTTAACGTATACAGTCAATTTATTTTTTCCAAATAGTTATTAAGCTGAATTTTACTTTAGCATAGTTTTAAAAAATATAGTGATATTTTAAATTAATTTAAAAAAAATGTTTCTAAGTACTAATAATGGAATTATTACTGATTTTAAGATTTTTTTTTCCAGAATGAAAAAAAATATTTTAAAGCTAAACATTGGTGGTAATCCAAAGACCTTTAATGGGACTTTCACAGTAAATTTTATTTTAAGCCTAAGATGCATGCAACTTTTGCAATTCAATTTTAAATTATGCAAAATTTCGTAAAATCGCTACTTTTGAGATGCAATTTCTCAAAAACACCATTTTTTAAAAATCTAATAATATGCTCAATTGATACTTTATTAGTTTCTAATAAATACCTTATAAGCAAATCGTGTGTTTTTGCTTAGAAAATTTTATGATTTTTTGAAAATAACATGTTGTGTATATTTTTCAAAAGACCAGAAAGTCAAGCTTTTTCTTATTTCACTTAATTTATAATTTATTATGAAATATTGATTATGAAAGTAATTGGTGGATAGGACAAATCAGCAGCATATCACGGGAACTAAATGACATTACAGTATCATTCATGTACTCCCATGGTCCATCAAAAGCATTCCAGTGGCCAGAAGAATCGGGAAAGAAATCTAGAATCGATACCAGGGAGGAAAGAGCATCGATACATCTTGCAACCATCACATTTGGCGAGTGAGGACAATAAAGTTAATCGCCACATTTTAAGTGTTACTCGATGCATTTTATCTTTTTTCTTTCCAGATTCTTCTGGCCACAGGAATGCTTTTTCTGGACCATGGGGTATATGAATGATGCTGTAATGTCCCTCAGTTCTCATGATATGCTATTGATTTGTCTTATCCATCAATATTTTCATAAAAGCACCCAATGAAGTCACCGATTTATAAATCGTGCATTGAATAATGTTTTGTTATCTGGCTGGAGGTTTCAACTTTTGTCAATGCATTTTTAATTATTCGTCCCATATAACCTTCATTATTTTTAATCATCCAATAATGTTTAGATCGTATACCAACAATACATTTTACATTAGCTTATTCTTTCTCATTATTAGCTCTATAGGCTTGAATAATGTTTCTGTCTAGATGGAGTAGAAGGATACTTTTTTAACAGAGAGGATAGTTCAGCAACAAATGAGACAGAATCTCGGATGGCTCTTATTGGCTCATTTTGGCGATTAAATTTTATTGCATAATGCTTACATAATCCCCCTACAGCATCACATGCACTTTTTTCATGGCCAGTAGCTGAAAAAATCCACTTCTTTAGTACAACTTCATTATTTTTGTGCAATCCATCAAAATAATACTTATTTTTAAAATGTGCTGTATCTCCATCTGATATATACACAATTGATTCCAGTGTTTGTAATTGGTACAACTTAGATAATTCTTTTTTTGTATTTTCTATGGCACAAACAGTATGAGCTGTATCATGAGTTATATCATCAGAAACTACAATAAAACTCTATTTCTTCTCTAAAATATGCTGTATAGGTAAATAATGATATTTTGAGTATTTTGCCAGTGAAAGCCTTGTACTTCATCTGTCAGTATTAGCGACCAGTTTTTAGCAAAGTCAGAATGTATCACAAGCACAGATTTTTTGATAACTTTACCTCAGCAATTCTTTGTCTCTGATTTTTCCTTGAGTGATAATGAGGAATTGCTTTTATCACCCAGTGCCTTACATCTTCTAGAATTTTTTTTAATCCATACCAACTTTTTTATTAAGTCATCATCTTCCCATATAGCATATACAACCCCTTCCTCTTCATTCAAATCAAAAGCTTCGACTAAGAATTTTTGTACCTCAGGGCACTCACCACACTCTTCGAGTCAACAATTTTCATTGCTTATTTTTCTATATTAGCATTTCATCATCGGATCTTCTTCTCTAACTTGAATGCCTGTTAAATGTTTAAGAGCTACACATATTAATTTCTAATTACTGCAGTAAACAGAACAGCGTACTACTTGTATTGGCTGAATTTAGATAAATTTTGGATATAATGAATGAAATTTTGATAGTCTTATTTTCATACAGCAGGGGTGGCCAACTGTGGCATGCTCGACACCACTAAAATTTTATAGTAATCATTTCCTTATCTAATCATCGAATCTCCGTAATTTCAGAAGCCGACTTTTTCTGTAAAATTTTAGTATTGTCTGGCATGCCACGGTTGGCCACCTTTGTCATAGAAGGATTTTCTTTTTTCATTAAATTATGTTTCCTCAACAGACTGTGTCATAAAACGTTTTACTCTTTTAATTTTCGCACCATCATTTTTAATACAAATAACATCACTTTTGTTTGGACTATCTTTAGTTCAATCTTTGTTATCCTCTAAATAGCAGGACAATGCAACATTTAGTGCTTCTATTGATAAAGGATGTCCAATATAAGGATCAGATTGCGCATAAACTACTTTTTCTTTTTTAATTTTTCTGGATTTAACTACTAGATATTTTGCTACACCTTTTATTAAAAATTACTACATATTATTCTTTTTATAAAAAATTTAATCACATTATAAATTGAATGAAATAAGGAAAAGCTTGACTTTCTGGCCTTTTGAAAAATATACACAACATTATATTTTCAAAAAATCATATAAAATTTTCTAAGCAAAAACACACGATTTGCTTATAAGGTATTTATTAGAAACTAATAAGGTATCAATTGAGCATATTATCAGATTTTTAAAAAATGGTGTTTTTGAGAAATTGCATCTCAAAAATAGCGATTTTACGAAATTTTGCATAATTTAAATTTGAATTTCAAAAGTTGCATGCATCTTAGGATTAAAATAAAATTTACTGTGAAACTCCCATTAAAGGTCTTTGGATTACCACCAATGTTTAGCTTTAAAATATTTTTTTTCATTCTGGAAAAAAAAATCTTAAAATCAGTAATAATTCCATTTTTTGTACTTAGAAACAATTTTTTAAAATTAATTTAAAATGTCACCATATTTTTTAAAACTAGGCTAAAGTAAAATTCAGCTTAATAACTATTTGTAAAAAATAAATTAACTGGATACGTTAAATATTTTTGATACTGTGTTCGTTTCAAAATGAAGCGTTTTTCTGTTTTTTCGAAAATTGTCAATTTTATCGTAAACTTTAAAATGCTGTAACCACAGAAAAAAATTTTTTGGGGAAAAATCCCATTGGGAAATTTTATGTATTACTTAGTTGTAACTACTGTAATTTTTTGAAAAAAATCTATGATGGTGAATTGACATGCCCTGCCTGAGCTGAAATGGAATTGCTGATTACCGAGGGGAATTCGAGTACTAAGTGACTAGCAGTCTTAACTGCTTCCCTGATTATCCCGAGAAAACTCTGCCATGGAAAACTTGTCAATATGATTAGTTTTATCGCATTTTTACTCGGACTGAAGCTTAAAAAGGAATAAAATATTCTTATTATGATAATTTTATATGTGTTTGATTGACAGACGATAAAATTTTCCAAATTTTGTGATGTGAAATGCAAGTTGTTAGGTAGAAAAAAAAAAATAAATAAAATAAGAGGAAAAGAGAAAATGAATTTAAATTAATTAAAATTAGGAGTTTAATTCATATTAAATTCACATAATATATTTATAGAAAGGAGAAAATTTTCTATTAATATTGGCCAAAAGATCATTAGTGGTTAATAAATAAAGTACATTATGTATAAAAAAAAGGTAAATAAATGTAAACTGGTAATTTCATGGTGAAAATCAAAACAAATAAATTCATCTTACCTGAACCAGAACACCTTAACAACCCATCCGATTTTATATCTGAAATCGTGTTATTATCAGGCATATTTAAAATCGTGCCAAGTATTAAATTTTTACTTTTAAAAGTTTATAATTAATTATTCTATAATATTCCATTGTATAAAATCAATTTGGCACTTAGCAATAAAATTATCAAACACATAAATAACACATATACACACTTAATAAAACAAAATATTTTTATTAAAATGGTCGTATAATTAAATAGGGAAAGGGGGGGGGGAGGGGAGTGCACTCACCTTATTAAAATTAAATTATTACATTTATTTCAAATATTAACTTTCTATTAATCAAGATATTGAATTCCATTAACAAGCTTTATATTATTGTTCACAGTATATTGTATCTTTGTTGTGAAGTATCAGAATGAGCAGTTAGCTTGGCTTCAAACAATATTCATAATTCTTTTAGAAATTAGTTCATGCCTGAAATGATCCTCTCTAGCCACTTGAAATGTCAGTTCTTTGAAATCAAATAGAGTTTATTATGGAAGCAATAAGTAAAACAACTCACCATTGTAATGTCAAACATAGGCAAAAAGAGGAAGGAAAACTTTCAACATACTGTAGATTTCATTCTCCAAATCATGGTGTACACTCAAGTTTATTTTACGAAGATGCAGATACACACACTAAAGATGATTGGTTGAGATGAATTTTTCAATCACTTGAAAGGTACTCGTATTTCAATCTAGAGGCCATTCTCAATAAATGTAATTATGACCTGTGTAAAAGGATGTCTTCATTCCCAAAATGCCATAGCCCCACCAGTGGCTGAGAGGTTCTGCTTTCGAAACTGGTAGACGGGAGGTGCTGGGTTCGAACCCAATTGTGCCCGTCGGCCTAATCGTTCGGAGTTTTCGTGGTTTTCCATGCGTTAATACGGATTAGGTTCCCTTAGAAAGTCCTCCACGGAAGGCACTCCCCCTAGGGCCTATATCCCTCGTGTAGATAATTGGCCGTCAACAATCAACTCAACCCAATCCAAAATGCCATAATTTCAATTGTGGTGAAATTTACTTTGCAACGATGATCGGAAATGACATTTTAAGCATTCTTCTAAAAGTAATGACAATTGTCCGTAAAACTTGTCGCCACTGAACTTCACAGTATTACCTTATTTAAATTAACTTATTGAGATGATATTTTATGAAAATTGTACACCGAAGGAAATAATATTTCCAACGGAAAAAGTGTTGACCAATTAAAACATTGGCCAAACAGAGTTGCTGTGGTTAATGTGGAAGACTTTCAAGACACCAGTTCTAAAAACAAATTCAATTTATTTGAAGCAAGATGAAATGATGATGATGTACATTATAACAGCTTTACTTCGCCGTCAAATCATAATAAAAAAAAACAAAATAATATCTGTTACAGCTACATCATGATAGGTGACATAATCATACAAAAAATTCACGAAGCTATTGATCCATAATCAGTCCAGACCTTTATACACCCTGGAACAGCAATTGTTTTGCATAAAAACTGTTGCCAATCAGTAAATACAAACTTACACAAAATACATCCGAAACTCCGATCATACGAACGCAGCTGAAACACCATTGGCTGCAAACTATGACGTCACAAGTCAGCCAGCCGTTCGCAGCGAAAGAAGTGATCCCGAAATCACTGTTACTGACAGTTACTCAGCAATGGCACTTGCCTCAGGAGCTAATACGCATGAATGAAATTGCCGGTCGTTTCGGATGTAAACAAGAACAAGAGAGGGTGAAAAATAAAACGTGCATCAATAGGAAGTAAAAACTTTAAAGCTTTATCATTCAATTTAAACTTTACTGAATGTTTAAATAAGCACTAAGTAATTGATGCATAACAAACAGAATAATTTTGCAGAGCGACTCCGTGCCCTTGCTGGCACTTTGCCATCTGAAGCCCAAGAGAGCGAGATGATGCTATCAACGAACGTGCATTCGGCACCAAAGATGTTGATTGGTTGATTTAAAATTGATGCCACACAGAGTAATAGAAGTGTTTGAATAAAATAATGTTAGTGATGAATTTGAATTTTAGATTTTGAAAATTATTATAAAAATATTCTATTACGGTAGAAAGTATTAATTTTAAGATTTATTATTATTTTATTGATAATTTTTGACGATCTTTTATGGTGATTAAATTAAAATTGTTTTTAAGTGAAATTTAACTGAAAAACGAACTTAACGAAAATTAATGAATATTTAAAGGTAGAATTTAAATTTTGAAAGTAAAGAAGTTTTTTGGTTTAATTTAAATATTTTAAAATAGTTTTTAAAATTAATTTTAATTGGAAAGGATTTTATTACATAACACAAATGATGAAATGTAATGATGTGATTGCAAAAAGTGATTTCTGATTTATTTTTTAATTGGTAAGGGAAGCGGTTAAGCTGCCAATTGAGTTATCCTGGGGATCTATTCTGGTGTCGTAGGAATGCTGAAACCGGTCGGGAAGAGCCGCCTTGGCGATTATTTGCTATTCTGGTGTAGTAGAGTCGAAATTTCGCCGGTCGGAGTGGGTTGCTTTTTTTCCGACTGCTACCTTGTGGTCGAGATCGCAGTGGGTAGGGTTCGGAAAGAATTTTTGCTCTGTTTGGAGGGTTTGGGCACTTGTTTAATATTAAAAAATAGAAAGAGGGCATAGTTTTTCAATTACCAGTGGTCGTAAATATCATGATTTCTTCAAACATATCCAACATATCAAAAATATCCAATGCTTTTTATATTTATCAGATATTTTCAAAATAGTCAACTTATTGATAATTATAAATATTTTCAGACTTAATATAAATAAGAAATTAAAATATATTGCAGTTAGCATGATAACTTAATAAAATATTATTCTAAATGTGTGTTTTTTTCTTTTTTCCTTCTCTTAAGTAACAAAATAGTAGATCAGCTAATTGAAAACAGACCCAATTTGTTAAAAAAAAAAAAAAGCTGTAAGATTTAGTATTAAGAAAATTTTGTTGTATAAAACACAATTTGAAATACAAAATAATTTGTTTTAATTAAAAAAAATAATGAACATAATTGTAATTTTGTTGCTTTTTCAATCTCATAATGTGTTGTGCATTTTAAATTAAGGTAAACCAAAATTAGAAAAGATCATTTTAAATGAAGATGTAAATAACTTATCTAAATTAGATGGTTTATCTTTCAATGAGTGTCGTAAGAAATATTGTCTGACGTAATTATTGTCATCTAAAAATTCAGCTTCAAACGTAAAGTTTCTTTTTAGAGAAAGGGTGGGGTAGGGGTGGGGGGTGGGGGGGGCAAAAGTCACTATCAGAGCAAAAGTTCTATATCTACAGAACGACACCGTTAATAACTGTCGAAAAATTCATTTACACTTGTTTTCACCGAAAATATAAAATTTTGAAATAAAATATAAAATATCGAAAGTATCAAACGTCTTGACATTTTGAAAGAAATATCTCAGATATATCATGGTATATCTCAAGGATAAGCTATTCGATTTCTAAATATACCCATATAAATATATATACTCACTGATATATATATATATATCACCGAGCCCTGTTAATTACAAAATACTATTTTCTTATTTAAAGCTCTTTTACAGATTCTTTAAAAGTTCTTTGACTCGGAAATCTGTGTATTCTTTTTTTCTTGCAAAAAATGTCAACTAATTTACTTACAAATTTAATTCAGACCGAAAAAAATACTTTCATTTTACATGGAAAGGTTTAAAGTTTAAACATGGAAAAATTTCTGAAATAAAAGCTTTTATTTCGGCCTTTTAAACAAACCAAAAGTTTCGGCAAAAAGCCAAGACAGTTCACATTTTTTTCTGTATAATATTAAAGCTGTTCTCAAATTAAAACTCCCTATTTTCTGACACATTCCTGGAATAATTTTTATTCGAAAACACAGAAAATTGGTTGATGTTGTTATTCAGAAACTGCAAACTCGAATAGCATATACCATTTTTCGATAAAGGTAAAGGATTCTTCAGAAAATGCGGTCAAAGTAGGCATTTTGAACCGAAATTATGAAAGTGACTCCCGATAAAGGTCGTCAAAAGATAACATTTGCTTATAACTCAAGATAATACGTTTATATACTTCAAAAATAAAAATACATAAAGGCGCTTTTCAATTCCTAATCACTTCAATTGTCATATCTGCTAATTTCATGCTTTTATGTTTTAAAATTAGTCTGTGTATGTACAGGGCCTGGTGAAACAAAAGAGGAGAGGATGAAGGCCTGGTATTCATTCAATGCCCCTTCCTATGCTGTCACAAAAATTAAACGTGTTCTATGTCTTAAAATAGAGATATGGATATATAAATACATATTTAGATAAATATATTACTTGTGTTTAATCTTTCCCTACTCCAATAGCAAAAAATATGCAGTATAATTTGTACAAGATCGAATTAGATTTTAAATATTATCTCTGTAAAATTCGTTCACCAAGTTTGGCACCCCCTAAAATCAAAGAGGTTCAGTGCCACGGCCCAGTTGGAAGGGTTTTTTAATCAGCCCTTGTGTTTGTGTTCCAAAATTTTGCGTTGTTGAGCGGAGAAAACATATTTTAGATCCGTTTCACAATAATAATAATAATAATAATAATAATTTAAAAAAACATTTTATTATTTGTTTTTACATTTAATGATTTAATTGATTCTAATTATATTTTTCACAAAGAATCAAGATTTTCAGTGAATTGATAAAGATACAACAATAATTTTTCATTAGCATATTTAGTTTTTTTTTTTCTTTTTTTTTTTTTAAATAAGTAATTAAACTCATTGATGGTCTCTGTAAGTATTTAAAATATTAATAAATAAAATTAAGGAAAAATAAAATTTGAGAGACTTTCCTTAGAATATTTTTACTGTCACGAAAATAATTAAATCGTGGTGAATTTATAAATTAATTTAATAAGGAAGGTAGGAGACATTTAAGTACAAAGCTAAATTAATATACTTATTATATATGCGTATATTCTTTAAGTTTATTGCAGATTTGAGATTAAGAACAATTATAAGCAAACCTAGATTTTTTTTTTTTTAATAAAGGTGAAACTAAAGTATATTTAAATATTCGGCCTAATTTATATATGTGTTTTCAGTACTGGTGTGATAAATATAATTAATTTAAAATAAAAGTGGTCTAAAGATGCAAATAAATAAAAAGCTATATAATGTTTATTATTTTTTTAAAATCCATTATATATTAGGCTTCAAATATATATGTAGAGCTTGGTAGAACCTACAACACCCCCCCCCCCCCCTTTATTTTTCAAAAATATTTTGAAGTCTGAAAAAAAATCTGTCTATTTCACCATAACATTTACTAATCATTTTCTGATATTAAAATAGAACAAAGTTTCTTTCAAAAAATTGATTCAATAATAATAACAAATAGTATTTTATGCATAATTAAAATACAAATGGACATTTTTTCTTAGGTCAGGAAATTTTAAACAGGTTACAGGCACGATCACGCTGATGTAAAACAATGGCATTCATTCCTTCAACTCGTTTTTCTTTTATATAGATAACCCAAACATTCTTTTCCTTTCACGTAAATAACAATAACACTTGACAAAGCAAGACAGCTGTTTCCCTCTCCCAAACATATAAAAACACGTGAGCGCTTTCATCTGATTGGCTACAACTGTGTCCGATCGCACGCAGGGGACATTCTGCGTTTCATCCTCCACTGTCGTATAACGAGGGGAGACCAGAATAGCTCTTCGCCCAGTGGTCGCTATGAGACGCCGATCCCGATTCCCGGTATTTACTCGATTACACCAGAATAGACGCCCCGGACGTATTTCTGTTGAGCTGTTTCAAATAACAGATAAGATTTCCTTATCAATAAGGTTAGTTGGGTGAATTGTGCCTGTTAGATTCGTTCAAGATAGCTCAGTTGGCATGGCAGCTTAGACAAAGCTCCCCTGTTTTAATCCTGGACTTGGACACCTTTTTATTCAGTTGGCGAATTACAACTCTTCTGATTTATTTACCAATTAGAATAATTGTTTAAAAGTTTATTGTATAAAATTATGCATTTTTATATAACTTCATGTCATGGATAGTTCACAAGTATTTCATCTTATTCAGGAATCTGCAGCCTTTTATATTTTCTTTACCACTATTTCTAAATAATATCCACAATAGATTTTTGTTGCACATGAGTCATATAAAAAAAGGAGACTGTAATCTTATACTTCATGCGATTTTAAATTTGATTCTTAGAACATCTTTTGCATGATTGGAGATTTAGAAAGAATCTTTTATAATTTATTCAGGCATGAAAGAGTTCCACCTTTTTTAAGACAATTTTGGTCATTCTCTGGATCGATGCAAAAATGCAAAGAAAATATTGGAAGCATAGGTTACGGGGTTGGGGGGGGGGGGGTCTCAAAAATGTAATTATCAGATATTTTGTTATTTTGTCTACTCAAATCCTTGGGGTTTGTTTCTGAATTACTGTGCAAAAGAGCTATCAAAGGAGAGATTATATTATAAGCATATGAAAGTCATGCAAATGAAGTTTTTTAATGTATCTTTCTAGTGAAAATTTTGTTAGACTTGAGAATGTTTTCAATTTTTGAATAGAATATTTTGTCCTATAGAACACTTTGATTTAAAAGATTTTTTTTTTTTTTTAAATGCTTTTTAAGTTAAGAAAGAAAATAACAACCATACATTTTATTCTATAAATAAAAGTTAAAATGTGTCTAAATTATAAAAGTTTGGCATCATTCTATAGATGAAAAACCTTTTCCACCTTTTTTCTTATTTTCTGCTTTCATGCCTGTTTATTAGTTATGGTTTTTGCTAAAATTTTTAGTATATTTGATTAGTTATTATAGACAAGTTTAAAGATAGAATCTAATTTAACTATTCAACAATTACTGTTTATAACAGGCATTTCAGGAATTAAGGTTTTAAAATAGCATAATTGATTTATTAAAGTTTTGCATGGGAAAATTAGTTTAATTAGGTTTTTTCAAAAATTCTAAAACTGTTCATCAGGGTTCATACGATGATTGAAAGTCCTTAAAAGTGCTTTTATTTTTCAAAAGCAATTTTTGGCGCTTAAAAGTACTTTCCATGCAAAATCTGCAAAAAGTGCTTAAATTTACTCTCGTATTATTTCTTAATCAAGGGTGAAAGTAACTTTTTCTACTCTATTTGGTACTTTAACTGGCTGAACTCCCTCCTGGCCAATTAAATGTTTAAAACTTGTATTTACAAAAATGAAACCCTTTATTAAAAAATGCATATTATAATTTATTAGTTTAATTTGTAGGTCCTTAATTTTTTTTGGTTTTGGTCCTTGAAAGTCATTAAAAGTCCTTTATTTTTATTTAAAGAAATGTGTACGAACCCTGTTCACAAGTACCTAACTTGGGAAATGAATATTCTTTATTGGAATAAAAATATGAAATGGATTATAAACTTATACCTTAATTTTCAAAAAAAACTCTTATTTTTGATCTTTAATGTAACACTTATTTATTCTAGGATGCAAATTAACACAAATATTAAGTGATATCATATATGAAGGTATCACATCGCAACTGTAGTAGGCAAAGTCCATTTTGGAAAAAAATGAGATAGTCCATTTAGAAGGTGCATAAAATCTACATTAAATCAAGCACAAGAAAAACATCTAGTTAGGTCCCGAATACTAGAAAATTAATTTTTATAGGGTAAAACAAACTAAGCATTGAAAATGCTGTGGTATTAATAATTATGGTATTAAAATTTATATTGAGCAGTTAATTAAAGGAAAATTAGTCATGAAGTTCTTTTCAAAGTAAATTGCAATAACCATTTGATTCTTTACGGTCAATCAATTGTAAAAAAATGCAAAAAAGGAAAGTTTTTACTTGGATCGTGTCATCTGTAATAAAATGAAGAGGAAACTTAATAAACAGATAAATTAAAAACTTTATTCCATCTTTTTTTTGAAGAGATGAAAAGGCCTCCTGTTGGTCACTGTTCATAAATTAATTCTTTGGCTAATAAAAAAAATCTACTCCACTTGAAGATATTTCTTTAAAAATTAAAGTGCAACATAAATTGAATTTAATATTTTGATGAAAAAACATAATTAAAATCTTTTCCACGACATCAGGAAATAAATTAAACAGGATTCAACAACGAAGACATTCTTCAGATACCATTCGCTAGACCCTGCCTCCGCAGACCAGGAGCCCACGATCTTTTAAAAAACGAAAACTATGTCATGACAGCAACACCAACAAAACAGATTCTAATTTAAAATTAACGAAATTTTTATTTTATAGTAAGAAACGGGGTTGACAAAAGTATTGGAAAGAAAAGATTTAAATTTATTAGAGAATTTAAAAATTAGGCAATATCTTAATAAGTAAATACGAAAGAATACATTTAAAACCTCTTATTTTTATTTGTTCTACAATCGGCAACTGAACACACCTTCGAAAGGTCGACTTCCACTCAATTCTTATGCCGCGAGAGACGCCGCTTTTATGACGTTATCACAATACAAGCAGACTGGAAAGGAGAAGGATATCAGTTCAGAGCGTGATGAAATGGTGGAAATTTGCCGATGTACAGCTGAAACAAAAATGCTCGCGCAAAAATAAATATGGATTTAAATTTTAAATAACATTGACGTGCAAGGCCAAAAGAAAAAAAAGTAACATGATTTAAACTGTAAAGCTTCTTTCTATAAATGAAAAAATGCTTAAACAATTTACACGAAGTTGTCTATACTAATTCGAGTATGAGAAACTCATCTACGTAGGTTTTGAATTCGCAAAAGTTCATTTTGCCGTATTGAAACAAACTTGGAACTGAAAGGGCTGCTCTATATTGAAAATGGCTCTAACGATTTTCACAAAACTTGACACCTATCCTAATCCAAGCACAAGAAATCGATCTTTTGTCACATTTACTTGACGTCAGATGCATTACATGTTTTTATATTATTGATTTTTAATTTCACGCTTATCTGTATTTTTAATGATGTTTACTGTTTCGTTATTTGGTGCTACTTCACTCATGCAAAAACTCCCGCTCACTAATGTTAATCGTATGTGGGATTTTTTTTTTTAATATCGTTTGTTTTTCAATATTTTTATTTTATTATTTGCATTGATAGCTAAAGTTGATCTCTACAATTTCCTTTTTGGTTGCAGAGTTTGTTTTTTTTTTTTAAATAAGGTCACTTTTACTTTCAAAAGTGATTCTGGAAATAAAAGCATCTTTACACACACACACACACACACACACACACACCACACACACACAAAAAAATGGTAAAAAAGTGTTTTTGTCCAGATTGACCTCTCAGCTATACAGTGGGGAAAATGAAAAAAACATTCATAAATATTGAAATGCAAATGAGATATTTTTAAAAATATATGTCCCATAGGACTAAAGTAAGCGAGCAGGTGTTTTTGCGTGAGTCACCCAAATAACATTGTGTTCTTAAATGGCAGCAACATAATTTTAAAAGAGAAAGAGCAGTGAAAAAATGCTGTAATACAATAGATCAGTTTCTATTGATGTCACAAACATTCACCAGTTGAGAGGGATAATTAAGAAAAATAATGTAAATAAATAAATATCAGGCACGAGAGAGTTCCTCATAAAGGAGGAATTCCACCTTTCTAAAAGAGATTTTGGACATTCTCTGGACTAGTGCGAAAATGCAAAGAAAATATTAGAAGCATATAAGGGGGGGGGGGGGGGTCTGGAAATTTGAATAACTAGATATTTTGCCCACTCAAATCCTTTGAGTTTGATTTGATGGATCTTCTATTCAGAAATAAAGGTGGGCTTTTAATATCAGCATCTGAAAGTCATGTAAATGAAGTTCTTTAAAGCTTTAAAAGGGAAAGGCAGTTTCTATAAGGTTCTTTTTGGAATAATAGAATATTTTGTCTTATTTATACAACACTTTTGGGTAATTTGAGGATGCATTTAAAGATGTATTTCTGAAAAATTAATCGCTGTAGTACTTTGCATAATTTCATCAGATATATTTGGATTTATACCTTTAGCAAAGTTCCTTCAATTTTCTTTTTTGATTCAATCAATAGACATAAACATTTATTGTTAGTTTGTTTTTGTTTTTTTAATCTAATTTACAAAAAATAATCTAATTTGTTTTTAATCTAATTTACAAAAAGAAAATAATGTACAGTTACATCTTTTTTTACTTTCTTCTATCTTCAATAGAAGAAAGTATTGTAATCGAAATTTTTTTCGACTTTCGGTTTTCGACAGATTTGCATGTTTTAGGGGTCAGAGATTCCAAAAAACATGTTTATAGAAAATGTCCGTCTGTCTGTCGCCATTGTACCATCAAAAAGTGTATGAAGTTATGTATAGAATTAAACCAAAATTTTATTATAAGTTTTTGGCTATGGCAAGCAGGTCCTCCAGGAATTTGGAAAAAATTCGCCGGTAGGGGGGCGCTGATATAACAATTTTTGTGCGATTTTGAATATTGTACCATCCAAAAGTGTATGGAGTTATGCATAGAATTGAACCAAATTTTTAGTTTAAGTTTTTGGATATGACAAGCAGGTCCTCCCTGAATTTGGAAAAAATTCGCCGGTAGGGGGCGCTGTAATAGCG
The DNA here is from genome assembly GCA_963932465.1 of Maratus speciosus. Lineage (NCBI taxonomy): Eukaryota > Metazoa > Arthropoda > Arachnida > Araneae > Salticidae > Maratus > Maratus speciosus. The sequence continues at coordinate 496,154,361 of OZ010797.1, read as the reverse complement.
ATTTTTGTGCGATTTTGAATATTGTACCATCGAAAAGTGTATGAAGTTATGCATAGAATTGAACCAAATATTTATTTCAAGTTTTTGGCTATGGCAAGCAGGTCCTTCCTGAATTTGGAAAAAATTCGCCGGTAGGGGGCGCTGTAATAGCGATTTTTGTGCGATTTTGAATATTGTACCGTCCAAAAGTGTATGAAGCTATGCATAGAATTAAATCAAATTTTTATTTTAAGTTTTTGGATATGGCAAGCAGATCCTCCATGAATTTGCAAAAAATTCGCCGTTAGGGGGCGCTGTAATAACGATTTTTGTGCGATTTTGAATATTGCACCATAGAAAAGTGTATGAAGTTATGCATAGAATTGAACCAAAAAAAAATTTTAAGTTCTTGGCTATGGCAAGGAGGTCCTCCCTTAATTTGTAAAAAAATCGCTCGTAGAGGGCGCTGTAATAGCGATTTTTGTACAATTTTGTGCCATTTTGAATATTGTACCGCCGAAAAGTGTATGAAGTTATGCATAGAATTGAACCAAATTTTATGTGTTTATTTTTGGTCATGTCACGAAGGTCCTCCCTGAATTTGGAAAAATTCTGCCGGAAGGGGGCACTATAATTGCGATGTCTGTACCATTTTCATTATTGTACCATCGAAAAGTGTATGAAGTTATCCATATAATTGAACCAAAATTTTTGTGCATGTTTCTGGCTATGGCAAACAAGTCCTCCCTGAACTTGGAAAAATTCCGAAAGAAGGAGGCGCTATAATTCCGATCTATGTGCCATTTTCATTATTGTACCATCGAACAGCGTATAAAATTATGCATACAATTGAACCAAAATATTTGTGCTTGTTTTTGGCTTTGGCCAACAGGTTCTCCTTAAATTTGGAAATATTGCACGGTAAACGGGCTCCGTGCTAGCGATTTTTGTATACTTTTCTTGATTTTTCGCAGTTCTATTGTGCAGCGGCGGGAACTCGCTTCCTGCTATGCCGGCTATTCGCAAACAGCTGATAACGACAGAATAAGGAAAAATTAATAATTTTAACAAATATCATGATATAGATTAACTCGTTTTTAGTCCGTTTAATGTTTAATTGACTTGAGCAGAAATTTAAGATGAAAATCAAAGTTGGTATAGTATTGAACTAATAATATTGAAGTATTAACATGTGTAACTAGGTTTTGAAATATTAAGATGTATAAGATAGAAGAAAGTTTTGGGATTGGCACATCCAACTAGTTTTTTTTTTTTTTTTTTTTTTTCCTTCTTTGAAATAACTGTTAAAATGTGTCTAAAGTATACAAATTTGGCGACATTGAATAGATGGAAAAAATTTTCCACTTTTTTTCTACTTTCAACTCTTTAAAATATTTCACTGCTGCTGTTTCTCAGCACTTTGGCATATTATGGCGAGCATTTATTATCACATAATTTAAATCCGTTGTTTTTTCAACTCCCGTACAATTGCATGTGTTACAGGGAATATTTGGCTATTTATCACCCGTGTCTGCTTAATTGGAAAATGCCTTAAAATTAATATATTAATTTATAATTATTTAAGTTGTAAAAATAGCAAAATGTAGTATTCTCATCGGAAACACACCTTTGAACATAATTTAGATAATTCTAACCTATCAGGAAGTGCGTTAAAAATAGATTGCAAAATTCCACATATAAAATAAACGGAAGTTATTTAAGTTAAATAAAGCAGAAAAAAAGGATGTTTCTTACAATAACAATGGTGGTCTTTTGATTAATTTTTTTATTTAAATGAAAGCCATTTATGTAAACTGTGTTGATTCTTAAGGGGATTCTTCACTCACTTGAAAACACCCGCTCGCTAATGCTAAACCTATGGGCGGGTTGTTTTTGGATTTCTCGTTTAAATTTTAATATTTCTAAATAATTTTTTGCATAGGATTGTTGAGGTTGATCTCTAATAGTACAATTTTGTACTTTTTCAATTTTGGTTGCATATTTTTTAAATAAAGGTATTTCTTTTTTGAAACCGGTTCCGAAAGTGAAAGTACCTTTATTTATTTATTTTTTTTTAATTGCAAACGAAATCGAAAAAGTAAAAAATAGCCATATTACTAAGACAGACTAAGCTCAGCTATCCAACGAAAAAAAAACTAGTTGGATGTGCCAATCCCAAAACTTTCTTCTATCTTATACATCTTAATATTTCAAAACCTAGTTACACATGTTAATACTTCAATATTATTATTTCAATACTATACCAACTTTGATTTTCATCTTAAATTTCTGCTCAAGTCAATTAAACGGACTAAAAACGAGTTAATCTATATCATGATATTTGTTAAAATTGTTAATTTTTCCTTATTCTGTCGTTATCAGCTGTTTGCGAATAGCCGACATAGCAGGAAGCGAGTTCCCGCCGCTGCATGAGCCGCCGATGCACAATAGAACTACGAAAAATCAAGAAAAGTATACAAAAATCGCTAGCACGGAGCCCCTTTACCGCACAATATTTCCAAATTCAAAGATAACCTGTTGGCCAAAGCCAAAAACAAGCACAAACATTTTGGTTCAATTGTATGCATAATTTTATACGCTGTTCGATGGTACAATAATGAAAATGGCACATAGATCGGAATTATAGCGCCCCCTTCTTTCGGAATTTTTTCAAGTTCAGGGAGGACTTGTTTGCCATAGCCAGAAACATGCACAAAAAATTTAGTTCAATTATATGGATAACTTCATACACTTTTCGATGGTACAATAATGAAAATGGTACAGACATCGCAATTATAGTGCCCCCTTCAGGCAGAATTTTTCCAAATTCAGGGAGGACCTTCGTGACATGACCAAAAATAAACACATAAAATTTGGTTCAATTCTATGCATAACTTCATACACTTTTCGGCGGTACAATATTCAAAATGGCACAAAAATTGTACAAAAATCGCTATTACAGCGCCCTCTACGAGCGATTTTTTTACAAATTAAGGGAGGACCTCCTTGCCATAGCCAAGAACTTAAAAATTTTTTTTGGTTCAATTCTATGCATAACTTCATACACTTTTCGATGGCGCAATATTCAGAATCGCACAAAAATCGCTATTACAGCGCCCCCTAATGGCGAATTTTTTGCAAATTCATGGAGGACCTGCTTGCCATATCCAAAAACTTAAAATAAAAATTTGGTTTAATTCTATGCATAACTTCATACACTTTTGTACGGTACAATATTCAAAATCGCACAAAAATCGCTATTACAGCGCTCCCTACCGGCGAATTTTTTCCAAATTCAGGGAGGACCTGCTTGCCATAGCCAAAAACTTAAAATAAAAATTTGGTTCAATTCTATGCATAACTTCATACACTTTTCGATGGTACAATATTCAAAATCGCACAAAAAACGCATTTACAGCGCCCCCTACCGGCGAATTTTTTCCAAATTCAGGGAGGACCTGCTTGTCATATCCAAAAACTTAAACTAAAAATATGGTTCAATTCTATGCATAACTCCATACACTTTTGGATGGTACAATATTCAAAATCGCACAAAAATTGTTATATCAGCGCCCCCTACCGGTGAATTTTTTCCAAATTCCGGGAGGACCTGTTTGCTATAGCCAAAAACTTATAATAAAATTTTGGTTAAATTCTATACATAACTTCATACACTTTTTGATGGTACAATGGCGACGGACAGACGGACACACAGACAGACAGACATTTTCTATAAACATGTTTTTTGGAATCTCTGACCCCTAAAACATGCAAATCCGTCGAAAACCGGAAGTCGAAAAAAATTTCGATTACAATACTTTCTTCTATTGAAGATAGAAGAAAGTAAAAAAAGTAGTTTAAAAATATTCAAATTTAAAAGTAAGTGAAGTCCCCCTTAATATACGGCAGAATTGGGAAATCTCATTTGTAGCCACTCATGAATAATACAAATTTCATTAATAGCCAATCCAGTTTTTTTTCCTTTAAACACTAAAAAAAATTAACTTTTAATTTTTTTTTCCCCATGTAAAATTATTAATGCTAATTTAAATTAGCTTAAATAATATGCTAATACAGTAGAACTCCGCTAATCCGAACTAATTGGGATTGGTGTCTGTTCGGATTACCTGAAATTCCGGTAAAAATAGAAAAGAAAAAGGTGCGTGCTAAAAAAAATGTAAGATAGTTATAAGTACTCAGTGGTACAGTAAACATCCTCTAATCTGGCATCCTAAGGTCTGGTGTGCTGGATAATTCAGCACGACTTTAGAAAAAAAAGTAGCATTTATTGTTTAATCACTCTTTATGCTTATAATAATCCATTGGAACTTCAGAATAAGGAATTACATAACAACCCATTACAAATGGTTCAAAATTGCGAATGTATAAATAGCTCAGACACAATTTCGATGAGGAGGGAAGAAAAAACATTTCTGTAGATAATTTGCGAAATCAAACTGTTGAAAGGAAAGATAAATTTTTATCATCTGAATTAAGTACTTTTTGCAGTTTAGAAAATAATTTCATAATGACTGGCAAACTGATATTCAAGATTTTTTAAAGATGCCTTCTACATCTACAAGTATGCCTACAGTGCACATTTTCATTTTAGATTAGTGTACATGTGTTGTACTTTCACATTATGGAGTTTTTTAACTCTATTGTTTTATTCTATTTACTTAATCTGTTAAAGTATAATTTTCGAAAATATAATTGGTTCGGATTAGCAGGGCTCTACTGTATTAACATTTTGCAACATTTAAGAATGAAATTCTTGATGGTATCAGATAATTTTACCCTGTTCTTGAAGTCAGTGCCAGGGTAAAAAAATCAATAAAGATCGTAGTTTGTCCTTGACGTTTTGTAGCCAGCCAATCGGCGAGATTGATTTCAGACCTTTTCTGGAACAATATGATAAGGAAACAAAAGCACATGCTAAAGAGTATGCGAGTACATTTACTTAAAAATTTGGAGCATAAAGAGAAGAAAAGGGGGTAAATAATTTAATTGGCCTCCCCCCTCCCTCCTCTCCAAATTAGTGGCAATATTGTTAATTTTTAACCTTTAATTTTTATTAGATCTCATCATTCATTATATTGTCACTGCTGCCACGCAACACTGTTTTGGATCGGTTATCTGAATGGATAAAAATTTCACACACATAAAGGAACATGACCAGAATTCTTGCTGTCAATCGGCATTTTTCTAAATCTCACGAGTTCCCCTTCCTTTTCTTTAACTCTATCAATGTCATTGAACAGTTGGAAGTTTTCTCTGTAACTTATTGTGTTTTGAAATTTCTGAAAACTCATCTTATTTTCTTAAATTTATCATTTTCATGTATAACCAACATGCTACCCCAAACTCTGGTTTTGTTTCATAAAATTATTTAGGCCTAAATCGAGCTTGTGTTTTTTCCCCTCGACTTCGCACAGCTCCTATAATATGCTTGTTTAATTAGTTTAATTGGAATTATTAGTTATACCAATAATTCAGTTATTGATCAATAACTGCTCTAAAAGCAATTACAAAAAATTAGAACACACACAAAAAAAAGTGGGATAAAATAGGAATGATTATATATATATATTAAAAAAATTAGAATCTATTTCATGACAAATTCTCTGCTAAAATTATTTTAATTTGGCTATAGTTTTTTTGCTGATAAGAAAGACAAATTGCTGAGGTTAGTAAAAAACCAGTGAAAGCCCTGAACCTAAAAAAGTTTTAGTGTAATAAAACATTTTGTATAACCAAGTCACCTATGCATAAATGTTTGGGGATTACTGTATTTAAATTTTAAATCATGCATTTTGTACTTTTATTAATTTTCCTTTATTTTCTTTTCAGAGAGATCTTGACTTCAGTATAGAAATTGATTTTAGAGGTGAATTATGTGAATTAAATGATACCTTTGTGTACAGGATGCGCTGAACAAACATGTCTGATTTTCGACTCTGCCACACATGTGATTGCAGTCATTTTAGATTCGTGTATTTAGTGAGATGTTATTCACCAGTCCCCTATTTCTCCATCTTATTATTTCATTTGCCAAATTTTTTTGAAAAACGTTCATCTTGTTTTAATCGTAAAAGAAAAATGTTCTGTTCTTCACAATCTAAAGATGTCAATTTTAAGTTGTTGATCAGTAACTTTATTCAATGTTATTGCTAAAAAAATGATAGTGTAAAAAATTCATTACTTAAATCTGATTTTAATTGTACTTTCAAGATATAATCAACCTTTTTCCATTTCTTTGTTGTAAGTTTTCTTTTTGGGAAGATTTTCATGAACTTCGCCAGATGGTTTGTCAGTAAATTTTTATCATAAAAATTAAAAATTGATATTCCCAGTGTAGTGTAAAATATTTCATTCGTATTACACTTGACATTTGATGCACAATTTTTAACCTTGAATAATTTTAAGTTTGCAAAATTGTGTTCATAAACTGTTTTTCAAGCCAAGTGCAAGTATTATTTTCTATGCATTTGAGTAAAAGGATTTGATTTTAAATGTAGTTTACTGATTTGATATTTTTTAATGTGAAATGTAACCAATTGTATATCCCTCCTTGTATTTCCTTGTATTGGTAATATTGATTTATTTTAAATTTGGATTAGATCTGAAGCTTATGCGGTGAGGAATGCAGAATGCATTCATATTTTTAAAATTTTCTGATCAGAAAATCGATATTTTAAACTTTTTTTTGGTATTCTCTTCTTAAATGATGTCTCTTTCTGGTTTGTTTGACTATTTCCAAGATATGTTTAATTTTATATTTTGTGTGTTAAATACTTAGCAAATCTGAGAGGCTGTGGGTAAGATTTTAACACTTCAAGTAAAATTAAGCATATATATGTTTAGAAATACTTTTTCAAACAATGCAGTTAAAGGCATTCTTTAAAAAGAGTATATAAAATAAAAAGTTAAAAATACAGTGAACTGTATAAGGTAAAATCGATCAAGGCAGGAAAAATTTTCCATCATATTCTGCCAAAGTTTACTCTGTGTCTGTGATTTTGCCATATCGTGAGAATCCTTCAGGGTTAGATTTCTGTCTTACACAGAGTCAATCTTAGACAGCTTTTACTGTAGTAACTTTCTGATGAGTAATTTAAAAAATACTAATGCATTCGATTTCACAAAGAAGGGAATTTGAAACCTGAGTGATCACTAGCCTTATGAAAAAATTATGTAAATTTTAATTTCCTTCAAAAGGGATTGTGTTATTTGCATTGTAATTACTTGCATGAACATAGAAATAGATAAGGACTTCTAAAGAAATAGTGTTAAGAGGTGCTACTTCAGTCAAGTGAAAAGACACGTTCGCTAATGCTAATCCTATGGAAGAAATTTATAAAGATATCTCGATTGCATTTTAATATTTTTAAATGATTTTTTTTGCATTGGCTAGCTGAGATCGATCTGTACAATGGCCGTTTTTCACTTTTTCGATTTTGTTTACAGATATTTTTAATGAGGACACTTTCATTTTCGGAACCAATTTCGAAGCTGAAAGCATCCTTATATTAAAAAAAAAAAAAAAAAAAAAAATCTGTAATCGAAATCAAAACGTAAAAAACGGCAGATGTGGAGATCGCCCTCAGCTATCCAATGCTTTAAAAAAAAAAAAAAAACACATTTAAAAATATTAAAATGCAACCGAAGATATCTTTATAAATTTCTTCCATAGGATTAGCATTAGCGAACGGGTCTTTTCACTTGACTGAAGTATCCTCTTAATATCGTGTCATGACTTTGGACTTAAATGTGACAACCGCATATAACCATGTACATACCACCACCTCTAGCAGACAACGTTCATTTCCAGTCTCTCAATGATCAAAGTGATTATTGTTAGATTATATTGAAGCAGACGAGCTGAGTATAACCGTCCTACATAGCACCACCTTTTTCGTGGCACGATTTTCTTCTTCTGAAATCTATTTCAACGTTAGAAGTCTTTCTCTATTCTATGTTCATGATTCCTTGTTGATTGTATTTAATCACTGAAGGAAAGTCTTGTAAATAATTTGTTTTTTTCTGTTTTTCACAATGTATTAAAGAAAATTTCATTCTGTATGTCATCCTCTCCGGTAGTTAAATCATCATACTTTAAAAATTTGTCATAGTCCTTATCATATACACACGGGCAGAATTGCATACTTATCCAGTTGTCTTGCTTTTAAACTGGTACATCTTATTATGGTTTCTCTTGTACAATGTTTATCATAGAAGGTATTGAAGCTGCTTCAGTATGTTGTACCGAGACTTTGTACTCTACAAACAGTAATAAAATTTGTACCTGCATATTTCTCTCATTCTTGGATAGAGTTTGTCATTCTTATTATTTGTTATTTCAGCTTGAATTAAAAAAAAAAAAACTATCAAAAACACTTATTAAAGGTATTGTACTAAATTGTAAAACACGAAAGATCTCATCTTAAAAAGCCTACAGTCACAGAAGAAACTTTCAAACTAATTTTAATCCTATGCAGGGGTCTGTCCAGACTTTTCTCCCAGTGTCCTGTTTTTGTGAACAGCTTTTTACGCTTGTGAAAAATCTAGTCATAATTTTGTGAATTTGAAGTAATCGTTATATTCAGGTTCTTGTTTATTCATTTTTAAGAAAATATATTTATATAAATACATATATTTTCTTTATATGTGTAACAGTGACAATTCAGATTTTACTTTTAAATGATTAAATTTGTGAACGATTGAGTTTAGAGATGGAAAAATTTTGCGAAAGGCCTCTTTTTAAGATAAATTTTGTGAAGGGTCCTTTAAAGGACCCAATTTTTTCCTAAACAGATCCCTGCTATGGGAGCTTTCTTTACAGATTTCTCCCTCGCATTTTAATTTTTTTTTTTTCAATAGGATACTTTAGGTTGATATCTATTGTTGTGTGTTTGTACTTTTTGATTTTGTTGACAGTTTTCTTTATATGCAGATGCTTTCACTTTGGGAACTGGTTGTTTAATGATATTACTTGCATCTAAATCATTTTAACTATTACATACTTAGATTTTCATTATTGAAATAAATTTGTGTAATTCCGTTGATCCCAAGTCACTTGTTCTTTTGGTAAGTACCCGTTTTTACTACAAAATAGCCACCAAAGTGAAATCTCAACTGGAGATCACATGCTGCATGTCAAATGAACTGAATGAGTGACATTGTAGTTTTCAGTTTTTTCACTGAAATCTGCCCTTTTTTGTCACTTTGACTGTTTCTGATATTGATGTAAAAGCATGGAGAAATCGAAGACTGAAAATTTTTAAAGATGGTGGGGTCTCAATATATATTTTTTTTAAATCTATTTTTCTTGTAACATAGATAATAATTGTCAATATATAACATCATAGCTGCCAACTCTTCTGGGGTTTTTTTTTTGTACCACAAAAATTTAATAGAAATATTTCCCTTGTTTAATCGGCAGATTACAGCTATTTAAAAAGCTAAAATTTACTACAAAATTTTTGTGGTACAGAAAAGCATAAGAGTTGGCGGCTATGTAACATTAATATAAAACAGTAAAAACAATAATGAAAAAATAAGGTAAGCTTAAAAACTGATTTTAAAATGAATGTGAAAGAAACTGTTTTTTTTTTTTTCTCCTCCCCCTCCTAGTGGTTTCAGTTTCAACAAATACTTTCAAATACGAAGTCAAGTGTATGTGTGTGTGCAAGGAAGGGGGGGGGGGTAGAATAAGGAAAAAATAGTTTAAAAAAAAACACTAAAATACTTTAGTTTTTTAATAGTATTTTGGGCTTGTATTTGCATGCACGTACAAATTTTGTGAAATTATTTGTGTGCGTGTTTTCTTGAAGCAATGTTGTTTGCTTCAGTTTGAGTAGCTATGCTAAATATAGTGCAGAAATTTTATCATGAGGGTGTGTTTAGAACTCATAAAATAGTATAAATAAAGGAAAATAGTTGTGAATAAAAATAATAGCCCCTTAATCATCGCAGTTTTCATTTCATGTACAATTTGCCCATGCATATATCGGGTGCATCAATTAAGGGGATTCTTCACTCACTTGAAAACACACACTCTGTAATGTTAATCCTATGAGCAGGTTATTTTTGAATTTCTCATTTCAATTTGAATATTTTTAAACACTTTTTTTTTTGCATATGATAGCTGAGCTCAGTCTTTAATTTGACTCTTTTGTACTTTTTCGATTTTGGTTGCAGATTTTTTTAAAAAGGTACTATCAGTTTCGAAACGAACAGAACTCTTCAAATTTTTTTTTATTAAAATAATTTTGCTTATTTTGAGTTTTTTACATGTTGTGAAAATTTTGATTTCTGTGTTATTTTACACACAATTGTTTATCTTCAGAATAATATTTGGAAGTTTATAGCCAAGACACTTTAGTTTTCAATGTAGATTTTTCTTATTTGTTAAATAACTACAGTATGGAATTGTGTATCCAGAAAACTGGATATCCAGAATCACATTTCCTATAGATTGACTTCAGAAACATCCAAGAAAAATGTGCCATACAATGCCAGCTTGTTGTGTGCATTTCTTGATACATTACCACATTCATGGCATAACCTGATGCCAACATTTAAGATTTTAAACAGAAATGTTTATATGTAGGGATTTTTATTTTTATGCAGAGCTGGAGCTCGGAGCCGGAGTGCTCCGGAGCTGTGTTTTACCTGAAGCTCTAAATTTTCCCCTGCTTCAGGGTTCCTTTAGTTTTTAATATTCTTTTAAATCTTTTTTTTTTTTCACTTTTAAATTAAATATTTTAATTACATCATTATTCAGTATTTTAATTATATCATTTTTTAGGTTTTTTTTTATTTTTTATTAGAGATGGAAAACTTCTCAAAGCATGGTTCCATTACTTTACTTCTACTTAAGCTAAGTGACAACACTATTTGAAAACAAATATGGCCGCCTGTTTACATGTGTAGTTGTTCAATTTTGGTTGTTTGTAAAGAGTAGAAGAAATTTAAGATTTTTGTGTTTAAAATTCCACCAAGCTTTCTATTTTAAAAGTAAAAGCTAAAAGATGTCCTATTTTCTGAACAAGCATTTCAAGTTTGATAAGAAGAAAAATGCATTTTGTCAGATCTTTAATGAAGGTAAAGGAAGAAAGAATTTGTGAGCAAAAAATTTAATGTGTAAATTAAAATCTGCAACTCAAAAGCACAAAGTCAGAGCCAAGTTGGAGTGGTTGCTGGAGACGGAGCCACGGTATTTTATCTAGGAGCGGACCTGGAGCATCAAAAATTGATCGGCTCAGAGTCACTGACACAGAGATATTGTTTCCAATTGATTCCTCTAGACAGTCTTCTTTCTAACCCTGATTAATCTAATAATTAATCTGAAATATGAAACAGTGATCTAACTCCATATATCCTACAAATTTGTTCAAATGGGGGTTGATGCCCAACCACTTATCTCAACCATTCTGGATAACTGGTTCTCTAACCTATATGGGTATAGGATATGAAAGCAAATGTCATATTCAGGGTTCGTAAATATCATGATATTTTCGAAAATATCAAAAATATCCGATATTTTGATATATATCCGATATTTTCAAAATAGTCAACTTTACTGATAATAAATATTTTCAAGCATAATATACATTAAAAACTAAAACATATTGCACTTAACATGAAAACTTAAACAATGTACTAAAAGTACATTTTTTTTTTCCTTAACAAAATTGAAGATCAACTAATTGAAAACCGAAACAATTTACTTTATGCACTTGCATTAAAAAAAAGAGCTATGGGATTCAGTATCAACTATCAAGAAATCAGAAATTTATAAAACAAAATTTTAAATTTTTTTATTCCCTAACATGCTGTACAATTTAAACTGAACTAAATCAATACCAGAACATATTCTTTTCTAATGAAGCTGTATATATATATATGAGTACTTAAATTAGACAGTTTATTATTCAGTGTCTGTTCTGAACTAATAATGTCCCTCATAATCTACAGTTAAAAGTAAAAAATTCAAACATAAAGCTTTGAAAAGATATTTTTCTTCTTCAGCTAAAAAAGTCACTATCAGAGACAAAAATTCTTTATTTACAGAACAACACAGTCAACAACAGTTAGAAATTTCATTTGCACTTGTTTTGACTGAAAATATCAAAAATATCTTGCACAGTGATATTTTGAAAATAAATATCAAATATACAAAAATATTGAAAATAGCACACATCTTGATATTTTGAAAATAAATATCAAAATAATATGAAAATATCAAAAATCTTGATATTTTCAAAATAAATATCGGATATATATCAAGATATATATCGATTGATATATATCAGCGAACCCTGGTCACATTTATTAGAAGTTACATGCAGCCCTTTAAATGTATTCTTGCAAAAACAAATGGAAAATTTTTAAGTAACGCTAACCATGACAGGAAGGAAAAACTGAAGGATTTGGATAAAACAAATAAGGTAATTTGAAGACTAGTTTAATGTGTCAAGTACTAAAGCATATTTAGACTTGCCAAGTCTCCTGATTTCGGCAGGAGGTTTTTGATTTTCAAATGTTTTCCCATACTCCTTATTTTTTAACTATTTCTGCTCATTTCTTACATTTTGCTTAGTATTCTGTTATACTCTTAAATGTACTTCAGTTGAGAGATAAAAACTGAAATGAAGGAGTACCTGTTCCTTAGTGTCGTTGATCAATAATATTTTATGTGATAAACTACATTCGAATTTGTTATAAGGGATGAATTTTTGAAACATTGACTGTTATTATAGGCGTGTTTTTTATTATCAATAATTTGTCTATATTAAGACTTGGAAGAATTTCGCTATACTTTTATGTGTCTAGGGAAACTGTGTGTGTGTGTGTGTGTGTAGGAAGATTTGCTTAAAAGTGATATACTTCTTTTTAGTCTTGAATGATAACCCCAGTTATCACGGTTTGAAATTAAACACATTTGCATTTAAAAAATCTTTTTTTATATACAATCTCCTGATTTCTGTAATAAAATCTCCTGATTTTTAGTTTTCTGAACTTGGAAAGTCTGCATATTCATAAGCAGGTCTCTAGAAATAGTAAAAAGTGGTAACCAGCAAAAACATACATTATGAATTTCCAAAAAGCATATAGTTTTGTATAAACTAGCAGAGTTTCGGTGGTTGTTTTTTCCCTATTGAATCTTGAACGAAACCTTAGGTTGGGAAGGGAGTGGTAGGGGGACTGCCTTTGTCAGCGTGCACTTGTTGATCTTTTTAAAAAAATTCCCTAAAAGTTAAAAAAAAAAATCATAAAGGATAAAATTTACTGTCATTAAAACTGGATTTCTTTTACAAATGTTAAAAAAATTCACTGCAAAATGCAAAAGTGTCAAAAATATCTCTACAAATTTTGAATGAATTTTATTGAAAACAGGATAAAATGTAATATATTGGGCTAAAAGTTGGAACTGGGTTATTTTTACAGATGTGGAAAAATCACTGCAAAAAAAATATTCAAAATCATTTGAAACAAATTAATCCAAAAACTTCCTGAGAAAATACAATTATTTAAAAAAAAAAAAAAAAAATTGATTTTCACGACATTCAATTTATAATTCATGAAATCAGTGTTCACGAAAATAACTTCTAATATTCTAAATATCACAATTCAGCCTATTTCACGAGCAAAAGTTTTTAATTGGTGTTTGTCAATTTCAAGAAACACAAGACTATTAAAAAATTGCTAATTCTATTTTCACATTTTTAAATATATACAAAATTTATATTTATAAAATTTAAAGATTAAATATTTTTTAGTTGCTTTGTAAGAACACACATTTAATAAAATCAAAAAATCAACAGTGCACTTCTTTTATAAAGAACCTGTGATAGCATGTGTTCATACTTAAGAATAAATTATTTATTTCTTCCATTTTGGAAGACCAAAATAAAAACTGCAGCCGTGCTAGCTGCTTTCAAATTTATATCTACAGAAAAACTAAAGAAAAAACATAAATCATTTATCTACTGAGACACATCATGATCACAACGCCTCGGAGACTGGCTAAGAGGCCAGGAAAAGCCCCCCCCCCCCCTTCTGTTATTTAAATTAAATAAATTTTCACCTTAAAATCATCTCTTCTAAATTATCAATAACTTAGTTTATTAAAGTAAATAATTTCAGAGCACCATATTGTTTTAATGTCAAATGTTACATTAAAAAAAATCATCAAAAACAGATTTTAAGAAATGTTAATTGTTTGCTAAGCATAAGTCTATTTTACTCCATACTTTTTTTTCTTCTTGTTGTTGTTTTGGCTGTGAAAAATTAATTTCACATTATTTTGTAATATAAAATGCATAAAGTTAATCCTGAAGAAGTGTTTTGTGAAATACAGTGGTTAAATAAGCTGAAATTAAGTTCTTATTTACTTAAAAACTAAAGTTTTTCTCATGATTGCCAAGTTATCTCATCCAAAATTTTAAAATTGCTACCAAACATAATATTAATTGAAGGTATATATAAATATTATACAGACATACAAACAATAAATACAATAAACCCAACTGGAGTGAAAAATTAACCAGAGCCAGGAATCGAACCCGGGACCACAGTATACAAGACTGCTGCTCTAACCGCTGAGCTATTCCGGCCGATGCCCGAATCTGCTATTTCTCATTAATAAACCATGCTGGGGAAGTCACCAGCCATCTATACGACAGCCCAAGGTTACTATATCTAAAGGTTGCGCCATTTCACCCCGTAGCCAATAGGGAGCGACTCGCTGCTTGACGTCACTGCGCGTGCTAAGATGAGTTTCCCAATTGACTTTGCATTAGAAAGGTGCTATTTTTAATTAAAAAATATCAGTAGAAATTTTTGCGTGAAAAGAAGTTTAACGATTAAAATATATTCTTTATACATGGGACAAACATCACATCTAAATTTTAAGCTATTATCTCTTTTTAGCTCTTCGAAATTTAATTGTTAAATTTGCTGTCTTTTTCATTAAGTTTCGTTTACGATTCAATATGAAAAAGTTCATTTACATAAAAAAAAAAAGTGTAAAATAATATTTTTTATAAATAAAATCTTAAAGACCTACAAAAGCAGGAAATTTCATCGTTGCATGACTGCAGATAATATTTTGTTAACAATTTTTAATATAGTATATTTATAATATTCGATTGGTATTCAATTTGAAATCTAAGATAATTCTAATATTATTATAATTTCTATATTTCTTTGATAAAAACCCATAAAAAAGGTTTAAAAAATAATAAGTTACGTTTCAACTTCATAGCAAGATTACACAAGATTGAGTTTTGAATAATTAGATTTAAAAGACAAATAAAATAGAAACTTTAATAAGTAAACATATGAATATTTAATATTTTTAAACGGAAATATTTATACGGTATAATTATATGGTTTGGTGGAAATAATTTTTGAAATTCAGATTAATATAATTTATAAATACATTAAAAAGTTTATTTAAAATAATAATTTAATGCTATATAATAATAATAATAAATATAAATCTACATACATAATTAAAAGAAATTAAGGCAAATTATTGCGTTAAAGTGAATTTAACGTTTAACCCATTAACTGCCAAAACTATAAGGTTGAAATTTTCAACTTTTTACCTGAACGGCGTTTGCCACCACAAACTCTGAAAGATAATTTTCGCTTTATATGGTCTTAAATTTTTATGTCTTTAAGTAAGGCCAATTTTTTAATTGAAAAATAGCGGTGGGTATGTAAATAACTTAAATAAGTGTATTTATTTTGACTGTTGCGTGAACCCAACACCAGCGGGTAATGGGTTAAACTTAATTTTTACATCCAAATAAAGTGCCATATTTAAAATTTAAAATTACATCAATTCAGCTTTTTAAAACTTAATTTTAAATGTACTATTGTTTTCTTCAGATGCAGCTAATGTGATTAAATATTAAATTGATTTATTTTTTTATATAATAAAAATGAGGACAGCAGTATTTATAAAGGAAATTTAGAAAACAAATAACAGAAGTTTTAATTTTTAAGTTGCCAAATATTTAAAACAAACATTTATGCGATATAGAAAAGTTAAAATTTGAAATTCAAAGCACTATACGTTTATAAATACCTTCCAAAAGAGTTATATAAAATTATATTTTAATGTTGTATGGGGATAAAATTATATAAAATTATTTTAATAAATAATATATTTTAGGTTTTTACCCTCAGAATATGCTTTCATTTCCAGCATTTGATTTCATCACAGGGTGCATTTTGAAGATGTATTTTAATGTGTGTTCCTTTATTTGCTATTTCTCGTACTGTTTTATCATGCAATCAAATTTGACTTACTCCACATTTTTGATTTTCTGGCAGCGTATCTCTTTTTTATTTCTGATGAATATATTTGGTTAAAATGCCTCAATCGAATAAAAGTCCTGGTTTACACAAATGTTTTTATTATGGATATAGTAACCTTGTTTTAGAGAAGCAATTAAAGCCCGCAGGGATCACTCTAGAGAGGTTTGGCGGGGCGGCCCGCCCTCGTGCCCTTTAAAAAAAAAAATCCCGCCCTTCTTGCCCCTTTTCCAGGTAGAAATCCGCCCTTCTTTATTTCTAGGGTAGAATCTTGCCTTCTTTGTATTCTACTTTCAAAAATTCCCCACTATCATTCCTTTTTAGATTGATAAGTCTGGAGTAATTCTCCCCTTTTCCTCCCACTCTCTTTGTTCTCTTCTCTGTGGTATGTCACTAGACCTCCATTGAACAAAACATAAAGGGGTAACTGAAGCAAAATATTCTTTGTCATTGATTCATCTCACCAGCTCTGGTGAAATAGTATTATGACCATTTGTTCTGATCTTTGACCACATGATAGCTTACAGGAAGTCTATAAAAAAAATCGAGAAAAAGAATTTTTACTTTTATTCTGTAGTCAAATCAACCCGTTTTTCTAAAAACAGGAAGAAGTTACCTTAAGTTTTAAAAATGTCATTCAAAAATCATAGGAAAAGGGAAAATGAACGTGAATATATTAAAGGCTAATGTCAGACGAACGTCTTTTTGCACGCTTTTTTGCTTACGTAATACGTAAGCAAAAAAGCGTGCAAGAAGACGTTCGTCTGATATTAGCCTAAATACACAAAGAGATGTGCTAAAGTAACGGATTATTTCACGGAAAAGATCGAGAAGGTACTTCCATTATTTTTAATGCTTTTCATACGGTAAAATTACGTAAATTATAAATGTTCTTATAAGGAAGGGCGGCTTTAATATCTACGTTTCTTTTTTTTTTTTTCGGCGCCCTACGGTCGATATATTGTAAAGAAACTTAAATTTTAATCAAGAATTTTGTGTATTTTCCTTCTCATAGTTTTTAGTGCCCCGAGCAGTCCCCCCCCCCCCCCTCACTAATTACAAGAGATCTAAATTCCGTCCGAAAGGAAGTCTTTTCATGATTAATTTATTATCCCAACACAAATTAAACTTCCACTCGGTCATCTTTTTCAATAGATAAAATCTTTCTCTTAAGTCTCAAATATCTTCATTTAAAAAAAGAAAACAGCAAACAAAATCGTAAAATAAAAAGCGGCCTTTGTGGAGATCGACATTAGCTATTTAACGCAAAAAAATCATTTAAAATGTATTGAAATGCAAACTAGGTATTTCAAAAATTTTACCCATAGGATTAACATTAGCGAACGGGTGCTTTTCCGTGAGGGAAGTAGCGTCTTAAAAGTCTTATGGCCGCCCTTCCTTCTCTACTCGATATCTTGCAAACTATAAATGCGATTTTTAATCATGAATTAGACGAAATCTACAAATTAAAATTATTGATAAAAGGAATTTATTTATTAGGGATGCGGAATATTGATTCCGCATCCCTAATAAATAAATTCTTTTAGGCGCAGGGTAGACGAGAGGGCGGAATTCACGGCAAAAATGTTAACTAGGAAATTTACAAGAGATGAAAAAGCTGAATCAGAAGGCAGTTTGGTTCCCAAATCTCTCGGCAGAGCGCAAAAATAGCCTACTTTCAAAAGAAAAAAAAAAAAAAAAATCGGCGTTCTGTATATATATTTTATCTAAGTACGGGATTTTTACAAAATAAATATTTTCCACCCATTTATTTATTTCCATTTTTACCCTCCTATCGTCCTATCTTTCACATATAATACAACCAAAAACAAAACTCCTAAAATATACTGCTCAACTGTTAAACTACTTTTAGATGCTTATAAATTAAATCATGACAGAATGAAATACCTAAACTACATTCTCATTCTCAAGTACTCAAAGATTATTCTTAATACGCATCAATAAACAAACATTTTTCTTGAACGTGGTACATCATGTAATCGGAATCTGCAAAGTCAGATAAAAATAAACGATAGTTGAGTTAGAATTTACTATCAGAAGAAAGAAAAAACAAAATTATGCATTGGAAGTAGAGGTCTGTGCGGACCATATTTTTATGCTTCGGCACAGTGTGAAAGAAAAAACTTCGATTCGGTCCGTCCCAGCCTATAAAGAAATCAGTGAAAACAGGACCGACCCGGCCCGTGCAAAGTCAATTAAATCGGGCCCTTTCCAGCCCGACTCAATTTCTGCAAAAAAAATTCCAATTTTCTTTTAGATACGCAATTAAGATTATTTTAAGGAATACCGCACACATATTTATGGGAAATTTTTACAGTACGTTTTAGATTACGTGTTATTATGACAAAAAATACACAATATAATAATTTAGAATAAAAGAAAAAAGTATCTTTAAAAATATCATAACTTTTTAAGCTGTATAATAAAAACATTTCTGAAAATATTTCTCCATAATTTATTAACGCTGAAATTTAAAGGATCCACTTTCTGACACATATCTGAATTCATTTTTTTTTTCAGAAACGCAAAAAAAAATAACAGGTGCCCTTATTCAGAAACTATGTAATCAAATGACGTTTCGATGTTTTAATACAGACAAAAGATCTTTCAGAAAATACTTAATTTTCTTATAGGCCCGTTTAATTTTTTCGTCGGCTCGGCCTGGCACGATCCACGGCCGATTTTTTTATTATTAGATTCGGGCCGGCCATTAATCTTTTTTCTGCTGATATGGTCCGGATCTGGATTTCTTTGGCCATATCAGTCTGATAATTGTTTTTCAAAGTTTTTTTCAAATTGTGACAAAATGCCCCTTTAATAAAGAATGGAAAATGCAAACGATAAGACGGAATCCCCCCCCCCCCCCTCCTTCCTTTCTTCTATCTTTACAAGAAGACATTATTGGATTCGTGAAAATTTTCGACTTCCGGTTTTCGACAGATTTATACGTTTTAGAACGTCCTGAACACGATTTGACTGTTTTTAGAAAACAGTCTGCCGGTCTGTCCGTACGTGACAAAAATTTTATGGGTGCTCTATCTCAAGAACTATTGCACGGATTTTAATAAAACTTTAAATTCAGTTAGACTTAGACCTTGATATAAATGGGTGCTGATTAGTTTTCAGTGTAAATCGCCCAACAGGTGGCGCTGCTATGCTGCATTTTTCACGATTTCCGCGATAACTATATCTGAAGAACTAATTAAAGGAATTTCCTCAAACTTCATATTCTGTTAGACGTTGACACAAATAGATGCTAATAAAGTTTTGGTGTAAATGCCTGAACAGGTGGCGCTGTTATGCTGTATTTTTCACAATTTCTGCGATAAGTATATAGTTTGAACTTATGTACAGATCAGGGGTGATTATGAGTAAAAAAAAAAAAAATCTGAAATTCACAGAAAATTTTCTGAAAGGTTACAGCAGAATGGGGGGGGGGATCCCCTCGCGACATTAACTATGCGTTTTTTCCGCGGCCTTTTGACGAGTTTTGCGTTTTTTCCGAGGCCCTTTGACAAGATCTGCATTTTTTCCGTGATCCAATAACAAACTTTGCATTTTTTCTGCAATCCTTTGAGTAAATTTGCTTTTTTTTTTCGTGATCCTATGATGAAATTTGCGTTTTTTATCGCGATTTTTTTGATGAAATTTGTGGGAGGTTTTTTCGCGATCTTTTGACAAAATTTGGCGTTTTTATTCGCGATCCTTTGACGAAATTTGAATTTTTTTCGCGATCTTTTAGCGAAATTTGCGTTTTTGTTCACGATCCTTTGACGAAATTTCGTTTTTTCCGCGATTCTTTGACGAAATTTTTGGTTTTATGCCTTGATACTTTGACAAAATTCGCGTTTTTTCCGTGATCCTTGAATGAAATTCGCGTTTTTTCGCGATTCTTTGACGAAATTTGTGTTTTTTCCGCGATCCTTTAGCGAAATTTGCGTTTCTCCCGTGATATGAAAGTGTATTATTTCTGAGATTATATAAAAGTAATATTAATGTGTTTTCTAAACAGTATGCAGTTACTACAAAAATGCCCTTTTTTAAAATAATGTGCCCTTTACAAAAAAAAAAATTGCCCTTTTTTGTAATATGCGCCCTGCCCTTTTTTATGTTCTAGAGTGATCCTGGGTGTCAAAGAAAATAACAATAAATGTTTACTTCACGCTTCCGTCCCTTTTAAAGATCGACTGAAGATAAGAAGCAATAAAAACTGATCTTAGAAAAGAAAAAATACACGGCTATTTGAAGAAAAAAAATCCCTTCTAAATCGTTTTATTCCTAGAAAAAAATACTTCCGTTAAAGAAAAATGTTTTATTTTGAAGAAACATGCTTTCCTCTGACCAAAGATACAATTTTTTTTAGCATAAATTCTATTTTAAATAAGAAAATAGGTTATTTTCTATTGCAAGACTCCTCCTTAGCACGCGCAGTGACGTCATGCGCACCGAAACCTTGATACTAAGGCTACTAAATAGATGTATTTAGAAGCTCTACTTGATACCAGAAGTAAAGGGAAATGGCACCCCCCTGCGACAGCCTTGGATGACCGGACAACGATGAATAGACTATTACTATTACATCGATCTACGATAATTATTGTTTGTATGTCTGTATAAAATTTATATATACCTTTAACTGTTGAATGCAGGCGTTATTTATGTGTATTTTAATGTATATTGTAGTATAAATCAGGCATGAGATTCTTCCGCGATTTTCCGCTTTTTTGGCATTTTCCGCGTTTTTCCGATTTTTTGCCGTTTCTCGCAGGGATGATTTGTTCCGAAATTTAAAAAAATCTGTCATCAATCCGAAAATTCGGACATAAAATCTCGATAAAAACTCAAATTTCGTCAAAAGATCGCGTAATAAACATGAACTCTGTCGAAGAATTGTGGGAAAAAATACCAATTTTGTCGAAAAAACGCGCGTATTTCGTCAAAATATCGCGTAAAAACATGCCTGTTTGTGTTCCGGGGAATCCCCGGAATTCCAGGGATTTGATAAAACGCGCCCCGGAAATTTCGGAGTTAGACAGGCATGAGATTCTTCCGCGACTTTCCGATTTTTGTCGTTTTTCGATTTTTTGCCGTTTCTCGCATTGATGATTTGTTTCGAAATTAAAAAAAAATAGGTCATCAGTCCGAAAATTCGGGCACAAAATATCACAAATTACGACAAGTGAACGCCGAAAAAACAATTCCGTCAATCGTTCGCAGAAAAAAATAGCCAATTTTGAAAACTATCGCGAAAAAAACGCAATTTCGACAAAGGATCGCGAAAAAAACAGCTAATTTCGTCAAAGGGTTGCGGAAAACTCGCAACTTTCGTCAAAGGATCGCGGAAAAACACGAATTTCGTCGAAATATCGCGAAAAAACACGAATTCTGCCAAAAGCTCTCGAAAAAACGCAGATTTCGTCTCAGGATCACGAAAAAACTCGGAATTTTGCCAAAAGATCGCTTAAAAAACACTAATTTCGTCAAAAGATTGCAAAAAAAAGTGAATTCTATGTCAAAGAATCGCGTAAAAAACGCGAATTCTATCTAAGGATCGTGGAAAAAACGCAAATTTCGTCAAAGGATCGTGGAAAAAACGCAAGTTTCGTCTAAGGATCGCGGAAAAAACGCGAATTTTGTCAAGGGACCACAAAAAACACGAATTTCGTCAAAAGATTTCGGAATAAACGCCTATTATCAAAAAAGATCGCAGAAACAACGAGAAATTTGTCAAAAGATCGCGGAAAAAACCTGATTTGCGTCAAAAGGTCGCAGAAGAAAACGATTTGCGTCAAAAAATCGCAGAAGAAACCCGGGAATTCCGTCAAATCGCGGGAAAAATGCAAATTTTGTCAAAGGATCGCAGAAAAAATGTAAAGTTTGTCAAAGGATCGCAGAAAAACGCAAAGTTTGTCAAACGATCGCGATTTCTGTCAAAGGATCGCAGATAAAACGCTAATTTTGTAAAAAGATCGCGGAAAAACGCAAATTTTGTAAAAAAAAAAAATCTCGGAAAAACATGAATTTTGTCAAAAGATCGCGGGAAAAACGGGAATTTCGTCAAAAGATCGCGAGAAAAACGGGAATTTCGTCAAAAGATCGCCGAAAAAACGCGAATTTTCTAAAAATGATCGCCGGAAAAACGCGAATTTTCTAAAAAAGATCGCAGAAAAAACGCGAATTTTGTAAAAAAGATCGCCGAAAAACGCGAATTTTGTAAAAAGATCGCCGAAATAACGGAAATTTTGTAAAAAAGATCGCGGAATAAAAGCGAATTTTATAAAAAAGATTGCTTAAAAACGCGAATTTTGTCAAAAGATCGCCGAAAAAACGGGAATTTCGTCTAAAGATCGCCGAAAAACGCGAATTTTGTCAAAAGATCGCCGAAAAAACGGGAATTTTCTCAAAAGATCGCCGAAAAAACGCGAATTTCGTCTAAAGATCCCCGAAAAAAGCGGTAATATTGTCTAAAGATTGTGCAAAAATGGGAATTTCGTCAAAAGGTCGTGGAAGAAACGGGAATTTCGTTAAAAGGTCGCGGTTGCATGACGCCGTGAAAGTTCAGCCTTTTTTTTTTCAGGGGATTTTATCAAGTGCTACAAACAGCCATGTAAAAAGCGCGTATTTCGTCAAAAGACCGCGGAAAAACGCGGATTTTGCCAAAAGATCGCGGAAAGAAAGCGGATATCGTTCAAAGGATAGTGGGGGAAAACGCAAATTCTGCAAGAATCGCCGTAAAATGGCGAATTTAGTCAAACAATAGCGGGAGAAACACGAATTTCTTCAAAAGATCGCGTAATAAACGTGAACTCTGTCAAAGGATTGTCGGAAAAATTACCAATTTTTATCCAAATATCGCGAAAAAACGCGCGTATTTTGTCAAAAAAGCGTATATTTCGTCAAAAGATGGCGTAAAAAGCGCGTGTTTCGTCAAAAGATGGCGTAAAAAGCGCGTGTTTCGTCAAAAGATGGCGTAAAAAGCGCGTGTTTCGTCAAAAGATGGCGTAAAAAGCGCGTGTTTCGTCAAAAGATGGCGTAAAAAGCACCTGTTTCGTCAAAAGATGGCGTAAAAAGCGCGTGTTTCGTCAAAATATCGCGGAAAAAGCGCTTATTTCGTCAAAAGATCGCGGAAAAAACGCGGATTTCGTTCAAAGCATAGTGGGAGAATTCAAATTCTGTCAAAGAATCGCCGTAAAATGGTGAATTTCGTTAAAAGATCGCGGGAAAAACGCGAATTTCGTCAAAAGATCGCGAAAAAAGCGCGAATTTCGTCAATATCGTGAAAAAAGCACGAATTTCGTCAAAAGATCGCGAAAAAACGCGAATTTCGTCAAAAGATCGCGGGAAAAATATGAGTTTTGTCAAAAGATCGCGGGAAAAATGCGAATTTTGTCAAAAGATCGCGGGAAAAACGCGAATTTCGTCAAAAGATCACGAAAAATTTGCTGCAATATTAATGTTTTCACCAGATTTTTTCTTGCAGCTAAGTAACAGGTTAAACATTAGCTTGCCATGTTTATTAACTCATGTTTTGAGTAAAAGCATGTTAAAATTTTAATTGGACAACTACCTAAGATTGCTGTGTAAAACATTGCATCAGAATGGGCCCTATTCTCCCTTTCGGTTCGAAACTATAAAAACCTCCAAGTCAATTGTCACGTCACAAAAATATTGTTCATTGTAGTTACTGCAAGCAGACGATTACAGAAAATTTCGTTTACACTTAAAAGAATGTAATTTGTTTAGCATTTATTTCCAGTTAATAATTCATAAAGAAATGGATCCTATTCTTCTTTTCGGTTCGAGGCTATAAAAATCGCCATTTTACCAATTGTGACGTCACAGGAATACTGTCCATTATGAAGTTGAAATAGAAACTTTCAGTTTAAAATTACTTATAGTATTTCCATAAATTACTGACCCCTCCCCCCCCCTTCTTAATAAAGCAGCATTTAAACAAAAATATTAACAGTTTTATTGTGAATAAAATAACCTTATTTCAAATAGTATGCGCTTAAATGCGCGCTATTTTAAATAATTTCTCATTTTCCTGTTTCACGTACTTTTCCTCTTTTTTTATCTTTTTGCAATCTCATGCCTGTATGAATGTTTTTTTTTTTTTTTTAATATTGATTGTTCCGGCTGATTCTCTAAACAACTAGTTAGCCAGCCCATACTCTATTTGAACTGTCTACTTCTGAACTGAAACAAACTAATCTTTTGTTGATGTTAGAATTTTTAAGATGTAATGTGTTGAATGTTGCCTAATAGATTTTTATGTTTTGTCTTGTAATTAAATGGTTGTTTTGTCCCGTAAAGAATGCTGATTATTCGTAGAAATAAGATACACTGAGCCACCTAGATGCTAGTTTTAATTTTGCAATGAATGTTTAGATAAAAGAAATAGAACATTAATATAGAAACAAATATTTTATTCATTGAAAAAATATTCCTGAAATGCACTAATTTGGCTAAACAAGTGAAAAAATTACAATTTGTATTTTTCATAAATTTATTTTTGAAACCTACCTATTTCACCCACACCTGATCCTACTCCTCCTAGAATATAGGACACAGTACTATAAAATTAAAACCAGCTATTCACATCGGTTATTTTTGATTTGCTTGCATAAATCAATTTCATGATTTATTCAAGCATGCTGCATCCAGCAATTCAGTTTCACTCGTATCCATGATTGATTTGTCAATCACAAATAGTTTTTTACTATGTTTTCCCTTTTGATTTAAGTTCATAATATCTTGCCATGACAATTGACTTATTCAAATTTAGGACAACTTGGCTATTTTTCAATACTGTGAAAATTAATGGCAGTGCAACTGAGCCCTATCCCTTACGCCCTTATTACAATGGCGGACTGTTGAAGTAGCGACTGGGCGTCATTTGGTGCCTTAGGGGACGGGGAATCGCAAGGACTACATGGAGCCTTTTGACTCTGTTTTCGGGAAACTATTAGTGCAGTGGCGTGGCGTGAATTTTTTCGGTGGTCATCGCAATTATTTAAGTTTGTGGTGAAAAATTATTAACTCTAAAATTCAATGGTTGAATGTTCAAAAAAGAAACTTTAAATCTTACCTTCACTTATACATGAACTCCAAATGTTCTGCTAAAACTGGATCGTAGAGTTTTAAAAGCTTATTAAGAGTTTTAAAATATTGCTTGGTCATCGCCGCATCCAGCGATGACCGGACGCCACGCCACTGTATTAGTTGTATCTCTTAACCAAAATACAGGGCTATTACAAATAATGGACCCGATTTAAAAAAAAAAAAAAAAATCATATTTTCGAAACTACTGCATATATTACAATAAGTGATACATGAATTTAAAGAGAAATATACCAAGTTTTTTTTCAGTTGCAAATGTTCGATGTGTGACCCTTTTGTTACACGGCATGCGCGTCCAATCTGTAATCGAGTTCGTCCCAAACATTTTGTAGCATTACTCTGCCATGGTTCTGAATTCTGCACAAATGCGTTCTTTAAGTTCTGACAGTGTCAAAGACATTGTTTATGTACCACCAATGCCGAAAACAAAGTGTTCAGAACTTGAACGCATTTGTGAAGTTTTCAGAACCATTGACTGAGTGATGCTATAAAATGTTTGGGACGAATTGGATTACAGATTGAACGTATGCCATGTAACAAGAGGGTCACACATCGAACATTTGCAACTGAAAAAAACTCGGTATATTTCTCTTTAAATTCATGTATCACTTATTATAATATGTGCAGTAGTTTCGAAAATATGATTTTTTTTTTTTTTAAATCGGGTCCATTATTTGTAATAAGCCCTGTAAGTATGTTACATATATACGAAGGTTAGTCTGCATGGGCTGGAATTTTCAGCCTCGGCCTGTACAGAAATCAGTGAAAACAGGCTCGAATCTGGCCCGACTCAGTTTCTACAAAAAATTCAGATTTTTCTTAACATATAATTAAGATTCCTTTAAAGATTACTGCATGCATATTTATGGGAAAATTTTACAGTATATTGCAAAATGACGATGTGTTCGCAAAACAGAAAATACACAATAGCAACATTGATGATTACTTAGATTCTTAGACGTTTCAATAGTCAAAAATGATTCATTAAAAAATTAATGTAGTTTAGAATAAAAGAAAAGGAGGGTTAAAAACATCATAACTTTTGAAGCTGTATAATAAAAAGTCCTTCCGGCCAGTGCCGGGAGGAAGAGGTAGCTTTCATATTGCTTATTTTAAAAAAGCCAACTTATATTATTCAAACACACGAAGCTCAATTAAGTGGAAACCGAATGTATGAGATTCAATACTAATTTTTATCAATATTAAATCATTGTGAATGAGAATTTCGCGAAATTAGTCAGCTTTATCCAAGCTGCTTTTATTTAAAGTAACTTATATTTGGCTGCCAAATTCGGTGATTTATTAAAGTGCCTGCCATTTTAAGACAACATGGTGGATGAGGCTAACCAGTGAACTTGGTCGACACCTTAGTAATTGATGTGCACATGCTCACTCACATCGGAATCGGTTGATATATACGATTGCTGTCGCAGGCAAAAAATCAGATTTTTCAAAATGTCACACCCGTTAGAAATTGAAACTGCTATATCTGAGCCATTTTTTCAGATAAAGACAAACAAAAAATGCTCCTGAATCCTTATATCAAGGTCAAATACTTAAGAAAGAAACCTTTTTCAATTTCTAATTTTTTCGCACCTCACTTTAAATATAATTTTTTTTTTAATTTAATGGCCGCCATTTTGAAACAAGATGGCTGATGACATGGCTGATGACAGCGAACATGGTCGAGGTATTGATGTATACTATCCACATGCCTTCTTCCATCGAAATAGGCGAATACGTGTGGTATCGCGTGACAAATACAATATCGTTTCAAAGTGTTAGCCATGATAGAAATTCAAAGTGCTATAATTCAACCACTTTTTAACATATAAACAAAAGAACAAATTTTCATAAACAAAAACTGCTCCAGAATCTTTGTATCAAGGCCAAACACATAAAAAAAAAATCCTTTTCATTTTCCAATTTTTTAATACCTCATTTTAAATTTTAAATTATATTTTTTTAAAAAATGGCAACCCTTTTGAAACAAGATGGCGAATGAAGCTGGCCAACGAACTCGGTCGAGACATTGGTATGTACTATGTACAAACCAAGTTACATTCAAATCGGATCATAAATACGCCTGTTATCGCGTGACAAAAATCAGGTCGTTTTAAAATGTCAGCCACAATAGAAATTCAAAATGTTATAACTCAGCCATTTTTTTAGATATAGACGAAACAAAACCTGTTCCGAAATCTTTGTATTAAGGTCAAACACATACGAAAAAAATCTTTTTCATTTTCTAATTTTTTGGTATCTCATTTTAAATTTTAATTTTTTTTAATTTTTTTAAATGGCCGTCATTTTAAAACAAGATGGCGGATGAAGCTGGCCAACGAACTCGGTTGAGTTATTTGTATGTACTATGTACAGACCAAGTTACATTCAAATCGGTTCATAAATACGTCTGTTATCACGTGGCAAAAATCAGGGCGTTTCAAAATGTCAGCTACGCTAGAAATTCAAAATGCTATAACTCAGCCATTTTTTAAGATATAGACAAAACAAAAACTGATCCCGAATTTTTTTATCAAGGTCAAACACATAAAAGAAAATATTTTTTCAATTTTCAATTTTTTGGTACCACATATCAAATTTAAATTTTTCTTAAAATTTTAAATGGTCGCCATTTTTAAACAAATGGCGGATGAAGCTGGCCAACGAACTCGGTCGAGACATTGGTCTGTATTATGTATAAACGAAGTTACATCCAAATCGGTTCATAAGTACGCCTTTTATCGCGTGATAAAATTCAGGACGTTTCAAAATGTCAGCTTCGCTAGAAATTCAAAATCCTATAACTCAGCCATTTTTTAAGATATAGACGAAACAAAAACTGCTACGGAGTCTTTGTATAAAGGTCAAATACATAAGAAAAAAATATTTTTCCGTTTTCAATTTTTTGGTACCACATTTCAAATTTTATATTTTTAAAAAAAATTTAAATGGTCGCCATTTTGAAACAAAATGGCGGATGAAGCTGGCCAACGAACTCGGTCGAGACATTTGTATGTACTATGTACACACCGAATTACATCCAAATCGGTTCATAAATACGAGAGTTACAGTGTGACATAGGTCAGATATATATATATATATATATAATTACAAAAAAACTTCGTTATTACATATGTAGACAAATCTCCTAACAATTATGCTATTATATGTAAATCATATTATCACCAACTTCTTACAAATTCTATTTCTTCTAATAAGTCTTTTCAAAAAACTAATGAAAATGTTATTGTAAATAATCGTAAAATTCGAAGTTATTATAAACTTTTAAATATTTTATCTACTAATTTTAATTATCCATATTTAGTTCTTATTCCCAAATTTCATAAAACTCCTATTAAATTTAGGACTGTTACTATTGGTTGTAATACATATAATAATAAAGCCAATACACTTCTCTTAAAAATTCTTAATCAAATATATGAACTTACTACAAACAATGATAATACACATTGTACAAAAAATAGCTATCAACTTGTTAAGATTTTAAAAAATCTTCATTCTGTTTGTAATATAACGACATATGACTTCAAAGATCTTTTTAATAATATAGACCTATTAGATTTACATAAAATTATAAATGCATTATTTAAAAAGTATTATAAAAAACTGGAATTACCATCTTATATAGATATTGCATATTTTAAATCTTTAACTAACTTCATTATCTATAATAATTATATATTGCAAGATAATACTTTATATTTACAGCATGTCGGTATACCACAAGGCGGTTGTACTTCCAGTTTACTCTCAGACTTATACTTATCTCATTATGAACGCAATTTTACTAATAATAATCTACATTTATATCGTTATATTGATGACATCATTTTAATTGAAACTGATCAATCTGCAATTACTCGATTTCCAGTTGATTATCCCACTAATTTGGAATTAACGGAAAACCTTTTATCTAACAATACAATTAACTTCTTAGATCTTAAAATTACAATAAAAGACAATAAAACAATCACAGATTTGTATGACAAACGTAAAGAATTTAAATTCACAGTTAATACATTTACAAATTTTAAATCTTGTCTACATCATTCTGTATTTCGTAATATAATACTTAATCATTTATACAGAATAAAATGTTTATGTTCTTCTCCTCTAATTAACAATAATATTAAAAAACTAATTTATGATGCATTAAATAATGGTTTTCCAAAAAAATTCATATATTCATTAATATACAATTAGTACTTTTCTTACATGATCTATAAACACAAATTAACACATGCGTAAATAAAATTACAAAAAAATTATAAAATAAAAAAATATCTATAAAAAATTAAAAATTGTAAAATAATATAAAAAAATATTATAGGTTGGTTGGGTGGGTAGATGTTAGAGTACGGAGGAGGGTGGTGTTGTCTGGATAATACGCAATGGTTAATTATTTATTAAAAAAAAAAAAAGCGGGGCTCTTGTATTATTACTATTTTTTTGTTATGTATTTTATGTGGATGTTGATTTGATATTTTATATGTAAGTTGGAGATTTTCATTAATATTATAATTAGCTTAATTATTCATTAATCTAATTTACAATTATTTGTTATTAAATTTTAATTTACTAAGGACAATATCATATTAATTACTAATAGTATGCCACTCTTAGTTTAATGTTTTTGAATGTCCCATATTCATACTTTATGGATTTTTATGGATGTCTGAAAATAATCCACATTCTATATTTGTGCGTTTTAAGTAATGGGATTTTAAGTATTATTTAACCTTCTATATACTTCCATATGTTTGTTATTTCCTGTTCATTTTATAAATATCTTATATATAATTCATTAAAAAATAATTTTAAGATAATTTTTAATAATTATTTATATTAATTATTACTGAATTTATTTTGTTTTATAGCATATAGATATATGCTATATATTATCAATGTTCTAACATTATTTAAACTCTTAGTTTAGTTTAAATAATTTAGCTAATAGAACATATTGTATGCTTTTAAATTTTATTAACAATAGTTTTAAATACTTTGTGTGATTTATATTAGGTTTATAATCCTCTATATATAAGGATTTGTTTGGTTTTGCTGTTTAAACAGTTATTTATATTCACAAGCTTGCAAATTTTTATCTTGCGATAGATGTTTAATATAATTATTAATAGATGGCAGCACTAAAATTGTATCTTTCAGATTGCCTTAATTTTTAATTTTTCTAGCTCCATTTCAGTTATAATTTATACACCAGGGTGTATTTTTAGCTAAATTTTGACGATATTGTTAAACTGTTATCTATTAATTTAATAGTGCATTTTAAATAATGTAATTAATATCTATTTATTTTATATTAGATTAAATTTGTTTTACAAGGTCTTTCAAATTTTATTTCAAAATGTATTAAATGCATCCTTTGGTATCATTTACTGTGATTTCTTAACTGTTTTATTCACCTTAATCTTTTTGATATACTGGAAGACATGTGCACATGGATTTTTGTAAAATACTGAAATATTAATCAGTATGGTGTTTATTATTTCTATTTTATATCCTATAAATATTTAAATACGTTTTATTGATTCTTCCATTTCATATTATTTGTTTCTATTCTGCTTTCATTTTTAATCAATTCACTTGATTTTGTGGGTGTTCTATAATTCTCTATGTATAAGGATTTGTTTGGTTTTGCTGTTTAAACAGTTATTTACATTCAAAAGCTTGCAAATTTTTATCTTGCGATAGATGTTTAATATAATTATTAATAGATGGAGCACTAAAATTGTATCTTTCAGTTTGCTCTATTTTTTAATTTTTCTAGCTCCATTTCAGTTATAATTTATACACCAGGGTGTATTTTTAGCTAAATTTTGACGATATTGTTAAACTGTTATCTATTAATTTAATAGTGCATTTTAAATAATGTAATTAATATCTATTTATTTTATATTAGATTAAATTTGTTTTACAAGGTATTTCAAATTTTATTTCAAAATGTATTAACTGCATCCTTTGGTATCATTTACTGTGATTTCTTAACTGTTTTATTCACCTTAATCTTTTTGATATACTGGAAGACATGTGCACATGGATTTTTGTAAAATACTGAAATATTAATCGGTATGGTGTTTATTATTTCTATTTTATATCCTATAAATATTTAAATAAGTTTTATTGATTCTTCCATTTCATATTATTTGTTTCTATTCTGCTTTCATTTTTAATCAATTCACTTGATTTTAGTGGTTGTTCGGGCACAGGGGAAAATTAATTTTAGCTTTAGCTTATTTTTCCCACAGAAAACAACCATTTTGCTTATATCATTGAATTCTGTGCCCTCGATAACGTAATTCAATGTATAAGCTTTTCAATTTTTGTCGGTGTCCACTTTTTTCTTTTTTCTTCCATAATAATTCTTATAATATTTTTTTTTTTTTTTTTTTTTTTTTTTAATACTTACAGCTTTAATTCATAATAATTGACGGTGGCAGGTTATGTTTAATTAATGGTAATATATATATATATATATATATATATATATAAATTTTGAACGGAGGGTGGTTTCGGGGTCTGGGGGTCACGATCGATGAAAATATACCAAAATTTTTTGAAATCGCTTTCCTCCGAACGGCTGCAATAGGTAGCTTTTTGTAAAGAAAGCTACCTAAAAGTAGATTTATGAAAACATTTCTCTGTCATTTATTAAGGCTTTTTTCAAATCCAAAAGAACTACTTTCTGACACATTTCTTTTCGGAAACGCATAAGATTGGCAGGTGTTCTTATTCAAAAACTATATAATCAAATGGTGTTATACTCTTTTTTTTTTTTTTTTTTTTTTTTTTTTTTTTGATAAAGGCAATATATTTTTGAAAAAATACTGTCAAAGTTAGCGTTTTGAATCGAATTTCTGGAAAAACCTGAAACCGCGTGACAAGAATCTCTTGTATCTCGATAAGTAATATATTTAACAAAAATGGGAAATGCTATTCGATTCAGACTCCCTTCAATAGTCAGGCTTGTCGGTTTTATGCCTTTATAGATAAAAATTAGTCAGAAAAGGTGTCAAAGTTTCGCGTTGTTGAGCAGTGAATTTGAGAACCACCTTAAGGTATAGTTCCAAAGATTACGTTTACAGAAGTTCATTATCGCTATTAATATTTTTACAAAAGATATTGCCTGCCCTCAGTGGCGCACCCAGGATTTCGCTTTGGGGGGGGGGGGGGGGTCTAGGCACTTGTGGACGGGCGATCAGCAACCGGCCTTGTTTGTGCACTGCAAAAGTCGCTGAAATTTACTGTAACCACTTCCAGGATTTCAAGTGTTGCGTAGAATTTTTTTTTTTTTTTTTTTTTTGCGTCAAGCCTGCCCCCAAAATGTACTTAGTACAGGCATGAAATTCTTCCGCGATTTTCCGCTTTTTTGCCGTTTCTCGCAGGGGTGATTTGTTCCGAAATTTTAAAAAATCGGTCATCAATCCGAAAATTCGTACATAAAAAAATGTCACGAATTTCGACAAATGGTCGCCGAAAAAACAATTTCATCAATCGTTCGCAAAAAAAATAGCTAATTTCACAAAGGATCGCGGAAAAAACCCGATTTTCGTCAAACGATCGCGAAAAAAATCAAACTATTGCGACATAGTACCGCTAAAAAGACTCAAATTTCGTCTTTGGATCGCGGAAAAAACGAGGATTTCGTCAAAGGACTGCGAAAAATTAGCATCTTCATCAAAGGATCGCGGAAAAAAGCTAATTTCGTTAAAGGGGGCGGGGATAAAACGTCAATTTTGTTAAAGGGGGAGCGGATAAAACGCGAATTTGTTAAATGATCGCAGAAAAAAACGCGAATTTTATCAAAAGATCGCTGGAAAAATGCGAATTTTTTCAAAAGATCTCAGAAAAATTGCGAATTTCTTCACATGATCGCAGAATAAACGCGAATTCTGTCAAATGATCGCTGACAAAAAATGCTAATTTCGTCAAAAGATTGCGAAAAAACACAAATTTCGTTAAAAGATTGAAAAAAATGCGAATTTTTGTCAAAATATCGCGGAAAAAACGCGAATTTTGTTAAAGGATCTCAGAAAAAATGCGAACACTGTCGAAAGATCTCGGAAAAAAATGCGAATTTTCTCAAAGTATCGCGGAATAAAAAGCAAATTTCGTCAAAGAATCACAGAAAAACGCGAATTTCGTCAGAGGCTCGGAAAAACGCGAATTTCGTCAAATGATCGCAGAATAAACGTGAATTTTGTCAAAGGATCGTGTGAAAAAGTCTAGGAAAAACCGCAAATTTCGTCAAAAGATCGCGGAATGAACGCGAATTCTGTTAAAGGATCGCGGAAAAAATGCGAATTTCGTCAAAAATTCACAAAAACGGGAATTCTTTCTAAAGATCGCGAATAAAAGGTGGATTTCGTCTAAGGATCGCACAAAAATGCGAATTTTGTCAAAAGATATCGAAAAACTCGAATTTCGTTAAAGATTCGCTGAAAATTTATTGCGACATTGTTTCACCGGATTTTTTTGCAGCTGAGTGGCAGGTTAAACATTAGCTTCCCATGTTTATTAGCTGATGTTTTGAGTGAAAGCACATTAAAATTTCAATTCGAGAACTTAGCTAAGAACGCGAATTGTTTCTGCATAAAACATTGCATCAGAATTATGAACTTAAAATAGAAACTTTCATTTCACAATTACTTATAGTATTTGCGTGAATTATTTATTTGATTGTCTCTCACCCCACATAAAGCAAGATTTAAACAGAAATATTGATAGTGTTATTGCGAATAAAATAACCTTATTTGTCTTATCCATGCGCTATTTTAAATAATATCTTATTTTCCCATTTCAGGTACTTTTGCTCTTTTTTTATTATTATTTTTGCAATCTCATGCCACCAAATAGATTTTTTTTTCTCTCTGCTGCTAATTTTTCATTATTGTTGTAATCGGTATCCCCGTTGCCGTTTAGAATGTTCAGGGTTAGCAAAAAGTGTGGAGAAATTTCATTGGTTTCAAAATTCAAAATATTTTCAATATAGCAATCATTTTAAATTTTAGGAGTTTAGTAGCATTAGAATTTCAATCTGCTCCAAAAACAGCTTTTATTGCTACAAAATTAGATTTTTACTGCTACGAAAATGGATTTTCTGCTACAAAAGGAGATTTCTACTGCTACAAAATCATATTTTTACTGCTACGAAAATGGATTTTACTGCTCCAAAACCAGATTTTTTTCTGCTTCAAAAATGGATTTTACTGATCCAAAATCAGATTTTTGCTGCTCCAAAATGGCTTTAGTGTACTTTCATCTCTGCACTTCTAATATCAACGAATGATACAAAATTTGTTAGGTTTGTACAGATTTTTTTCTTCTTTCCTTTACAAACAAAGTACCGTATTTTAAGATTACTGAAAAATGTTTCAAAATGTATAATTTTACGATATCAAGCATACCTTATTTCTGTAATATGTTTTATGTGTATATAGTACTGTATTCGCTGCAGTGCAGCAATGTAATGGAATTCAGTCGCAGGAAGCCATTTTCAATGAAAGATTTGGGATGTTTGGCTTTTAACTTGTGCGAACATCATATATCACTACTTTTTCTGGCCGAAACATTAAGGAGAACTTGGCACTTTTTTTTTTTTTACCGAAAACTTTTTGTTGGGATATCAATACTTTTTGTATGTTTTTCCAAGTTTGTTATTCTAAACTGTATTAATATGAAAAAACTTAAATTTCGGTACTTTTATGTTATCCGGGACCAAATCTCCTCATTAGCCTTTTGTTTTTTCGCCAATAGCAGTTTTCATTTTTCACATGTGTAAATTAGAAACAATGCTTTGATTTTCAAATAAAATATTTTGGTTTATGATATTATTTCTTATTTATTTATTTATTTATTTCTATGTTAAATATTTTATTAAATAAAATGAGGGAAATGCATCTATTTTAAATGAGATGACTGAAAAGTATATATCTTTAAATGAAATGAATGCAATATGAACAATGGAGTTGGGAACAGTATTTGGCGATTTGCCACTTGCGCCCGGCTAACATAAAAATACCGAAATTTATTTTATTGAGCTTTACAAATTTATACTTTATTTCTTTTTATATTAAAGTACTAGCCGCCTCTAGCAAGCAATATTTACCGTATTACTTCCATGTTAAACGTTGAATCATGTTACTGTGATTCATAATTTAATTTACTTGCCCATTCTTTCGCCAATTCGGAAGCTTTTGATAGAGAAATCAAGAACTCTTTACGATCATGGAAGCACATCATATATTTTGTGTTGTTATGTATTTCATCTTTCGTGACAAATATCTCTTAACTCACTTATGCATGCTTCCTTAGCAGTTACGATTCGTTCTCTAATGCAGACATTTTTAATCCTATTAACTAATCTTTTCTAATTGGGCTCACTGCCAATTGTTGTATTTTAAATGATACGACTGGGTACAAGTGAAATGGTTCTTATGAAATCCTTTGACAATATCTGCATTTGCATTAAACCATATTGATGCTAATATATTTTCGTTTCACGTTAACCTTTTCAATAGACTCGATTACGAAAGAATAGAAGGTCTACCGGCTCACTGCCATGATCCATTTGAAAATCTATCATTCTTCTCATCTGATCGTGTTGAAGAATTAGTCAATGTGCCATGGTTTTAAGATTTTAGCTAATTTTACTCGAAACCCGAAAACTAATATGCGAGGAACCGGATTATAGAAGATTCATTCTAACGTACATATTGATTAACAGGTTACATATTATAGAATTATAATAATCATAAGGAGAACTGGCAGTTTCAATGCTTTAATAGTTTCCGTAAGTTTTCTTTATATAATACAGAAGTTTTAGCGGTGTAAAGGTTAACAACATAGTCACAGTAAGTATAATCTAACAAAAACATAGCTGTGAAAAAAGGGAGCCAAGTTCTGTAAAGACAATGGCAAGAAAAGAAGTGATATCTAAGTGGGTGCCAAGTTCAAATAAAATTCACTCAAACTTACCTACTGAAGTATTATACCATTTTTTAAATTGTTTAGAAATAAAAATTATTGATAGCATATTAATAATAAATCTAGAACTTGGCAAGTTTTTACCTATGAGTCATTTATTTTTAATAATGACATTATTATATCAAATTTTGTTATTTCATGATTGGAAGCCTTAATTTGAGTGAGCTCTTTCCCCTTGAAGGGCGGTGGGATAAAATATATCCCCCCTAATTTAACTGCAAAATGCCACATTGACACCAGAATTCAGGACTAAAAAGTTTAATTTTATTAAACACGTGAAAAGAAGCTTTTACCCATTTTGAAATAAATTTGTTTTTAATTCTGGTGTGATTCAATCATTTCAGCATGTCACGAATAAAAGTGATTTGCCCCTGAAATGGTTAAAGGGGTGCAGTCTCTAGAGTGATGACCATGAACAAGCGTAAGTATATCTGTCTCTTTGTCAGGCATCTTAGTCTGTTTGCATTGAGGTTTCTGGAGGGTGGGTGCTAGAGTGATAACCAAAGACGAGCGGGAGTGTATCTGTGTATTTATTGGCTTATCAAATCTTTAACATGAGTTATTTGTTTATAATAATAACTATATTAATTTTTTTTTGTAACGTCATTGAAATTAATATTAACATCACCATTTTATTAAGACATGAAATTGATAGGCATACAATTTATCAAAAACTTGCCAAGTTCTAGATTTATTATTAATATGCTATCAATAATTTTTATTTCTAAACAATTTAAAAAATGGTATAATACTTCAGTAGGTAAGTTTGAGTGAATTTTATTTGAACTTGGCACCCACTTAGATATCACTTCTTTTCTTGCCATTGTCTTTACAGAACTTGGCTCCCTTTTTTCACAGCTATGTTTTTGTTAGATATCATTACTTTTTGTAAAGTTACAATATATTTAGAAACTTTACTTAATGCTTTTTAATGTGTTTACATGTGACTATTTTATTCACCAAGCAACATTCAATTTTAATTTAAATTTCATACAACAAACTATTTGGCTGTCAATTTGTGGCAGAAATCTATATTTTAATACTACTAAATTCAATGCATGTTTTGAAACGAAATTTATTGATTCGAAATTTTTATTGTTTCTGAAACAACAATTCCTATTAAATTCCTATATTGAATTTTC
The DNA here is from genome assembly GCA_963932465.1 of Maratus speciosus. Classification (NCBI taxonomy): domain Eukaryota; kingdom Metazoa; phylum Arthropoda; class Arachnida; order Araneae; family Salticidae; genus Maratus; species Maratus speciosus. The sequence continues at coordinate 496,116,736 of OZ010797.1, read as the reverse complement.
CTATTAAATTTTCCAATTAAATATCCTATTGCTGGGCCTGCCTTTTTGGAATCAAAGTGAAAAATAAAATTATGTGCTTATGCCACACTATGTTTCATTCATCCATGGATGCCGGCAAAGAGGCAGTGCAGAGGAAGGACATTGCCCCTCCCAGCATTTTCAAATTTAATTAACTACATATCCTTTTCTCTGATGATTTTGAAAATAACAAGTAGGTAAGTGTGATCACAGATCGCACAGAGGATTTCGTTTAATATTCCTTTAAAAACACTTTATCCTTTTGAAAAATCTGTTATTCCCACATTTCGCAACCAGGGGCGCACTCTATTCTAAACAAATTTCTATCCTAACGAAACTCCGTTTTACATACTATCCGTAGTTATGTTAGTCGAGGGGATTGTGCCCATAGCACCCGAGATAAGTAGGCGCCCCTGGCGGTAAAAAAGTGGAACTAAAATATGTAAGGTTATGGTGCATAATATGAAAGAATGGTCAAAGGGGTTTCGGCAAAAGTTGGAAAAGTGCTCCACGGGGGAAAAGGGCGGAGGATAGAAAAATTGCTTAAAATACACAAGTTAGAGCCCGGAGGAGTAAATAATATGACTTTTTGAAAATTTTATGATTTGTCGTGGGGTCTGAGGTATTCAGCTATACGTATGCAACAAGTCATGTCTCCAACTTAATTAGGGCTCCCTTAAAAATAATTGCTTAAAATACATATGTGGTAGCTCAAAGGGTTAAGCGTAAGACTTTTTCAAGATTTTATGATTTGTCGCCTGGCCTTAGGTATTCTGGTATCAGTATGCAAAATTTCAAATCTGCAATTTAATAAGGGATTCAGTTAGAAAGAATTGCTTAAAATACGCATGTTGAAGCCCAAAGAGTTAAATGTGTGACTTTTTCAAAATTTTATGATTTGTCTCACGATGGTATTCAGCTTTAAGTATGCAAAATTTCACGCCTCCAACCTAATTAGGGGCTCACTTAGAAAGAATTGTTTAAAATACACATGTAGCAGCCCAAAAGGTTAAATGTACGACTTTTTCAAAATTTTATGATTTGTCGTTTGATGTGAGTTGCTGAGCTATAAGTATGCAAAATTTCACGCCTCCAACCTAATTAGCGGCTCACTTAGAAAGAATTGTTTAAAATACACATGTGGGAGCCCAAAGGGTTAAACGTACGACTTTTTCAAAATTTTATGGTTTGTCATTATATGTGTGTTCAGCTATAAGTATGCAAATTTTCACGCCTCCAACCTAAATAGGGGCTCACTTAGAAAGAATTGTTTAAAATACACATGTGTAAGCCCAAAGGGTTAAATGTACGACTTTTTCAAAATTTTATGGTTTGTCGTTTGATGTGAGGTGTTCAGCTATAAGTATGCAAAATTTCACGCCTCCAACCTAATTAGAGGCTCACTTTGAAATAATTGTTTAAAATACACATGGGGAGCCCAAAGGGTTAAATGTACGACTTTTTCAAAATTTTATGATTTGTCGTTTGATGTGAGGTATTCAGCTATAAGTATGCAAAATTTCACGCCGCCAACCTAGTTAGAGGCTCACATAGAAAGAATTGTTTAAAATAAACATGTGGGAGTCCAAATGGTTAAATGGACGACTTTTTTAAAATTTCATGATTTGTCGTATGATGTGTGGTGTTCAGCTATAAGTATGCAAAATTTCACGCCTCCAACATGTATAGTTTCTGAGAACGAGCTCTGTGACGGACAGAATATCTCAATTTGTTGATTTTCTGTAAGCAAGTAAACCCAGATAAACCCCCAGTAAGTAGATAGGTTTACAATGGAAGTCTATTGGAATTTGGCGAAATATTAGAGATATCGCCAAGGTGGCGTCACTTTTGGCGACTAATTTTGGTCGCCAAATTTGGCGATATATCGCCATGTTGGCGAGAAACTTGGCAGTATTTGGCGACGACAGAACAGCATCCCCTACTACGGCAAATTAAAATTTCGCCTAATAGACGTAATGTTAAAGTAAAAATGGGCATCCCCAGGTGGATAATTCATCGATTTTCACATTTTTTTAATTTTTTTTTTCCTTAGTTTTATAGTGTAAACGAACTTCGCACCAAATTTGAAGTCTGTAGCTGCAGTAGATATACGAGATCTTTTTGATGAGTGAGTCAGTCAGTCAGTCAGTCAGTCATTCATTCAGTCAGTCAATGGTAAAATTATCGATTATCAGACATTTTCATATGTCATTATCTCGGAAACTAATTATGCGTTATTTATAAAATTTTGGATTTTAGGTAATTAGGGTACCCTGACTACACATTTCGTATAACAAGTACGTAGGTCTCATAGATTTTCAGTAGTAGAGCATCGAAATTTGACGAAAACAGCTCGAAATGGTTCGTGTAAATAACACACGGCTATGTCAGGCGAACTTGGCTGACACACTGCCGTGTGTCTAGATATCTGGTAGCTCAAAGGGTTAAGCGTAAGACTTTTTCAAGATTTTATGATTTGTCGCCTAGCCTTAGGTGTTCTGCTATAAGTATGCAAAATTTCAAATCTGCAATTTAATAAGGTGCTCAGTTAGAAAGAATTGCTTAAAATACGCATGTGGAAGCCCAAAGGGTTAAATGTACGACTTTTTCAAAATTTTATGATTTCTCGTTTGATGTGAGGTGTTCAGCTATAAGTATGCAAAATTTCACGCCTCCAACCTAATTAGGGTTCACTTAGAAAGAATTGTTTAAAATACACATGTGGGAGCGCAAAGGGTTAAAGGTACAACTTTTTCAAAATTTTATGATTTGTCGTTTGATGTGAGGTGTTTAGCTATAATTATGTATAATTTCACGCCTCCAACCTAATTAACGGCTCACTTAGAAAGGATTGTTTAAAATACACATGTGAGACCCCAAAGGGTTAAATTTACAACTTTTTCAAAATTTTATGATTTGTAATTTGATGTGAGGTGTTCAGCTGTAAATATGCAAAATTTCACGCCTCCAACATGTATAGTTTCTGAGAACGAGCTCTGTGACGGACAGAATATCTCAATTTGTTGATTTTCTGTAAGCAAGTAAACCCAGATAAACCCCCAGTAAGTAGATAGGTTTACAATGGAAGTCTAAGGGAATTTGGCGAAATATCAGAGATATCGCCAAGGTGGCGTCACTTTTGGCAACTAATTTTGGTCGCCAAATTTGGCGACATATCGCCATGTTGGCGAGAAACTTGGCGGTATTTGGCGACAGAACAGCGTCCCCTCCTACGGCAAATTAAAATTTCGCCTAATAGACGCAATGGTAAAGTAAAAATGGGCACCCCCAGGTGGGTAATTAATCGATTTTCACAATTTTTTTATTTTTTTCCTTAGTTTTATAGTGTAAACGAACTTCGCACCAAATTTAAAGTCTGTAGCTGCAGTAGATATACGAGATCTTTTTGATGAGTGAGTCAGTCAGTCAGTCGGTCAGTCAGTCAGTCAGTGGTAAAATTATCGGATATCAGACATTTTCAAATGTCATTATCTCGGAAACTAATTATGCGTTATTTATAAAATTTTGGATTTTAGGTAATTAGGGTGGCCTTACTACACATTTCGTATAACAAGTACGTAGGTCTCATAGATTTTCAGTTGTAGAGCATTGAAATTTGACGAAAACAGCTCGAAATGGTTCGTGTAAATAACACACGGCTATGTCAGGCGAACTTGGCTGACACACTGCCGTGTGTCTAGATAACAGTACAATATAATAACAATAGCAGAGGTTTTGGGCAGTGACGAAACTATTAGCACTTTGGAAATATTAGTACGTTATATCATTTAACTATTCAGATGATATGCGGAAAAATAAAAATAGATGGCTCGCATTATTAATTAACTCATTGAAAAATAGCCACTAGCGTCAAATATTCGCCAAGCTTGGCGACATTTAGCAAAGTTTCGCCAAATTTGGTAATATATCATGTCAATTCTCAAATTTGGCGACAAAAAAATGTTTTGTTTATTCTGACGTCATAATGATGCATATGTATTATACACATACCTATAATATGTATGATGCAAATGTATTACGTATTATATGCATATGTATAATACGTATGATGCATGTGCATAAGTTCATTAACATCACTAAAACGCACTTAAGGAATAGTGTTTCAAAAATAGTAGGGACAATTGCCAGATTGACCAGAGTGCTATTGAGATTAGAATACCGACATTTATAATAGACGTCTGTACACACCATCACCTCATCGAGTTTACAACTGAAATTTTAGGATTAGTTAAAACTAGATTAGCATATTTAAATGCAACTGGTCAGTTAAGTCATATCTTGGTAGAAACCACCTGAAGACCTAATTTTAGTGGTTAACTGATAGGTTTACTATTGTATTTTCCTACATCCAAAAGTTTGGAAACCTGGAGGAATGGGTGTAGGAAAACACAATGGAAAATACACCAATTAACCCGTAAAATCGGGTCTGTAGGTAGTTTCCACAAAGATATGACTTGGCAGATCAGTTACATTTCAATACGCTAATCGATATTTAACTAATCCTAAAATTTCAGCCGTCAACTCGATGAGGTGATGATCTGTGCAGACGCCTCCCAGTCTTTAATAAAATTTATTTTAAGGAAGTAAAAGATAGAAAGAGGGACAGATAAACTGAAAGATTTGCCTTATTAAGATTTTTGTAAAAGCATATAAAAATTCATTCAGCTTGAAATCATGTAACACCTTTATAACTCAGTCTAATTTTCTGTAATCGGGTTTTGGCGACCAACATATCTTATCTATAACTATAATCTTTCTTTTACAGATTTAAAATTAACAAAAAATTAACAGTAAGTAGGCTAATAATACAATATAATAACATTAGCAACGGACTTCGGACGCCGCATCTGTCGCTAATCGTTAAAGATAGTTTATTAGTTACACATTTCATTTAATTAAAAGGAGATTTTTAAACTTTCATATGGAATTAGGATATTTTTCCACCATAGGGACCTTGGCATTTTTTTAAAAATCTTGGCGCAATTCGGACTTCAGAAACTGAGATATGTTGCCAAATGATATAAATAACTACGAAAACAAACCTGATGAACTTTTATGTTATTTATACGCATTTATATACATATAAACATTTTATTTATACATGTATAAAATATTATTTTTTATATACAGATTATTTATGTTGGTATATAAAAATAAATAAACGGGTTTCTTACATTAAATAAATTGTATACATATGGAAAAAATTGCTTGTGTATGCACAGTAAATAGGTTGCCAGAAAATACGTTATGATTAAATTTCTTTTCTCGTCAAGGCTATTTTCTGTATTTCGTCAAGGCTACTATATCGGAAACGTACCGAATTGCGGTTATATTTTGTTAAATGTTTTATTGTTTTAATATCGTAAATATATCATAACCTATACTGATTAAAATTTTTAGGTATATTCATTTTTTCTATTTAACAAACATCTTTGGAAAAGCATATATATAAAATGTTATTCTGCTTGAAATCACGTGACCGCCTTCAAAGCTCTGTAATCGAGTTTTGGCGACCAACATTGGCACATTTGAATGCGTAGGAACTGTTTACGGCCAAATGAACACCCCCTGTATGAAGGGTTTAGAGGCGGAAATTCTGTATTTTCAGATTTTTCTGGTTAATTGAGCTACAAACCCGACTTACTTGTGAAATTTCATGATTCTACGACTTTTAGAAGTACCTTAGTTATTTGATGATGCGAAGTGAGTCAGTGACAAAAAAGCGCTTTTTCGGAATTTAATATTTTGAAAACTACTAAATATAGAAACATGAAATTGTGGAACCTTAGTTCAGTTTGACCATACGAACATGTGTATAAAAGAAAAATTTCTATATCTCTCCCTAAAACGACGTTATGAGGGGGTGAAAAGTATGCCGAAATGGTTCAGGAAAAGGTAGCTTACGGCTTGTGCGAACTTGGCGGACGCACTGCCGTGCTCCCAGATCTACTAAGGCAGGAATCTATCTAAACCTTTTCTTGGTAGCTTGCAATTGATTTTTCACAGCTTTTACTATATCTGGTTCACCAGTGTAAATAAAACCTGTCTATAACGGAATGCTGTCTTAGTCGCAAACATTTCATAGCTACAATGAAAGAAATACCTTGAAAATTTACCTACTAAGATGAAAACCTAAAACGGAATTCTTTACCGTTTCTTTGCAATTTTGTCTTAGCAGTTCTTACTGTTTTTGCATCTAAAAATATAAAATTTAAAACTATGGTTAATTTTTTTTACGCGATGAGTTAAATGTTTACGTTTTAACACGAATGATGCTTAAAAAAAAAAAAAAAAAAAAAAAACCAGCGATCATTCAGAAGTACTGATAAAAGGGAAAAGAAAAGGAGACGATTTAGAAGCACACGTGCCTTATTAGAAATGTGAGAATTTAGGATAAAAAGGAAGACTATTCCGTGATTTTTACTTTGAAAAGGTCGTGTCCACTACGCAGAAGTATAGTACCATCTTTCTTTGGACCCCCAGCCGCTTGACCGTGCCCTAAGGATATGGATGATGAACGTACTGAGAACTCTGACATTCAGAGAATCGGAGAATAGCGCTATAATTATTATTTTTTACACTTTACCTGTGTCGAAAATGGCAAAGAATTGAAATACAAAGGTTTTGAGAATATACTTATCCCAAAATATTGAAAGAAGTAATATTGTATACAAATACATATCTTAAATATCTTACTAGCACTATTTCTACCAACAATATGGTATAAATGTATTTGTACAGTCAGTGAAAATGTATCCAGACTGCTCTTTTTTTTTTAACTTAGGTGCTTACCCCCCATCCTACCGTGAAATGTGATTTCAAAGGAGATAAAGTTAATAGTCTATTCTTTCTCAAATCGTAGTATATATAATTTTTTTTTAAATTATCAAATATTAAACATGCTATTACATTAAATTTAATAAGAAATTTGAAAATAAGTAAGACTGAGACAAAATCAATATTTTCAAAATTTTCCATCTGTATTATAGAGTACAAACATATCTGTGCGTAACACATACGTCATTTTGCGAATGGCAACACTTTGAAATTTCAAATAAAATTTTGGTTTTGCAATTTTCTCTACTACAAATTTTTAAACTTTTAAACATCGCACATTCTAAATTTTTACACCGTCGTATAAGGAAAAAAATGCTCTTTTAAATGCAATTTGTTTGAAAGCTGAATCTCAATTTATTTTAGAGATATTAATTTTTTTGTAGTTTTTAATACCATTTTTCTTATCGTGGCAACAAAAGTACCCCATTTCTATTGAAAGTAAACGGAGTTTAAGTTTTAAGCTATGAGGTATTCGCTACAACTTTTTGCCGGCATGACCTCAGATGATCACAAAATGACGTTATTCCCTTGGGACCACCTTCACTCACGAGGAAAAAAGGCAGAACCCAAGTAAACGGAAAATAGTCGAAAATAGGCGATACTCTATCTTTTCGTTGCCATTATCTCATAAAACCTGAAAAAAAAATTGAAATTAAAATATGGGCTACGTCAAGAATATTGTCTGTTATTCCCTGAAAATGATGTCATATGCATACTTTCTATAGACGAAGTTAAAGACTGGATTGTAAAAGTGGATTGATTTAGCGGATGCAAATGACGTCATTTTATAAAAAAGCGTGTATTTTAATTCTTAAACCTGAATTATATTTTGTAGAAGTGCGTCATTTTCGCACCCCAGCTGCTTTGAAATTCTTCACAGGTGAAAATGTTTCACTTTTGAAAATAATGTAATCGAAATCACACATTGATAAAACGCAATGTTTTAGAAAAATTTAGAGTGTCTTTATAAAAGAGAGGTGGTGGCATGCAAATTATAGCGTTTTATATTACAGAAATTGATAATTCTCGCCTGGATGGATTTTCTTCGCCGAGTTAGACAAGCAAACAAATAATTTGTGGTTTAAAATAATATCATGTTCCTGACGTTTTTGTCCAAAAATCTCTCGAATAATAACATTTTAATGCTTTCTTTGGGACATTCTATTATAATTTTATAAAAATAACATAATTTGCTTAATTTAATTTTTCCTAATTTTATATAACCTATATATTTAAAACACAAATGTGTTTTTTTAGTCATCTGCCCTGACCTTTCTGCTGAACCAATTTTACTAATTTTTTTTTTTTTTTTTTTTTAACTGAAAGCTCTTCATTTGTATATGTGATCGCACTATCTGTCATTTTTTTAAAATCCCTACTTTTATATTTTAATTTTAAAAGTATTTTATGAAATTTCTTCAAAATGGTGAAAATTAGATAGCTTTTATTATTGTAGACAAGAGAGAAATAATGAGGTATTTTTATCTTTATTCATGCTATTTTCTGATACAAATTCAAAATTGTTGATAAAAATTGTTGTATAGGGTTTAGTGTCGCAAAATCCCATTAGAAGCAGAATGTCACATTAGGGGCATAATAACGGAAAATAACATACTGCTTTTTAAAACACGCATTTTTCCTCATAAATTTTCTATGTTGTTTTCCTTCTACATTTGTACTGATAGTAAGTTTCAGACACTAGGCGAAATGCTTATTTAAGTGAAAATGAAGTCATATTTAAAAGAAAACGATCATTTTCTGAGATAAAACTAAACATTTGAGCACAAATGCGTCTAAAAAACATAAATTACGGAAATTTTTACTCTCCGGAATTGAGATTAGAATCTCAAGTAAAGGATGCGTCTGTTCACATGAAAGATGTTGCTGACAATCGTGACTTCAAGTTTTGAGTTAAAATGATTTGTAAATGATAAAAAAAAATACAATTTTTTAAAAAATGACGGATATCGGTATGAGAAGTGCGTATGCAAATTTTGAGAAGGTGAAAATTGCTGTTTTTCATTTCGGAATACCAAGCATAAGAGCCTCAATTGATAACCACATCCTAATAACTGATCTTTATTATATTTTACCGATTAAGTATCTATATAATGTAAAGAACAAACGTATCTGTGCGTAACGCTGACGTCATTTTGCGAATGGTAACACTTCACGATCAAATTTAGGTCTTCAAATTTTCGCTACTGCAATCTTCTGACCACCGTACATTTTCAATTTTTGTCGCATAGGGAAAAAAATTACTTTCAAATGCAATTTATTTAAAAACTGTATCTTAATTGACTGATGCATTATACTTTCTAAAATAACTTTTACGCATGATTTTTTTAAAGTTTATCTTATCACGTGCCGGTTTCAATACATAATAATAATAAACATTTTGCACATAAAGCAACAAACATTTTTCAGCATTTGTTTCTGACTATTTTTGCATAACGAAATTAATACTTCCATTATAAACAAATAAAAGAATAATTAAAAAAAAAAAACACCAATCTAACATATTTGAGAAAGATAAATTAACGAATAATACTTCTTTTATAAACAAATAAAAGAATAATATTGAAAAAACTACAATTCAATCATATTTGTAATCGTACAATTTAAATTTTTAGATCAACAAATATGATTTTTTTTTTCAAATAGAATTTGTTTGCAAATTTCATCTCATTTTACTGATTGTCTATGGTTTTAAAAACAATTTTAAAGCATGAAATATTTTTTAATTTATCTATATCGCGCGGAGCTCGATTACGAAAGATTAATCCGTTCGCCCTTAAAACAAATTACAGTTCGTCATTTTCTTACGGCTAATATCCATTTTTAAAAAAAATTCCCGATGAATAAATAAATGAAACAAAAACATAATTTGAAGAACAAATTAAAAAAAACAAAACAAAATTTATTTCCGACATTGTTTAAGCCCGAGAAGGGACAGATATTAAGTTATTTCATTCAATTAGTTCTACATTTAATGTTAAATTTTTGTAACAAATTAGTTAAGCCAATTGAAGATTAAAAAATAAAAATAAAATTCATACAATATGATACTTAAAACACCCTAAAAAAATAGATTCCGTTCAAATTAAATAGAAATAAATCTTAGACATTTTTTTAAGTTTTGTATTTTGCATGCACCGTATCATTTTATGCAAAATTGTCACAAACATAATACAAAATCTGCAATACAAATATTTTCAATTAAAAATGGAAGAAGTCTAAGATTTATTTCTATTTCATTTGAACGGAATCTGTTTTTTAGGGTGTTTTAAGTATCATATTGTATGAATTTTATTTTTATTTTTTAATCTTCAATCGGCTTAACTAATTTGTTACAAAAATTTGACATTAAATGTAGAACTAATTGAATGAAATAACTTAATATCTGTCCCTTCTCGGGCTTAAACAATGTAGGAAACAATTTTTTTTTTTTTTTTTTAATTTGTTCATCAAATTATGTTTTTAATATGGTCAAGTTTTTTAATAACTACTGCACTCAGACGAACGCATTTCAAAATTAATAGAGAGTATCATCATCAGGCTTTGGTGTATACGGTATTGCATCACAATGTGGGGTGTAGTTTACCAATGTGTAATTCAAAATGTTTCACCACTGTAGCAAAGCAGATTGCGGTAGTTTGGAGAAAAACTTCCAATCTGAACGTAAAAAATCTATAATCAAATCATAAAAAATTAACTTCACTTAAATTTAGATACCCTATTGCTATTTCCCACCCAGGAACACTATGAATGTAAATTGTGTTGAATCCTTACTGCTAATATTTAACAATATTATAGCTGTGATACAGTAAAAAATAAAAAATAAAAGTTTTACTTAAATTTTTATACCTTAATCTCTCCCAAGGGGTGATGTAAACACATCAGAAAATGATTACCTAAGTTTAACTTGGGGTATAAATAGTTCTCATCTCGGAAAAAAAATACATTTTAAAATTTAAGTTATGTAATTCCCCACTAATTTCGCTACCTGTGTAAAAATAGCTATCCATTAGAAACTTTTTACTAAAATATAAACTTGACCAAAGCAAAAACTTATTCTGAAAATATCCCTTTTATTTCCACTATGACGCCATATTCACCTTTTTAATTTTTGAAAAAAAAAAAAAAAAAAAAACTAGCTCAATTTAATATTTCACGTGAAAATCTTTCACCTAAAAAGAAATAATTATTATTACGGCTTTTGAAATTTTTGCAACAATGAAGTAAAAATGTTACATTTTCTATGAAAAAATGTCTGTTGATTTTCAATGAAAAAAGCGAAAATTGGAATTATTAAGAAAAATAATTGAATAATGTAAACAAATATAGGCCCATGTTTCTCTCTGGGTTGTAATTCAGCCATATGCAAAGTCATTTTACCATTCGTTTTGCCCCTGACGTCAGGCAAACGTTTTTACACTTTAAATTTATAATATCATTAGAATTAATAAAGAATAAAAAATGAGTGGCATCAGGGACAAAAAGGTGGGAAGAAAAAATGAAAAAGTTATGATGTCCATAGGCTTTTCCATGTTAAATTAACATTGAGAAGTGACACTGGAAATAAATAAGCGCAATACTGCCGCGCAATACTTAAATAAAATAATATAAATAAAACACAAATTTAACAGACATGTATAAGCTCTGAAATTATCAGAATATAAAAGGATGCCATAAGTAGCAAAATCTTGGTCAAATAACTCTTAGCATGCGGCTAATAAGAAAATATCGCTTTTGATAAATTTCAAAAATTTATTTGATTGTATAATTCGTATTTTCCATATGAAAAATGCTTTCTTAATGTAAGTGGGTAATCTAAAAAATTTATTGCATATAAAAAAAATTATTGCATATAAAAAAATTATTAGTTTTCAATTAAAAGAACTGTTTTCACCTATATTCTTTAACCCGGGAAGCCCGGGTACGATCCCCTAGTTTTCCTAAAGGCCTATTAGAAATAATAAAATTACTTATCATAAATTTAAGAAAATTTCAGGGGTGTTTCTCTTCCGAATTTTCCGAAAAATTAAGGCAGTCATTTCCGAAAATTAAAGAAAAATCGGTCATAAATCCGAAAATTCGGACATAAAATGTATCGTAAATTTCGACAAATGATTCCCGAAAAAGATCAATTTCGTCAATCGTTTGAAGAAAAATTGCCAATTTCGTCAAAGGATCGCGAATTTCGTTCAGGGATCACGAGCAAAAAAAGCTAATTTCGTCAAAGAATCGCGGATAAAACGTAAATTTCATAAAGGATCGTGAAAAAACCCGCAATTTTTGTCAAAAGATCGCGAAAAAACGACAAATTTCGTCAAAAAATCGCGAAAAAAGAGCAAATTTCGTCAAAAGGTCGCGAAAAAGCAGCAAATTTCGTCAAAAGATTGCGAAAAAGCAGCAAATTTCGTCAAAAGATCTCTAAAAAACGGCAAATTTCGTCAAAAGATCGCGAAAAAACGCAAATTTTGTCAAAGGGGCGTGAAAAAAAAACACGTAGTTAGTGCCGGAAGTGGATTCCCCCCTCCCCCCCTTCTGTTGTAACCTTTCACAAAATTTGCTGTGGATTTCAGAATTTTTTTTTTTTTTTTTTTTTTACACAGAATCACCCCTAGAAATTTTATATCATTACTTCATTAGTCAAGTTTCGGGGTCTGGGGGTCTTCAGCCCCCATAGCCCCCTCCCCCGTGGGTGCGCCAATGCCTGCCCAACGCATCTTGAGAACAATTAAGTCCAGTTCCGGCCCGGCTCGACTATGAAGAACAAAAAATGCTAGCCTGATCTCGGTCTGGCATGAGTCTGCTGAAAAACTAGTCGGATATGCCAATCCCAAAACTTTCTTCTATCTCATACATGTTAATAATTCAAAATTCTCTAGTACAGTGCCAAAATTAAATGGAATTATATGCCCATCATGAGGATTCTGGAGATATGAAATTACGTGCATTAGTTTTTGAGATAGAACTATCGGTAAAATCGTGTAATTCATGCAAAATGCAGCATATCAGCGCCACTGGTTAGGTGATTTATACCAAAATCTAATCATCAACAACTTACTTTAATTTCTAACTGAACTGAAGTTTGATGAAAATCCGTGCATTAGTTTTTGTCATAGAGCTATTGCGGAAATCGTAAAAAATTCCAAACATAGCAGCGCCACCTGTTAAGCGATTTACACCAAAAATTAATTAGGACCCATTTATACTAGGGACTAACTGAATCTGAAGCTTGATGAAAATTCATGAATTAGTTATTGTAATACAGGTATCGCGGAAAGCGTGAAAAATGCAGCACATCAGCGCCACCTGTTGAGAGATTTACACCAAACACTAACCAGCACTAATTTACATCAGAGAATAACTGCATCTGAAATTTGATGAAAATTCGTACATTAGTTCTTGAGATAGAGCTAATGCGATAATCATGAATAATGGAGCATAGTAGCGCCACCTATTGGGCGATTCTCACCAAAAGGTAATCAGCACCAAATTATATCAAGGACTAACTGAAGTTTTATAAAATTCCGTCCATTAGTTCTTGAGGTATAGCTGTTGCGGTAATCTTAAACAATGCAGCACAGCAGCGCCATCTGTTGTACGATTTACACCAAAAAGTAATCAGAACCAGTTTATATCGAGGTCTAACTGAATCTAAATTCCGCGCATTAGTTCTTGAAATAGAGCGACCACAAAATATTTGTCACTCACAGTCAGACTCACAGAATGACAGACAGACATTTTCTAAAAACCCTCAAATCGTGTTCAGGACCTTCTAAAACGTATAAATTCATCGAAAACCGGAAGTCGAAATTTTTCACGAATCCAATACTTTCTTCTAGTAAAGATAGAAGAAAGTAAAAATTAAGCCCATGTCAGACACTATGTAACTGACCGATGGCGATCTCTATGCTACATTTCTGTATTGATTTTGTCAAACTAGCACAGCTCTCGACGCACATTTATATACTTATTCTCGCGAAAGTCATAATTCATTGAAAATAGCTCATATTTTATCGGCTTCGTCTAAACTTTTATATCGAGCCAGTAGGCCCGATAATATTTTTTATCGGCCCTGCCCGTTCAATTTTTTGGTCAGCCCGGCCCGTTTGAAAATTCGCCTTCATTTCAAAGCTTCATTCAAAACTTCATTCGCCAGCCCGGGCCCGTGCAGACCTCTTAACGAGGGTAACTCTGAAATTTTTGACAAGGGCAGATGATATATGAAATATGAAATATATATATATATATATATTAGGGTGGTCACAAGCAACATGGGAAATTTTTTTTTTACATTTTCTTCCGGAGGACCCCTTTAAAAGTTCAGGTATTCCCTTTAGAGCCAAAAGACATATATCATTCCTAATTACTCACACTGTTGATGAATGATCGTACGGCAAAATAAACGCGAAAAACCAGACCAAAAAATACGTCGTTATCGGATGGACATTCACATACGGAGCAAAATTTCTCCCTCCAAGTACGAGTCACTCCCCACCGTGAAAAAACCATTAGGACTTCTGCTAATTGAGATTTTCGGCGCAACGAAAAATAACTTGATATATACCCCCTGACCATGGCCACATACCTTCCTTATCCTATTTTTAAAGATTGTTCAGAACAAGATGCTAGAAATTAAAAAAAAAAAAAGTGAATATTTTTAGCATACCATCGTGTAACATTTGATGCATACTTGTATGACATAATACGGTTATAATATGGTTATTTTTCTTTAAAATTAATATTTATTAAACTATTAAACAGTATATTAGTCATCTTAAGATTGACCCAAGATAATTTCTAAATAGAGTTATTTATCTTATTATTGGAGAGCTGAAATAAAATAATGTTTAAAAAGTATAAAAATTGTAACAAATTTCACGTTTTCGTTAATGATAAGTATGACTTATGAATTTTATTTAGTATTTCAGCATTTATAGAAATATTTCTAAAAACTATTTTTTATACCCTTTTATATAAAAATTTGCCTGTTTGTTTGTTTCACAATTCCTAGAGAATATGAAAAGCAGCGCGATGAAATTAACACCAATTATTCGCATGAATCCGGGAATGTCTTAATGACTCTCAGGACTTTACATTTTTAAATAGTGTTCAAAATATTAACTACATTTTGCCATTATAACTTTTAACTGAGTTTCTCAGAAACACAAGTAAAATACTTCATTTTTGTGGAGGGAAAGGGGAAAATAATGCTATCCGAAATGATAAAAAAAAATATATTATTTTTGTTTTGTTTAAATAAATCGATTTAATGGCTTTTAGTTTACGTTTTCTTAAAAAGTTATTTAAAGCATGATAATATGACTTCTACATTTATTAAAGATTTTATCAAAAAGCTGAAATTTTTTCATATTATTGATCTGTATGAAATAATATTTTCTGAATTTCTTTAAAATGTAAATAACATGTAAAACAGTAAATATCATGACCATATAAATAACATGAAATTTTGAGCATGGATTGAACATACGTACAGGGTATATAATAAAAGATTTGTCTAAAACATAAGCAGAAGATTAGTCACATATAGAACTTGACCACAGTCAGAAGACCGAAGCTATTATCATCTCAGAACGACAATTTTTTCCCTTTCCTGCGCTGTCACGTCTAGAAATTCGAATCAAAACACCAAATTTAACTGCATATCTTAAAAATTCCTCTTTCTTTCTGAAAAAGGAAAACTGTTCGATTGCGTTGTTTCTAAATAAGTACACCTGCCAATTTGACACGTTTGCAAACAAAAATGAATTACAAAATGTATCAGAAACTATCAAATTTGCATTTCAGAAAAGTCTTAAATGAATCAGGCAAATAAACAAACATTAACTTGACAATAGTGGCAAGCTCTCTAAATTTTTATCCAAAATTATCTAGATCGATTGAATTTTACTATAAAGGCATTGTACTATTATTGCATCAAAATTAGGTAACTTGCAAGATATAATTTCCGTAATTTTCATATAATCTATATTGTAAATTCTAAGCATGATTACTTGATTATATTGAAATATTTATCAAAATTAACATTTTGAACCTTTTTTAAATGTAGAATTGAATTAAATTCCCCCCCCCCCCCTCCTCATTCAAAAGGAAAAAAAAAGAGAGAGAGAGAGAATAGCATGCTATGAAAACTGCTACGCCGGACTACTACGGACGGATGACTACGCCGGCTAGGATATTTTTAAAATGTGAAAAAATATTTATTTTTTTACGTAGTATAAGCACATGTGTTGCGTAATGTAATGTGATTGCATTCATATAGTAAGCTTAAAATTTAGAATGTTTCCAGTTCACATGAATAATCAAAACCCTACTAAAATCATTTTAAAAATTTTAAATAATAACAATAATTATTATTATTTACTATTTGAGGAGCTGAGCTAACTCAATAACATATTACACAAAAGAAAGCAAAAAGTTATATTTCTTGAAAATTTTTGTTTGTCAACAAGACCAAGAGGCATCTATCTGTATCTCACAAATAATATATTTGAATTTCATGATAATTGGAGCAATCTTCTAATAAATATTAGATTTCCATAGAACAAAATTAGGGATGTAATAATGATCTATTAGAAGAAAAATTGAGAACTGAAAATAGCTTGTCTACATAACTTACTTTATACATGAATGTTTGTTTATACAACCTATCTACTGACTTCAAGAATCGTGTTTTAAAAAAATCATTTTATTCATCGCCAGGTTTTATCAACATTACAATTAATTTGAATTATTAATAAAATTTTGAAGTGAAAATTCTATATGAAAAAACAAGAAAAAAAAATCACTTATGTTATTAGCCGCTGCATGAGTATATCTTTGAAATCGAAAGTTAAAGTTCAGATGAATTTTCAGAAAAAATAATTGGCAACTTGGGAAATAAATATATGAGAAATTATGAGTAAAACTACCAGATTGTAAATAAACTACCAGGCGTTGTGTTTTTATACATTTTGTACAAGAAAATTAATTTTTAAATGTATTTAAGAGTGAATAAGTGTAATTATATTTCGGTCGTAATTTCTTTTTTTTTATATTCATTTAAAACATTATTTTTCTTATTTTAGTCAATTATGTGTGAAGTGGGTTTTGTTTCATTTTAAAATTTTAATTGCAAAGATTCCGTACTTTTTACTTTCTTATTTCGATAAAGATATTTTCGTTTTCCCCTACATAAATATTTCAAATATAATTAGGCAATTTCTTACCTACATTCTTCAATTCTTCAGATATTTCCATAAGGTGGCTAAAGAATCTAAAAGCATTTTTTTACATTAATGTAAATGTTGTTTGCATTCAATTGTTACCTCATGAATAGTTTTAAGTTATTTTCCTGCCTCAAAAATCTTTTTAAAAAATCAAATTTATTTTCTAAAAGGCGTTGTGTTTTTATAGAAAAATGGAAAAAAAATAACTAAAATTTAGAATTTTAATAAAAATGTATGAAAACTTGCGAATTTTTTTTTCACTGTAATCATTGAGATTTTTTGCGGATACGTCTTTTCATTCATTTTTAATTAACCTATTCGCTGCCAACCACGAGTACACTCGTGGCTTTCATTTATTTATTACTTTGTCACCACTATTTTAGAATTAAAAAATTGCTTTATTTATTGGCAGAAATTTTACTGTATTAGTAAAGCGAAATTCACATTTCTGAATTTGTGGTGGCATACGACTTTCAACAAGAAATTTGAAATTTTTTACTTTATAGTTTTGGCAGCGAATGGGTTAACAGCAATTTTCAAGAAAACAACGTGTTTTAGCGATATGTGAATGTGCTCTTTAAAGTCTCTGTTGACAATTTTTTTTTGAATAATATCTTATCCATCGTCTGTGTTTTGTATGTGCTTATAAAAGTGGATGTTGACATTAGAAATAATATGTGACAGTATTCAGTATAGTTTAGAAATCACGAATGCGTTAGAAAGTAGCTATCTGAGATGACATTTAAGCTTGTTTTCAAAGCTAAACTGCCTAATTTCTGGCATAATTCCTAAATCCATTTTGGGTTGTTAAAGCTGGACTGATAGGTACTCAGCTTCAGCTACATTCTTGAATTGTTCAGATGTTTCCATAAGGTTGCTAAAGAATCTAACAGCATTTTTTTACATTAATGTAAATGTCGTACGTGTTAATACAGGTACACACGATAGGTACGCTATTCAGAAGCTAATCGTTTTCTGATTGTAAAATCATGAGACTGACAGGTGTATTTCTATTCAGAAGCTATGAAATCGAATATTTTTTTTTCCTTTTTCAATAAAAGCTTGCGATTTTTTAGAAAATGCTGTCAAAGCTAGTGTTTTGAAGCGAAATTCAGCGTCACAAAAATCGCATATCACTTAAAATATAATTCAGTTATCGAAAAATGAAAAATCTATTTGAATCTAGATCACTTCTATTGTCATGTTTACTGATGTTTTGCTTTTTACGTCAAAGTTTATAGAAAGCATTTATATTTTACTAAACATTTTGAAACATTATTAACCACTAGGTGGTCCCTGTCAAAATTCGACGACATAAAAGATTTTTAAAATGTCCTATCTAATAATCCCACGTCTGAAATTCATATTGTCCGGAGCGTAACCATTATTTTAAGCTAATCAATGTTTATATAAAAATGTATACATTTTTAACAATGATAATTGAAATTCTGTAGATGAGCCAGTTTTTTAATGTTTTCATTCTTTGTATAGTTCTTCATTTCCTTTCCATTATTCAGATTGGTTGTTCTTTTCTTATGGTCTGGAATCGCTTCCCTCTTATAAATTGGCATACATTGCCGAACTTAAAAATACAAACACACACGCACACATATACACTATATTGCCATTAATGACCGGCAACTTTCAATTTTAGACATTTTGTAGAATATTTAGAAATATACTTGACAGATTCTTCTGGAATTTCAGGATTGATCATCTTTCTGAATTTTTACGATATCTGACTAGATTTTTTTAGTGTTGCTCGATAGAGTTGACTATTAAATTATGTAAAATGATTCTTGTTATCGTTCGCGCATGCGCAGATAAAAATTATTTCATACAACTGCTCATATTTCCTAAAATATTTAATATATTTATATTCCAATTGCACTATATTGTTTCTACTGTATTTTGTCAATTTTTCTGAAATCGGTGTTAAATTGGTTGAAAACCCTGCATGTAATAAGCAAAAAACATGCAAGAATTTTTTAATTATTTTAAATAAATCGCTATATCTCTGTTAATATACGTGCTATTCTTACACAAAATAATACACATATTACAGAATGTCTATTTATATTCGATAACGGTAGATCATTTCGTGTATTTTATTTTACAGGGTGATCCCAAGTATTATTTTTTTTCTTTGATTTTTTGTTGGCCCCCTAATTGTCCATCCCCCCTTAACAAATCGACATTGCTAAATATGAGGTCATACCTATTCTTTTTTATCCTGAAATTCCAGAAGAATCTGTCAAGTATATTTATAAATATTCGACAAAATGTCTAAAATTGAAAGTTGCCGTCGCCGGTCATTAATGGCTATATAGTGTATATGTACATATATGTATGTATAATTCCGAGCATATTCTGATGCAACATATTTGAACTAATTCAAATTAGCTTCATAATAATTTTATGTTGAACATAGAATGAAAATCTGTGTTTTTGTGACCAATTTCACTTTAATGCTAAAGTGCTATATCTAATGAATGCTCTGATCTTATGATTAATCGGCTCTCTTTTTTTTTTCCTTCGTAAATAAATGTATAATATTTGATTAAATATCTGATTTACTATGTACATGAATTTCCAACTATGCAATTTTAAGTAATTTAAAGCCGAATGAATAAAATGTTTTAAATTAAAGTACTAGTTTTTACTTGTAGAAAGTCAAATTTTTAGTGTTAGAAAAATTTACTAGAAAGAGGTTTTAAAAAAATATTTTTCTCTGTTGAAGAACGCGAAACATTGATACGTTTTTTAAACATAAAGTGATACTTGCACGCATGATTACTGAAGTGATTTGTAATTCAATATTTTCATTCATCAATAAATTAATTGCGTTCTTGAGTTATAAGCGACTATTGTTTCAGAACGGCGGTTATTTCTCTTTCCTGCCCTGTCGTGTCCGGAAATTCGTATAAAATGCCACTTTTGGCAGCACTTCTTGAAAAAAAAATTTTTTTTTACAGAAAAACGAGAAAAACCGTTGTATTATATAGTTTCTTAGCAATTATTACAAGCTTGCTAATTTCTTACATTTCCGAACAAAAATGATTTTAAAAATTGTGCCAGAAAATGGATTTGAGAACAACTCGTAAAAATTACTCATTAAATTTCTTATTTATCAGTAGTGAGGCAAATGGTGTGTGTGTGAAGGGGGGGGGGGGGAGGCGTCGGGCTTAAAACCCATCCCAGACCTAAAAAATGCAGTAATGGCTGGTCTTTTGAATCACTAATTAATCGTATTAGCCACTTATATAAATCAAGATCAAAATCAAGTGTTAGTGTTTTTAGATTAATCGAAATTTACCACTTTCTTGAATCATATTCCATTTAACGAAAATATTTCATTTAAACGGCTATTGTTATATTTAAAAATGAAGAAACACATAGTAGATATATGGGTTAAGTGAAAATTGTTCAACAGTTTCAAAAAAGGATAGCGGTCGCATTGTCGCGAATAACCTTAAGCTACATAAAGAATCAGATTGTTTCAAATGACTGTTAAAAATTCTACTTCATAGACAGGATATATTTTTGTGGAGGAGTGGGGGTGGGAAAGTTCCTGATAGGTTTTAGCGACAATGATTTTCTTTTAAATAACAGTGCAAAGGGTAGATAAGGGGGAACTTAATTTGTTGAGACGAGATGAGGTCATGATTGCATTCATTAAAAATACTGATTCAATTAAACAATGACTTAAATATACGGTGACCACTGGACTAACTGTCAACAACTTACCTCCCACCTATCCCCTTGAGCCGAACTTTGACTGAGAAACTGATTATAATTAAAAAAAAAATCCCTTTCGGCTCGGCCTACAGGCGGGGTAGATTTCGAAGTTAAGTACTAATTTCACCAACAAAAGTAAAATCAAGATGAAAAATAAACCCAGTTTAATAATTTTATCTGGCCACTTTTGAAAGTTTTTAGTTTCATTTTTATGTAAGAGCTGATTTTATCAGAATCATGTTAACGTGGTATAAAAGAAATATTTTTCCACGCTCCACAATTCGAAATTTTCTGACACATTTTTAGGCTCATTTTTAAAAGTAAAAACATGAAACTTGCGGACGTGATTTTTTAAAGAGATTTATAAGCGACCTGTATTTTATGTTTCATTCAAATTATCAGAACTTGGTTTACAAACAATTATTTTCTCAGTGCGACCATTTTTTTTTTTTCCGTTATCAGCACTATCGCTTAGAGATATTCGGTTTAAAATGCCCATTTTGACAGCATTTTCTGAAATATATTCTACCTTTTATCCTAAAATCGATCAATACGGCCCATTTATAATTTCTGAGTAAGAGAACCTGCCCATTGGATGCGTTTGAGAGAAAAATGAATTTAAAAATGAGTCAGAAAATAAGGAGTTTGGATTTGAGTACAACCTTAATACGATAATTTTTTCGTCAAACCCTATTTTTGTTTAATTTCTTTTTGCTGTAAGAGTTGGTCCTATCAAAAACATGTCAATATAAAAGTGGCAGATAATATTAAGAAGGTGTAAATAAATTTAAGCGGATTGGATATCTTGTGAATAAAATGAAGTAATGAATTTTTTTCTTCTTACACCCCCCCCCTTTTTTCTTCTGGTAAGAGTTGGTCCTATCAAAACTTGTCAGTATAAAAGTTATAATTAGTATTAAGGTCTATAATATATTTAAGGGAATTTGATATCTTGAGAATTGACGAAGTTATGAATATTTTTCTCCCTAAAACCCTATTTTTTGCGCCCCTTCACACATTTTAAATTTTATCAAAAATCAGTGATACATAAATTTTTGGCCCTTTTCTTAGAAATAATAATAACTTTAAACTGGTTTGATATATATTATAATTAAGACGTTATGGTTTTTTTTTCCGGTTTTCACAAAACCCCTCCCTATTTCCATCCCCGTGGTCCGATTTTGCGCATGAACGAACTTGACCGAAATTTTCTGCCACTTGATTTAATTTCTGCCACTTCATTTGAATAAATGTTTAGTCCTCCTTTTTTTTTTTTTAACCATTTGGAAAAATGGTTATTGTCCTCGTCAGGGTAGGACATCAAAAACATATCTGAAGCTTTTTATTGGTTGAATGGAATCCGCATTTTACTCGTTTTCTGATGGGTCTATACAGTAATCAGTATTTCCTTTACTTTCAACAGAGATGGATTCTTCTGTTGCCACTATGACAAAAAGTGATAGAAACTACAAAAAAATAAAAATTAATAACTCAGAAACAAATTGAGATACAGCTTTCAAACAAATTGCATTTAAAAGTACATTTTTTTCTCTATAGGACGATGTAAAAAGTAATATTATGGGATGTTTAGAAGTTTAAAATTGAAATTTCCTTTAAAATTGGTCGTCAGATTTCTTGGAAATCTGACGATGGAAAAGCCTTTTCCCCAACAGCCAATGAAATGCTTAGATAATACATAAGTTTCAGGTGGATAATACGTAATTTTCTGGAAATCTGACAAGTCGCCGGCGATTTTTGTCGCTTACAATTTTTACGTGTAATAACACTATTAATGTTTAATTCATGGCGTACGTAATGTATGATCAACTCCGTGCGATTTTTTATGTCTTAAATTTTAGTCTTTGAAAAAATAATTTTCCAAATGGTCGTTGTAATTTGTTAAATTGCTTTTTTTTGTGTGTGTATGCGTTTTTAATGCAGTTTTTAGCATTTGTTTTGTTCGCGCTCCTTGATGATTTTTTGACATAAGGGAAAGGAATTATGTTTTAAACTTTCAGCCTAACATAAAATATTATTATCTGTGATTTTTAATGCTGCTTTCAATGCATTTTTTAGCTACTTTTAGCATTTGTTCGCATTTCACGCGATTTTTTGACATTCTGAAAAAGAATTCGGTTTCGAACTTTTAGCCTTATAAAGTCTGTTTTGTCCTCCACGATTTTTGAATTTTTACTAATTTATTTAGAATTACTAAATTTCAGTGCTATTTTCAATACGGTATTTAGAAGTTTATCGAGCCCCACAGTGATTTAAAAAAAATTTCTTAATGGAATTTTTGTTTTAAAGTTTTAGCCTAATATAGTAAATTTTGTCCTGTGTGATTTTTGATATTTTAGCTTTTTTTTTGCGTTCCGTAGTGATATTTGACATTCTTAAAAAGGATTTGATTTCAAGCTTTTATCCTAATATACTAATTATTCTTCGCGCTTTTTGAATATTTAGCGATTTTTAATAAAATTTATTGCATCTTTTTTTTCTTTTCTTGTGTATTTTTTTTCTTTTGACATTTGAAAACGAATTTGGTTTCAAACTTTTAGCCTTATATAGTAAATTTTGTCCTCCACGATTTTTAATACGTTTTTTATAGCTTTTTTGCATTTCTCGACGATATTTTGACATTCGTGTACGAATTTCGATTTACAATGTTTTAGCTTACTGCAGAAAATTTTGCTATTTGCGATTTTTGAATTCTTACCGATTTTTAATGCGATTATTTTCTGGTTTTAATGACAATTTGCGGCTATTTTTTCACATTAGTAAAAGCAATCCGAATTTAATCTTTCAGCCCAATATAATAAATTCTTTCTTGTTTTGAATAACATTTGTTCGTAATTCGTACAGACATTTTTGAAAATTTTTATGCTATTTCCCAGATATTTCGCGTTCTACTGCAATTTTTTTTTTCACATTCATAAAAGAAATTCTGTTTTCATATTTTAGCCCAATGGTATTTTTTTTTCTTCTGCGAATTTTTTAAATGTTAGCATTTTTTCATAATTTGCTGCGTTTTATCACATCAGTGAGATTAATCAGGTTTCAATCTTCTAATGCAATATAGTGCATTTTGTTATCTTTTCAATAAATGTTGTATGAAATTCGTGCCGCTATTTTTTGCGATTTTTAGAGTTTTCTCGCGTTCATGCTATTTTTTACGGACCCGGCAAGACTCCCCGGGTTAGTTAGGATAAAATAAAACTGAATATTATTATTTAGGTCTTTAAGGGAAGTTCATTTTAAAAAGGTGTAAAATTAAAAACATTTTATGCTTTAAATAAATAAAATGTTTAATTTATGATCTTACTCTACGTTTTCGTTGAACATTTGAATTTTATTGTTTAAATATTAAAGTTTTCAAGTATTTAATTTAGGTGTGTGTAATGGGTAAGCATGGATCTGTTTAAGAAGAAATTGGGTCCTTTAAAGTAGGGATGCACAACCTGTGGCCCGTGGGCCAAAAGTGACCCGCGACGGGTTAACAAGTGGCCCGCGAATTTCGTCAATTTATAATTGCCAAAAATTGAGATTTTTTACCATAGATTGCAGGAAAAAATCGTGACTTTCGTCAATTTGCTCCGGAAAACAATTGCAAATCTCGTCAGTCAGTTAAAAATCGCGAATTTCATTAATCGCTCGGCCGATAACATTTGTATCAATATAGAAAATTCCCAAGTTTCTAATTTCGTCAGTCGCTAGTTGAAAAATACCTCGAATTTCATCGATTGGGCGCGGAAAAATCGCGTGTTTCATCGATCGCGCGCGTAAAAGTCGCGAATTTTGTTGATCGTGCGCGGGAAAATCGCGAGTTTCGTCAGTTTATCTGGAGAAAAAGCCGTGAATTTCGCCAATTTAACTCGGGAAAATTGCGAATTTCATCAGTCAATTAGGAATTACGAATTTCATTGACTGAGCGTGAAAAATCGGGTTTCGTCGATTGGGCGCGAAAAAATCGCGAGTTTCTTCGATCGGGTGCGGTAAAATCAAGAGTTTCGTTGATTAGGCATGAAAAAATTATGAGTATCTTCGATCGGTCGCTGAAAAATCGCGCGTTTTGTTGTTCGTGCGCAAAAAAGTCGAGCGTTTCGTCGACCGGGAGCGGAAATGTCACTGGTTTCGTCAGTTTATCGTTGGAAAAAACAGCGAATTTCGCCAATTTGCCGCGGGAAAATTGCAATTTTCGTCAGTCATTTAAGATATGATAATTTCGCCGATTGGGCTCGAAAAAATTGCAATTTTCGTTGATCGGGTGCGGAAAAATCGTGAGTTTTGAGGACTGGGCATGGAAAAATTACAAATTTAGTTTACCGGGTGCGGAAAAATCCCGAGTTTCGTCGATCGAGCGTGGAAAAATCGCGAGTTCTGTTGATAGGGCATGGAATAAATGCAAATTTTATTGATCGGCTGCGGAAAAATCGCGAGTTTCGTTAGTTTATTGCGAGAAAAAGTTGTGAATTGCGGCAATTTGTCGAGGGAAAAATTTCAATTTTCATCAATAAGTTAAGAATCGGGAATTTTGTCGATCGGGCGCAGAAAATTTTCGAATTTTGTCGATAGGGCGCGGAAAAATTGCGAATTTTGTCTATAAAAAGCGCGGAAAAATTGCGAAATTTGTCGATCGGGTACGGAAAAATCGCAAATATCGTTGATCGAGCAGAGAAAAAATCGTGAATTTTTTCGATTAAGTGCGAAAAAATTGCAAATTTCTTCGATTAGCTAAGGTAAAATCGCGAGATAAAGTTGTGAATTTCGACAATTCGTACGGAATTTTTTTTTTATTTCGTCAGTCAGTTAACAATTGCGAATTTCGTTGACTGGGCGCGGAAAAATCGCAAATTCCGTTGATAAGGTGTGGAAAAATCGCGAATTTTGTCGATAAAGCGCGGGAAAATGTAAAATTTTGTTGATCGGCTGCAGAAAAATTGAGAGTTTCGTCAATTTAACTTCGATTGTAAAGTTCACTTTTTGTTTGGCACTAGCCACTGTCATGCATATGTTTATTTTTTACCACTTTTAATAAAGCAAAATTTAATCCCCCCGAATAAAGACAAGGAATATTTTCACTCTTTGAAAATAATTTTTGCTATATCTCTGTTATATATACAAACATAAGCTGTTGATATATCTTTGTCAGCTGAATTGGGTATGGTATGTAGTGGGTAGGCAAACCTAAAGGGGTAAAACTGCCACTTCTCTAAAATCTTGTTTAGGGCCACAGATCTCCCCACCTCCCCGAAATAGAATGATCGCTGTGTTACTGATGTGGCCCTCGACAACCCAAACATTTTTGTAAGTGACCCTTCTCTTAAAAAGGTTGTGCACCCCTACGTTAAAGGATCCTTCACAAAATTTTTCATTTCAAAACAGGACCCTTCATAAATTTTTTCATCTCAAAACAGGACCTTTACAAAACTTTTCATCTTAAAAAAGGACCTTTCACAAAATTCTTTGGTCTTAAAAATAGTCTTTTTACAAAAAATTTTCCCGTTCTAAACTGAATCTTTCACAAATTTAATCATTTAAAAGTAAAATCTGACCTGTCACTTTTACATATATAAAGAAAAAATATGTATTTGACATACATATATCTTCTTAAAAATATATAAAAAAGAACCTTGAGTATAACGTTCGTTTCAAATTCTCAGAATTCGGACTAGAATTTTCACAAATGTAAAAAAGCTCTTCACAATTTCACAAAAACAGGACCCTGAGAGAAAAATCTGGACAGATCCCTTGCAAGGTGGTGGTGGTGGTGGGTGGGGTGGGTTCTAGATTTGTAGAAAAGGGCCTCAAAACTCACCCCCCCCCCCCCCCCCCTCTTGCCATAGAGTCCAAGTTACGCCTACGTATCAAATGTTTGTTTCGTATCTCAAATTTTAATAGAATTTTAGAAAAAAAAATAATTTTTATGATTTGCTACTATAATTAATACAAAAATAGTTTTATCACTTCAGACTAATTCCATGAAAACTTGTCATGTCTGTCACATATTACGATTTTTGGCTACCAGTATTTTAGAACGGAGAAATGTGACTTATTTTATCGGATATATCTCATCAATTGAATAACGCGACGCAAACTTTTCGAAAATAACGGTGGACAACAAGCATAGCGATTTTCAGCTGTGTGACAGACATGACAAGTTTTCATGGAATTAGCCTTTAGCTTTTATATCGTTAAGAAAGTATCATTAAAATTATCAACAAGAACGTAAAATCATGCGTTAAGCAGATTATGAAACATTTTTCAGCGCATTCAGACTACTATAATAAAACATTATAGTTTAATAACGTGAAAAACGATGCATATTAATAATTATTAAAACGCATAACACGTTTGAAAACAAAATTTCCGCTTAAGGCGAAAAGTAACTGAAAATTTTGTACATCCCTGTATATGAATTTATCCCTGTATAGATGTATCATATAATGCATAATATGCTAAAACTTAGAACAGTTAGGGAACGCATAGCACAGTTGAAAATTCTTTTTCAGCAATTTCCGTCAATAAACGGAAATGTACTTGAAATTTTTTGTGGATCCCTGTATATGTATTGAATATATACACAATAGTATGCAATTTTTTAAAAAATTTAAAAACACGTTCCACAACTGAAAACGCACTTCCAGAAATTATTGTTCTTAGAGAGAAATCTAACTGATTTATTTTTTGACCTCTGTATATGAAAGATGAATTCAATGCATGTCAAATTCAATAGTAAGCATTTTACAAACACCTTGGAGATATATATCAATTTAAATGTGTATGAAATAGTGTAACATAAACAAAAAACACTACAAACGATTTTTCTCCATAGACCATAATGTAACCGTAATTCTTTTTAGTGTCCCTGTAAATTGTAAATGATCGATAAATGCTATCCATATCATATTCTATAGCAAGCATTTTGTAGTGCACTTCATAAATATGTATATAAATTTTAGTGTGTTTGAAATTATGAAACATCATTAAAAACCACCGCAAACGATTTTCCCTTATAGGCCGTAATATAATGAAATTCTTACGAATGTTCCTGTAACGAACATGACTGCTACTCGTTCATTTTGAAATACCAAACATACCGTTAGGAATATCTATACCATTTTTCAATTTCATGGAGATGCATGACGCCAAAAATAATTTTGGCCAGCTAGAATCGGTAAATCACCTGCAGCGGTAGATTTTTTTACTTTCTTCTACTGTCGCGTCCGAATCAAATAGCCAACTTTGACAAAATTTACTGAAAGTCGTCTACCTTTATGAAAAAGGAAAAAAAAAACGCTTTGATTACATAGTTCCTGAATAAGAATAACACCTGTATAATAATCATGCATTTCAAAGCAAAAACGAAATAAAAAATGTGTCAGAAAGTAGGTAGTTTGCATTTGGGAATCTCAATAAAATGTAATGCATTCTAAGGTAAAAGTTGTTTTAGACAGAAATTCCGATTTCCTTTGCCGAGTGGTTTCAGAGTTATAAATATTTCAAATTTTTTCAGTCCTTTATAATAAATACCCTTTACATAGCTTCGTTATAAATCTTTTCACGGATTATTACAAAGAAATCAAACACAAATACTGAGATTTGTAATTTTTTGAATTTAAATACCAATAATTTATAAAATTAATATATATATATAAGTTTCACATACGTGTATGCTAAAAGTATAGCATTTTCATCCGAGTGGAGTGTAACTCGCTAACACAAAATCACAAGGGATAAGAAAAGATGCTTTTCAAAGTCTTTTACGTCTTAGCAGGGACACCGTTCGTTATACAGTGAATTATACAGTGAAAACGGCCTTAAATAGAAATATTTCATGAAAAAGGCGAAATAATACCTAATATAATGAAGGAATTTTTCATGTCCAACAAATAAGAGTGAAAAATATCAACCAGGTATCGTCCGGATAGCTCAATAGGTTGAGCAATAGCACAATAAGGTAAGGTATCCAAGTTTGTGTACTGGTCCGGACATTTTTCGCTTTGTTAGAGTAAACCTCAATTGTGCTATTTCCAACCTTGAACATAATATGTAACAATTATATCTGGTAAAATGGAAAATTATTTGAATACCTATAGTGATTCCGTCATAACAATTTTTATTCCATAAAAGATTGAATACGTTTATCTGCTAAGACGGAAGTCCTTCTAAAAGGAATCCTTTTCATTCATTCCCGATTTAATTTTAGCAAGTTTTGTTTTTTATATACAAATATAGCTGAATCTTGTTAACATGAATCTGACGGGCGGATTAAAATTTTGTTTATGATGTAAGTAGTTCACATTATCAGTAATTAAATCCTTGTGTAATTTTGACAGTGGATATGGACACAGTTTATGTTAAAAGTATTTTGCGTTAAGCTTAATACTTATATGAATATATTCTATGTTCATCTAAACGAGTTTCGATGGTATATTGCAAATGTATATGTATGCAAGTTCATAACAATTGATAAAAAAGAGTGTTTCTTTATACATGCTCCACACAAAGTTTTCCTTTATATACTAGTCATTTTTCTCGAAGGCGAAAGAATGGGCTAAGAAAACTGCAAATTAAAAAAAAAAGGCCCAGATATAAATGAAGTATAAAAGACCAACACAATTATGTATAATGAAGGGAGCATATGTTTTTATGTAATAGCTTGAAAAACTGGAAAAAAATTTTGATCCATTTAATTTGAT
Organism: Maratus speciosus; assembly: GCA_963932465.1. Taxonomy (NCBI): domain Eukaryota; kingdom Metazoa; phylum Arthropoda; class Arachnida; order Araneae; family Salticidae; genus Maratus; species Maratus speciosus. The sequence continues at coordinate 496,087,182 of OZ010797.1, read as the reverse complement.
CATTACAAGTAATATCGCTACCCCTAAAATTAAAAAATAATGAAAAATATAGCCATAAACCTCCAAAACTGACATTTTTGACAGAGTGATTCTACGAATATTTGACCACGATTCGATATTTGGCCCTTTTGACTAATATTTGGTTTGCTGGATACTTTGGATGTTTAACCGAATGGATTTGTGATTAAAGATTTTCGGATCTTGGATTTACAGCTTTTTCTTTCGTTTTTTTTTTTTTTTTTTTTTTTTTTTTTTTTTTTTTAAATCTCAGATCAAAACTTGATATTTTTTGATGCATTCAAATGAGGATTAAATGCAAAGCATTTGCAGGTACGTTTGTTTATGTAATAAGAAGTCGAATAGCCTTTATCTGTTTCCGTTAAAGGCTAAGAAAGTTTTAGAAAATGGTGCCAAAGTTGTAGATTCTGAATGATGTTAAAAACAAAAGTATTGGTAAACAACTGATTACAGATGAAATACATTTACAATAAAATAAAAAATACTGTGCAATTCTAAAGAATTTTAATACGATTACGAACAGTGTGTGCAAATTTCATGAACTTATAAAAAATACTTTGTTAATGTGCCAAGAAGATTCACACTGTTCAGCTGTATTATTATTAGTTAAAAAAAAAAAAAGAACAGCCTTAAACATATATTTAATTCAAAATGTTGGAGAAAAATAATTTAGTATATTAAGTAATTTCTTAATACTACTACAATTTTAAATCGTATATAAGTCGCATTGTTAGTTTGATTAAGTATGAAATAAGGGCAAATAATGATGTTACATAAGTAAAAGTTTTTTTTTTTTTTTGCTTCAGTTTTGCATTACGTATTTAAAGAGGCATTGTAACTTTAATTGATAAAACGCAAAATACGATACATACCGCATTTCTTGTTTTAAAGTGAGAGTGATTTTTTAACACACTAACTCCCTGCAGCAAATTTTATTTGACGATGCGTATTTTAGGAGACATCTCATTGATCATGTGGGAAAGAAAATTTTATTGTAAGAAAGGATTAAAATATGAATGGATAGTAGAAATGAAGAATATTCTTTACATTTTAATGGAAATAACATACCATCTTTATGTGAAAGGAAAAAAAAAACTAAATTTATAAAGTACGTGTAATGGGCTCCTATTTTAGCTAAAATGTATATGAATTATATTATTGCATATCTATACAGATAAATTGTTCTATTAGTAATTTTAATTTAGTAGAAGACCTGTTTTATTAATTAGCATCAAAGTTTTTCAAATATTACAAAAATTACATAAAGTTGTTACTTTTTTTTAACTAAAAAAAAAAAAAAAAAAAAATTACATCATTGAGCGAGGAAAAAATATACTTTTTTGGGAACCGCTTTAAAAATATGCTTATTATTCATAACTAAAATTATGCTTCTGAAAATTGTGAAAAAAACTATTCGATGACAAATAACTTCAATAATTCAAATTGCGTTTAAATCGCTTTTACACTTAAAAATGAAACAAAAAAAGTTCCAAAAAGTTTCGAGTTGTTGTACGGGGAAAAGTATTTTCTTCAGAATCGCCTTAAACTGAACGTAAAACCTTTGTCAACATATGGTTTCCAGATGTTGACAAGTTGTCTTGAGGGACCGTCCCTTTAATGAAAAAAGTAAACGACTAGAGAAATCGCGTGCTTTTCAAAGGAGTAATCGATCATTCTGTAAATGAGTTATTTCCGTTGACAAAACCTAAGTCGAAGAGAAAGTATATAAAGCAACAAAATGGCGTTGCTTTTGCTTTTTCCAAATTCTGAAGAAGAGGCGTGTCGTCTACCTGCCACCTGCCAAGCCTAATGATCTTTTTGGCTCTAAAGCCACTGAATCCGAGCTTGAATTCTTGAAAATTTGCGATTTTTGGCGAAAAAAGTAGTTTTTCTTTCATTTATTGAAAACTATTTGTCTTAGAAACCTGATTCTTATCTTATTTCATAGAAAATGTAGTTGCCTTGAACTTTTACTCTCATCAAAACTCATATTTCATGACATTTGGTGTTTCTCAAGTCAGTTTATGAACCATACCCTCAAATTCTGCATTTTTGAAAAATAAGTGAAAAATGAGAAATGAATAATTTTTATTATATTTGATATTATTATTTTTATTATTTGCATTAAAAGGCAAAAGAAATCAGACAATTTTTGTAATTTTAACAATATTTCACGAATTATAGTTAATTATTAGTTATCTAGTTCGGTGCATGGGAAGAATTCCCAATTTGTATTGCAGTTGAAGCGCATTTAAAATGAAACTCTGAATTTCTCTTTTTATTACAAGGCTGTTTTTATTACCTGCTATTGTTATTTATTTTTTAAATCGACGAAACATTCCTATCCCCACCCCCTCTTTTGGTATCATGGTGGTAATGCAAGATTTTTTTATTAGGCCACATGCTCATCAAATCACCGGCAGTAAGTTATCAAGTAATAGTCAAGTTTTATGTATTTTGTTTCATAATATTCCCAAGTTAAACTGAACACCACAGAAGCTACTCGACTTTACACCCACTAGTTAATCACAAATTTTAATTTTAAGTAGAAGTGTAATAGGACTTCGCAAACAACTATTTAGAAAATAAAAAACTGAGTTCATCAAAAACAGATTTCACAATTCCGATTTACAGGGAGCTTTTGTTAGCTACGATGGAAAACTGTTTTCTTATTTTTTGAATAAAGAAACTGTCTACAATTTATTTATTCAAAAGAGACAGAATTTGATTGAGGATAGCAGTTTTAATTAGTTGTGGAGATGAGGAACACTTAATAAGAGTTCCTCACCTTAAAAAATAGTATCGGAATAACTCGGGCAAAAACTGTATTTTCAGCAGTTGAAGAGTGGGTGGAAGTTGGTAAAAACCAGGCAATGTGTTTTGATACCACTGCAGTAAACGCTGATCGCCTCAGAGGAACTTGATATATCTATATCAATTATTAAAGTAAAATCTTCTGTATTTACCATATCGCCGCCATAATTTACAAATTAACATAAAAGCTGTTTTCAGCCAGTTATTTAAAATAAGATTCAGATTGGATGGCCCAAGTTGGACCAGATTAAGTATGAAAATGCTATTGATGGTAAAATATTAGATATTACTTAATTCAGAAGAAATTTAAAGCTTTCTTATAGAACATTTAAGAAAGGAACAGCCCATGGGTGGTTATATAGAATTTATCTAACTTTGTTTAATTTTAACAGGACGTCCTCCTCCAAAAGACATCAAATTTCAATTCATCGACGATGGGTATCACAGGTCATTTATTTTCTCAAAATATATCTTTTCAGGGATCAGTTCTTATTAACATATTTAAAAAAAGAAGGTGTTAGAGACATTCGATTATTTATAATCAATATTTATGTAAAAGTATTGTTCAACACTTCCACTTCCCCGCAGTCAAGACCTGCAATTATTAAAATCACTTGTTGAGTACAGAAAAAATTTTAAATAGCTTGCAGACAAAGCACTCGCTAAAATGATAAACCACCTTTGATATCTGAACTCTGTTCAAGTTACATTTTCGTTTTATTTTTATAATACTTTGGGAAAAAAGTGAAAATAAGCATGGCTGTAAAATTAATATTATTTGAAAAAGAAAATGATGTTGATGATAGGAATGTAAGAGCAACAACAGGTTTCAACCAAGTGGATTATTTATTGAACAAATAAGTCGATGTTTTTGTTTAATATCAAGCTGATTTTTTTAATTAGATTGTATATTAATATAAAATTTCTAAATACCGATCCTGATGTATGGTGTGAAAATAAACATTATTTGAAATCAAGAAAAATACTGAATGATTTTAAGGTAACACAGCTGAAAGGGGAATAAAACTAATCCATGATTTCAATTCCTGTGTAACAAAAGACGAAGAACAAAAACGTTTCTGCTAAAAGTTGCATCTGAATCTAGAAAAACATTTAAACCATTACCACCTTAACATGACAACGGGGTATATGATGTAAAGGATAGTAATTTCTTTTCTCTATAATTCTTCCTTTCTTGTAACACAAATTTAATAATAAAATGCATTTTAAAGTTTTTGTTCTCATTTTTATACTTTCTTTGCCCGTTTTTTCTTTTAAACCTTTCAGTTTAAACTTTAATTTTTATCATAAGTAAACCCTTTATTATATACAAAATGTTGAAAGCAGATGAAAGGGAATGTTACACTGTTTTTTCACATTTTCATAAAAAGTCAATTTTTAGGATTAGGATCAAGTCTGGTCCTGAAAAACACGCATATGTTTAAATCTATAAATTTTTACAAAAATGTAGTGAGTGGTTTTTCAAAGCAAAAATATTTTTTATGAAATGAGATCAGCATTATGTTTCTAGGTTTAATTGTATGCATTTCATGAAAAAAAAAACAGCATTTTTTGCGAAAAATCACGTTTTTTCCAAACTTTGACCTCAATGAGGCACGGTTATTTAATATTATCCAAATGAGCTGAAACTTTTCCAATCTCATTTTTTAGCCAATTGGCAACTTTTTTTTTTTTTTTTGGGGGGGGGGGGGGTCCCCCGAAAAAATTCGAAAATTGATTTCTTGTGACCACCCTAATATATATATTGGTCGGATATGTAAATTTGAATGTCTGAATTTTTTTTTTTTTAACAAAAATTATGGCCATTTTTTTTTTTTTCATTCTGACCAGAAAATCAGAGTTCTAACTTTTGACGGCTGCTCAGTCATCTTCCCCTAACACTTCATTTATAATGGCTGTTTCATAATAATGGAAGCCATCAGTCCATCAGAAGAAAATGATCCATTCCAAAGGTATACTCCTTCATTTAGCGCCCCTTCGTTGTGGCGCTCGGGGTACATGCCCCCCCTCCTACCCCCCAGTTTCGTTCCTGCTTTCAACCCGTTATCTCGTTAGGATTGCATTTCCGACTCTCCATTGTTATGTAATTCCGAGTCGTCTCTGTGCCTCCCTACACCTGCAAGTTTGTCGGTCTGGTAGTGAAACACCCTGTATGCAGGGGTGATTCTGTTCCGAAAAATTAAGGCAGTCATTTCCGAAAATTAAAGAAAATCGGTCATAAGTCCGAAAATTCGGACATTAACTAGATCGCGAATTTCGACAAATAGCCGCCGAAAAAACCCAATTTCGTCAAAGGATCGCGAGAAAATCGCGAATTTCGTCAGAGAATCGCGAAAAAAATGTTAATTTCTTCAAAGGATCGCGGAAAACTGCAAATTCCGTCAAAAGATTGCGGGAAAACGGCAAATTTCGTCAAAGAGGCGCGAAAAAAAACATAGTTAGTACCGGGAGTGGATCCCCCCCCCCCCCCCCCACTGTTGTAACCTTTCAGAAAATTTGCTGTGAATTTCAGATTTTTTTGTTGTTGCTCAGAATCACTCCTGCCTGTATGTTTAATTTTGATTCAAGGTTCATTTGGAGAAACTGACCAGCGTAGCGGGAAAAGCCTGCTAGTACAGTCGAACCTCTATTTAACGAACCTCTATTTTGCGAATTTCTCTATTTTGCGAACTTTTCCTCGGAACCAACAACATTTTACGAATTTCTTCGTAAAATAACCTCCAAATAGCGAAGTGTATTCTCTATTTAACGAACTTTTTCTTTTGATTTAATTTTTTTTTTCTCCCTGTTTCTCAAAATATTTCCGGACACTTCAAACTTATTGTTTCTTTTATTTACACATTTTATAGTGCTCAATAACCTTGAATTAATTTTACCAAGTGCCTAACTCAACGAGAGCAAAAAAATCCCTGTCATTCTTTGCATTTCATCCAGGAAATGCAAACTTTCAATATCCCCCTTTCACACTCAAAAGGGCTGTTCTGTAGCAAATAAGTTTCAGTAATTAAATTTAAGGACGCATGTAGTAATGCAATGCTTAAAATTACTTGTTATAATAAATACGATAATGTCATTAAAATTCATTAATTTTAATGTAAATATTTTCTTTAAACTGAAAATACAGTGTATTACCGGAAAATATTTTTTAAAATTCTTGTTGTCCTTACAGGTTTCTTTTTGATTTGTAAAATGAATAATAATAAAAAAAAAATAAATATGATTTACAAAAAAAAGTGTGATTAGTTAATTTTTTAAATAATGTTTAGTGTTTATGAATTAAAAATCTGTTTTGTGTAGTTTTAAGTATTTAAAAAGGTTCATCTCTAACGAATTTTCCACATAACGAACTTTTTTTTAGGGATTTAGCGACTTCGTTAAATAGAGGTCCGACTGTATTAGTATAGACGACAAATACCGAATCTCAAATTATACGGCAAAAAATTTTACCCACGGCCTTGTAAAACGAAATTCAATCATAGTTTGAATGACTGGAAGTTTCACCCTGCTCCAATTCCTACAGATACGGTTACAAATCAACTAGACAACAAATTACGTTCGTTGACTTTTAGCCTACCAGAGGTATGGAATAGTTAATAAAATTCTTCATTTATGACGCACAAACTATAAAATTCTCTTCATATGTTACAGTATAAAATGATTGCCGACATTTATTCTCAATATTTAGAGATATTGATTGAAGTGAATTCATGTGGCTGTAACAAGTGGAATATATTTTCTGATTATGAAAGTAAGAAGCCATTTATTTTATTACTTTAATCCAGCGGTTCCTAAACTTTTTTTTTCCTCTTATGTATTCCTTTCTTAGATTTTTCTGTTATGCGTGCCCCTCCTCGCATAATAACCCATCCCGAACATTTTTGTTTTCGTTTGTTCGTAAAATTCTTATGCTAGTTACCAATATTGTTAGATGCAGTTCTCTTTAGAATTCCAGTTTTCAATCACTTATTCATTTTGAACTACAACACAATATCACCATAAAGTGATCCAAAACACTAAATATTAGCTAAAGATTTCAAATTAACCCTTATACAGATGGTAGGAATATACTTCTCGCTTAATTTTAATTTCCAACTACCAGAACAACGTTGCCAATTCTCCATTTTTTAAAGTTCAAAACAGACTTGCCAGTTTGGCCTCCAATTTTATGCAGAAGTTCCGAATTCATACCGGAAAATACAAAGAATATTTTCATATTTATTTAATGGCAGACATTCCACGATTGTACAAAGTAAAATTTCTTCTTTACGAAGTGCCGGTTTGAATTAGAAATTTAGGAATAAAAATGGAGGCCAAACTGGCAACCCTGGTTCAAAAGTTTCGAATTCATACAGGAAAATCTGAAAGAACTTTTACTTTATTCAGTCATGAAATGTCTGAACTGTACTTATATATTTTAAAGTACTAGGGGGCTCTGCCCTCTATGAGCTACGCTCGCCAACCCCCGTTCAGACACTGCAAACTCCAAAAGCACGCTAATTTGATCGGCATTAAAAAAGTTTCGAAAGAACGAATTATAATTAAAAAAACAGTGGCGATCTCCCTATTAACGGGTTGTTTTCATCTTTGATTAAATCAGATCAGTGAAACATGTGAAAATAAGCTAATATAAAATGAATTAAGTAAACAGAGTCTTTGTCTCCCGGTATTTTTGAACAACGCTTAAGAATTTTTTATTTTTTTTTAATAAGACATTTTAAATGTATCGGTTTGAATCTGACGTCATTTTCACCAACGTTTTCTTTCTCTTTTTAATATTCACATGAAAATACTTTTGTTGTTAGAAAAGAAATATTATTTGCGCTGCCTTAGAATTCTCAAAGATAGTTTAAAAAGATTATCTCAAAATATGAAATAAATGTCTCGCGCAAATATAATTTTAAATTTAAACTGATTAATTTTAAATATGACGTAATTTCCTCCATTTGTGACTTTTAACGCATATTAATGAATGTACTATTTTACAATTTTCCTTCTCTTTTAAAATTTACGTGTAAATGTAGTTTTTATGACGTAATTATCAACATTTTCCTGCTTTTAATACGTACTCATTTAATTCTCATTTGAAAGTTTTTTCTATTTATAATGAGTCACGTATAAATGAATTTTTAATTTTAAGGAAATATTTTTCTTTGAGCATATTTTAAATTTGGCAACAATTTAAAATAATACCCTTTTCTAAAAGTTGTAAAAAATATCACTCGAAATGCTGAAAATTTGAATTTAAAATAGAAATAAAACTTCAAAAAATGAGTCAAATTAAAAAAAATAAATGCAGTCTGCATACCGGGAACTTCTAATGTATAAAATTATCTAAAAATGATTAAATTCCTATGTATAGTTTTGCTCCTCTAAAACTTTTTTAATGGAACGATTTTGACCCACTATAACATTAAATATCTCTTAAAACAATTCTTCTGCATCAGCATGTTTATCAAACATTTCTCTATAATACCGCTGATTTTCATATTTTTGTATGCAATATTTTTCTTGGCATCCGGTCACAAAAAGACATCCGGTCACAAAAAATGCAAAACCGCCGGCGGTGGCGGTGATGGCAGCATTAATTACTTTTTAGGTGCGTTCGTAATTATATAAATACGTAGCACCTATAGTCGTCGTTCAGTCCGTCCGTCTGTCCGTCTGTCCGCATATAACAGAGCAAAACTACCCAACCGAATGGTCTGAAATTTGAAATATAAGATTGTTGCAAAATTTTGTCGAGCCATTTCAAATTTTATGAAAATCGGATGTATAGTTTAATTACAGGGACAGTCAAAAGTTTTTCTTTACATTACGGCCAATGGGAAAAATGATTGCAAGTGCATTTTAATGATGTTACAGCCTTCCGAATGGTCTGAAATTTTAAAGATATAATTGTTGCAAAATTTTTTCGAGCCATTTCAAATTTTAGGAAAATCAGATGTATAGTTTAATTACAGGGACAGTCAAAAGTTTTTCTTTACATTACGGCCAATGAGAAAAATTATTGCAAGTGCATTTTAATGATGTTACAGCCTTCCAAATGATCTGAAATTTTAAATATATTAAATAATTGTTACAAAATTTTGTCGAGCCATTTCAAATTTTAGGAAAATCGGATGTATAGTTTAATTACAGGGACAGTCAAAAGTGTTCGGGGAATGGGAAAAAAAAATATTGGGAGTGCATTTTAATGATGTTAAAGACTATGCACTTTATGAAGTGCAAAAAATTATACATTCCGTACAATATGGGGTGCAAAAAATAATTATAAAATTTGTTATAGTACGAACGCACCTCATTTGCCACGTTTGACGAGCAATTTCTAACTTGTTTTTAGAATAGAGAGATTTAGCTTTCTTATATTAATCTTTTAACTTACCATTACGAATTTATTCATTTTTTAAACGTGTAAATTTTAATTACAGTGTTATTTCATGCTAATACCACCTTTTTAACACTTTCCAACATAGTTGAAAAGTGTTTATGACTTCGGTTTGTCTGGCCGTCTGGCCACGCTCTAACTCCCGTAATTATACTCGGATTTTCATGAAATTGATGAAGGTTATTTAGGGCCACCCAAGCATGTTTGGTATTGTACATGAAGTATGTGGAATTAATAGTTCAATTACAGGGGCACTCAAAAGTATTCCATTACATTATGGTATAGGAGGGAAAATCGTTTGCAGAGTATTTTAATGACATGACGCTATTTCAAATGTATTGAAACTGATATAAATCACTGAATTCCACTACGATCACGTTAGAACAGGACATTCATAGCCTTTTTTATTTATTTACAGGGACACACAAAAGAAATCGGTTACAGTACAGTACTGTTTTTGAGAAATAATGGCTGGAGTATACGGTTTAAAATTCGGTATGCGCTTTTCAATTTCATTAATTTTTTTGCATCTAAGTCGTTATATATAAATTCTATACCTCAAATACAGGGCTGCACAAAAGTATTCACGTACTGTTCTCCTTATTAGAGGAAAATGCTGAATGTAAATTTTCAACTGAAGTACATGTATCTCTTAAGTGAACTAAATTTTGGCAAGTATGTAGTTAATAGATACAAATCTATAAATCATATACAGGGCTGCAATTCGCATAATTTTCTGATTGTGGATGGGAACAGCTGAAATTGCGTTTTGAAATGATTTATGCGTTTCCATAGGGTTGAATTAGACGTAATATTTTAACTTATTAAAAGGTGCAGTTTTGTTACATCATTTTGAATGTATCGGAAAGTGTTTCATAATCTATGCGTGACGCATGATTTTTTTCTTTCTTGTTTATTAAGTAATTAATTGTTATTAACCATTTGGAAAAATGGTTATTTTTCTCGTCAGGATGGGAAATCAAAAGCATAAAAGAAGGCTTTTATTGGTTTAATCTGCATTTTATTCGTTTTCTGATTGTTCTATACAGTAATCTGTATTTCCCTTTACTTTCAACAGAGATGGATACCTTTTGTTGCCACTATGACAAAAAAGTAATAAAAACTACAAAAGAAAATTAATAACTCAGAAACAAATTGAGATACAGCTTTCAAACAAATTGCATTTAAAAGTACATTTTTTTTCTCTATACGGCGGTGTAAAAAGTAATAGTGTGGGATGTTTAGAAGTTTAAGAATGAAATTTCGTTTGAAATGCTTGGATAATACTTAAGTTTCAGGTGGATAATACGTACGAGTCGCAGGCGATTTTTGTCGCTTGGAATTTTTACGTGTAATAACACTATTAATGTTTAATTCATGGTGTACGTAATGTAGGATCAACTCCGTGCGATTTTTTATGTCTTAAATTTTAGTCTTCGAAAAAATCATTTTCCAAATGGTCGTTATAATTTGATAAATTGCTTTTTCTTTTTAAATTTTCATTTTATAATAAAAATTTATTACGTAGTTTTTATACTACAGCTATTCTTTTTTCTCCCAATGGCTCATTTATCATAAGACAATCATCTGTAGACTGAGCGTAAAGTTGATGACAACTCTTAAGCCTCTCAAAGTGTTCATACTGTTAAGCACTCATTAAATAAATAAAAGAGTATTATAGAAAATTTCTAGTATGAATGTTAAGTTGGGGAATTAAAAAAAGCCCAAACTGGCAACCCTATTCTGGAATTGTTCCACATTTTTGGAAAAAAAATATTTTGCTTTTATAATGAATGTGAAGAAAAGCACTTTTTTTTTTCAGGTAAATTTGTTCGTAGATTCTGGTAGTAATCAATCATTTCAACAACAGAAGTGATTTGCCCGTCGAAGGGTTAAACGCTTACGAAGGAGGAATGAAGTTACATCCATGAATTCCTTGATTACGGATTGGGACATATACGTCCCAGTGGGCTTTTTGTTATTCTACTCGTATCACTTTTTGAAAAAAAAAAATCTTTGTCATATTTTGCTTAACTGAGTTTCCGCTTTAATGAGTTAATTTCTTCTGATGGGCAGATGGCTTCTATTATTATAAAACAGCCATTATAAATGAAGTGTTAGGTGAAGATGAAATAGCAGCCTTAAAAAGTTAGAACTCTGATTTTCTGGTCACAATGGAGAAAAAAATGGCCATTTTGACCAGAAAATCAGAGTTCTAACTTTTTACGGCTGCTATTTCCTCTTCAACTAACGCTTCATTTATAATAAAAATCTTTTTAATACTTTGAGCAGAAAGAAGAGGCTACACATACAATTTTCATGACTAATAGAATCACGTGGCTGCCAATTTGTGCGGTTTTGTTACCTCTACAATTTAATACAAATTTTTGCCATATTTAATCGTTGACAATTGCTAGATCTCGGCGATTGAATTAGGCAAAATTTACTGGTAGGTTTTAGTGGTTTAGGTTTAGGAAAAATCTTAGAAATTGGTAGGTACCCGGTGCGTATGACTTTGGCATCACAAAAAATCGCGCCAACGTGGTGCGTATATGACATCTGTGCCTTTACTTATACTAAAACTTGTAAAAAAATTAAATAAGAGCTAAATTTCCAAAAGTATAGCAGTTGCGTTTAAAAAATGAAACAGTCAGGGAAAATTATTACTTACTTTTAAAGAATGAAAAGGCCAGGGAAGCTCTTATGGTTGAAACTAAATGTCATCGGTCGAGGCTTTTAATATGGCAAATTAAGATTTGTGAAATTGTAATGTGATGCATTTTATAAAACGGTTATTAAGTCTATTTTGGCGATCGCCTATGCTCTGTGTTTGACGGCGTTCTCGATCCAATTTATTTCGATTTTGTTTTTTTAATTCGACTTCTTCTTCACTTTTAAGCATTCGCCGAGATCTTTTACGGGCATTTCTAATGATATTTTGAAGCTCCATAATTTCGGCGAAAGAGCGAAACGTAAGTAAACCCGATTTACCTCGGCCTAAATCCTGCCAAAGGACTTTTACACAATAACCAATGAGATGCGTTTCATTTAGGCGTTGCCCTTAAACAATTAACAAAAAATCCCGATTTCTGTGCCACGTACGAGAGCGTAATACATATATATTATACTATGTATTATATTAGATGTAAATTTCCACCTGGGCGAAAAATGTCCGGACCAGGATTCGAACTTGGCCCGGACATTTTTTGCCCAGTTGTAAATTTACATTTATTATGATTTATTTACCAATTAGAATAACTGTGTTAAAATTAATCTTATGTATTATATGATAAATCTGTCGATCATATGCTGTGCTGCACAGAAAATTCAGATTTTTTTCCGACTATTGATGGTAAAAAGAAAATAAGTTAAAACTGGTGTGAATGACTAAGAACAAACAATCTTCTTGAAACACCATCAAAAATTTGTAAATGCGCTAGGCCTTTCGAAAGATCTGAGTCTTTCTTCGTCAGGCGCAAAAAAGACGTCCTTCTACTATGAAAGCAGAGGCAAAACTGACCTCTGCTTTCATAGTAGAAGGACGTCTTTTTTGCGCCTGACGAAGAAAGACTCAGATCTTTCGAAAGGCCTAGCGCATTTACAAATTTTTGATGGTGTTTCAAGAAGATTGTTTGTTCTTATTGATGGTAATTGTGAAATTGTGTTTTTAAATATATTATTCGGTTTACAAATTGTTTATTTAGGAATCATTTTTCACTTTAATAAACTGTTAAGTTTTATTATAACATTCTGAATGTGTTGGAGAGTGTTTCATAATCTATGCTCCATGCATGATTTTACGTTCTTGTTTAGAGTGTAATGAAAAAATACAGAAAGAATTTAATAGCGTATTTTATTTGTGTGCTAATTGCTAAATCTGTATGTTTCACAGAATATCAGAATTGATTTATTCTATGTCTATAAGAATATAAATATTAACAATTTAGTTTCACAAAACCATACTTTAAAAAATATATCCTAAAACATAATAAAATAAGATAAAGCGATTGTTATCCGAATTTTATGAAAGTGAATATATTTCCTGAGGAATAAGAAGTAAGAATTTTTATTTATTTATTTTCTTGAATGACTTACTGCTCTGTAAATGATGTCTCCTCACGTGCGTATTAGTGGATATCTCTTTACTTGTATTATGATTTACATTTTGCAATAAAATAAGAAATGCACACGTTCTTTTACTTTTTTCTTCTCCTCTTAAAAAAAAAGAAGCACTTTTGTGCTCGTTGGGAAAACTCCACAAGAGTAATGTGACCATTCATTCACGTAAAAGACGTGCCAAAGATCCCGGAACGATTTTTCACGACAGACGATTTAAAAAATTTAGAATTGTCGTATTGAATAAGTTATTTCTTATTATTGTGATATGAGTTAATTTATAAAAAACCCAGATAAAGAAGAAAACTAGGGAACAGGAATTCTGCTTTTTGAGAATTTAGTGTCGCCCCCGGATTTTCCATTACTTCGTTTTCTTCTGGTGGACTGGTGGTTCCTATTATTATGAAACAGCCATTATAAATGAAGCGTTAGGTAAAGATGAAAGAGCAGTCGTAAAAAGTTAGAACTTAATTTTGTGGTCAGAATGGGTAAAAAAATGGCCATAATAAAAAAAATTATGGCCATTTTTTTTTTTCCATTCTGACCAGAAAATCAGAGTTCTAACTTTTTACGACTTCTCTTTCATCTTCACCCAATGCTTCATTTATAATGGCTGTTTCGTAATAATAGAAGCCACCAGTTCATCAGAAGAAAATAACTCGGTTAAGCAGGACTCGGATAATCGGGACTCTACTGCAAAACATATTTCAATTTTAAGTCTTAAAGCACACGCTTTTATTTTATGTAAAATGACGTCATTTGCATTAATATAGATACTTAAAATTAAATATAGTTTATGACAGTTCCATGTTTTATCATAAATTCTTCATTTATATTTTTCCCAAAATAACAAGTATTTTAATTATTTTTTTTTTCAATTTTTATGAGAAAATGGCAACTAAAAGATATAATTGCTATTTTTCAACAATTTATTCTTTTCTTTGTATAGAAATGGAGTACTTGAGTTGCCAAAATGAAACAAATGTCGCTAAAAACTACAAAAATATTAATATTTCAAAAACAAATGGCGATGCAGTTTTCAAACAAATTGCATTAAAAAGTACTTTTTTTCCCCAATACGACGGTATAAACATTGAAAATGTGCGATGCTTAGAAGTTTTAAAAAAGGCTGTAGTGTATTTAAGCGCACAATGAAACGTCGGCTTTTGTACTACGGCTGGCGTATACAAGGTATCGTTATTTATCGGAGACAAAATAAGCTGGGAGAAAGAAATAGCAATCCGGGGGCTAAAAAACACGCTGTGTTATTTTTATTTTCTACCCGATATTAAAGATTTTTTAATTAAGAAGGCATTTCTTAGTTTTTGATAATAGGGTGACCGTGCCAGTATTTGATACCCCTCCAGTAGTTGATCAATTTTTTGAAATATTTCGCCATTTCAGGCGGAAATGAGTTTTACACATGGCACTAGACATAATATTTTTGTTTGAATGTTGGAGCACTTGTTTTCATATTGTTGTCAGTAGGGCTGGATTAATTATCAATATATCGGTCAAATATTGATATTTTTTAACTATCGCAATAACAATATGTAAGCTCTGACTCTAACGATATATCTCAATAGCGATACCTAATCTCTGGCTCTTCTTATATATCCCAATAACATTTTTTTCCCGCACCACGACTTCGAACCGCAAGAAGAAAAAGCGCCGAATATTGCGTAACCAATAACTTCTTCAAACCTTTCTCTCATCCGATAGATGCATTTATTCGCAGCCCCGCTTTATTCCAAATTCCCTCCCGTGATAATCTGTCTTTCGTTCATATCCCAGACCCAGTTTAATTCATATTCTAATATATCAGCATACATATGTCCGTTCGTTACTGAATAATGTTTTAATCGTCGTTGATTTAATTTCGCTGCTACTATTGGTTTAGACATATTAGAACATATCAAGTCTTTGATACGTCCTGGCCAATGACTTCTTCAATCCTTTCTCTCATCCGATAGATGCATTTATTCGCAGCCCCGCTTTATTCTAAACTCCCCTCCTGTGATAATCTGTCTTTCGTTGATATCCCAGACCCAGAATAATTAATATTCTAATATATCAACATACATATGTCCGTTCGTTACTGAATAATGTTTTAATCGTCTTTGATTTAATTTCGCTGCTACTATTGGTCTAGACATATTAGAACATATCAAGTTTGATACGTCCTGGCCAATGACATGAGCTAGAACATCTGTTCATTGTTGAGTCAATAATTGCTATTGTCTATAGGCTTCATTCAATGCTCGTTCGTATGGTCTTCTCGAGCGAGTTATCGACAGTGATTTTATATTTTATAGTAAGATGAACGTACGGTGTCGGGTAAATTGCCCGAGTTATAATCAAGTGATTTAAAAAAAAGAGGCTAAGAGTAACGTGTGGCAATATTTTGGATGCCCAGGTAATGAAAATGGTGAAGTAATAAATGAAAAAATTGCAGTATGCAGTATATGCGTTCGACCGGTATTTGCAAAAGCTATTTCTAATTTATGGAGCCATCTTAGCTATAATCATCCTCTACAATATGATGGACTACATTCAAGGTAAGAATTGATTTACTTTATTTTACTGATTTAATTTATTTATAAGATTTACTTTACTGATTGATTTTATTGATAATATTCACACGGGCGTGGAAATTAGTTAAACGAATTCCAGTTGTAATTTTTCAATGAAAATATATTTCTGATTTTTTTTTTTTATTATATAATTTCTTTAATTTTAAGTAAGACAAAAAAAAAAAATCGTGTTTTAAAAAATGACATAAATGAGCAAAAAGATAAAAAAGAACAATAAAAATAAAAAATATTACTACATCTGGGCCTTATTATTAAAGTCTGTAAATGTAATATTATTAAATGGCATTATACTGGATGTCTGCAAACTGGGCTGGAACGCTTGGATTAACTTCGTGTCATTAGACTGAAGCCGTGTTTGCTTTTTGCTCTGGACATGCAGGCTAGGTCGGCCTTTTTTTCTGCTCACTCGGGGTGTAGTGCGGCACGGGTCGCGTCTTACCAGAGCCAAACCCGAAAACTCTGCTTAAAGTCAACCCGACCGACACCCGGCACACTTCATCACAAACTCGAAGTGGAAGAAAATAAATTCATATTTTAATACAATATAAAAAAGAATTATTCTGTAATATCAAATTTATCTTTTTAGTACAAAATTGAATACATATACACTCATTAATGTTCAATTATATAGTTTTTTTCATAAAATATATTCCTGACTTTCTTTTAAAACTACACGAACCGCGTGTCGGGTCGGGTTCGGGTAACCTGAGACGATGCAAGAATCTAATTTGAAGACTGGGTCGGGTTTGAACTTTTTTGTAGTATACGTCGAATTGATAGTTTCCCTTACTTTACTTTTCTCTCTCTATTTTTTGGTAAAAATAATAGTTATATAATACATTTTTAATAGAAATTTTGAAGCTTTATTTTTGCTTAAAAAACTACAGAGTAATAATTTAAAAATCTATTTTCTTTTTTCATTGTTTAAAAGTTTGGATTTTCTTTAACCACATTTTCCTTTCATTTTAATTTACATTAAAATTTTTATAGGTTTACGTGCTTAGTGTTGACTCTAGAAAAAAAAAGGCCGCCGGGCGGGAATTTTTCCCATAGGGGACAATATTCTGAAAAAGGATACTTTTTCTCAAAAAGGGAATACTATTCTAATAAAAGGGCACTTTTTTTCAAAAAGGGCACACTTGTACCTTGTTTACAAAAAATATTTTGAGCTGGTTTGTTTAGAGTCCCTAGAATTTGTGATATTTTTCCGAGATCAACTGAATTGCCACGGGGTGTATAGGAAGTATTAAAAAGGCAGCCGGGCGCATCGGAAGAATTTCGAAAGAGCCGCCGGGTGCCAAAATAGAAGTAAAAAGGGCCGCTGGGCGCAAAATAGAAATAAAAAAGGCCGCCAGGCGTAAAATAGAATTAAAAAGGGCCGCCGGCCGCTGCGCCCTGCTAAAGCAGCTTAGAGTCAACACTAGTGCTTATAATTGCTTAAGTGATCAGATCAAGATCACTAAAATTGATATACCATGTTCTATGGCCGGCACAGGCGCACAAATAATCTGAAAAATCCAGTACTTTAATTTTTATACATAAATATGCGGTACAAAATTCGAAATTCAGCACCCATTGGACCTTGGCGATTCCGAATTTCGTTTCATTTTAATTTAAAAAAAATATATATATCTACCGCCGCCCTCCACCCCACCTCCTCTCCCAAAATACAAAAAACAGTGCGTGATTTACGTCAAGAATGCGTTTTCAATACTAAAAAACCATAATGTTAAAGCAGATGTTTTAATAGCGAATTTTTTTAATGTAAGAAAAAAAAGTCTATCCACATTGAACACTCTCTTTCCCCTCAAATTATTTATATCAGAAACACGTTTACAATACTGAAAAAAGATAGTACTTAAAAATAATAAAACTAAAGTAGATATTTGAGTTAAAAAGAAAAAATAAACAAATAAAAGCTCTATCCATGGTTTCTTTCTGCATTGAAAAACATATGATCTGATTGTGTAAACATATGACTTCCGATTTCTCGGAGCGAGGTGAATAAACGAAAACAAACTGCAGATGCGCTCCTGCTTTTCATTCGAAGTTTCGGAAGGCGTTGTAACTTTCTAATAAATAATTAAATTTTAATAAAAATTTCTTACACAGCCTAATTTACTATTATTTCAACTAGCTGAAAATTTGAAAGAAATCGGTGAATTTACATAGGAGATATGGATATATTGATTATTATTATTTTTTTAACAGTAAGGAAAAGAAGATTTTGATTTTCATTCTTTTTCTTTTTTTGTTTGCTTGCAACTGTTTTTTTTTCTCTGCACTTAAGCACTACAAACTTGATGTCACTTTCAAGGTCCTTTTTATACGATTTAAAAGAATAGAGTTTGAATAATGTGTTCTCGCGCTAAAATGAGGGGGGGGGGGGGGGGTTAGGTGGAGTTTTCTGTCATGACGGCTTTTTAAAAAGCCATCCGGACAAGGCGTGGGTATCTATAAGATGTATATTCATTTGTAAATAATTATATGATTATTAATGTTTTAAATTTTTTTGTTTATTAATCTTTTAAAATAAATGTTATGAGTATTTTCATAAATTTATAATGCAATGATTTCTTTGAACTAACCAAGACTCTCTGATTTCGAACTTCTTGAAATCTAATGCAGAATATCGATTGTTTTGTTTATGTATTTGTTTTTGTTAGCCAATAACTTTATTTTATTTCTATTTTTTTTCATTTGCAACATTTCTTTTTTTTTTTTTTCCTTTTAAATTCAGTGGCACTTTCGAAATAAAAAACAGATTTAAATATCAAACCGAGTATTTTGCGTAATCAAGTAGAATTTTATGGTAAGTTTTTCTTTTTTGTTAGTTTCTTTCTGGAAAAATATGTTGTTATGTGTCTAGATGTTATTTACAAAATATTTATAAAAAAGTGAACTTTCCTTAGCATAGGTCTATTTCCAAATGGGATTTGAATATGTATATTTTAAAAATTTTAATGTTTTATTCATCCATATATAAACAAATATGAAGGTATAAAGGCAGAGAAATTTTCTTAATATTTTAACTATTAAGAATGTATTGATACTCTTAGAAAAAGATTAAAAAATAAAATTTCTGCTGCATCTGTCATTCACTGAAGACTATTTAATTACGAGTACATGCAATTATGACATTAAATCTGTTTCAGTTTTTGCTTTTCACTTATTTTAATCATTTTAAAATCATCAACGTCCTAAAATTGAGAACTTTTTAGTTTATCTAGTAAAGTTTTTTTTAAAATAATATTCTCCGTTTACGCGATAAAATTAAATAGTTAAAAAGTTATTCCTAAATAATACATAAAACAGGAAGAATCGAGAACAAGCTAAAGAAAACCACTATGTAATCAATGATATAAGTGCAAATAGTTAATGAATATTGGTTCCTTTTTCTAAAGTATTTATTTGTATCATATATATATATATATATATATATATATATTTAAAGAATATTGCGTGAGCAAATAGGTATAAAACATTAATTCTTTGCTTCCTACAGCTATTTGCAATAAAATTATTCCTACTATACCATTTGTCTTTAGCAATAAGAAATTTTTCTATTCCCTCACACTTTAAAGTAGTTATCGCGATATATCACCGATATTGATATTAACTCGTTGATATATTGCGATATTAAATTTTTGATATCGTCCAGCCCAGTTGTCAGCTGCCTGCTGTAAGTAAAGCCATTTTATGAATTTTTTTTATTAGAAAATGTAAAAATTTAGTTTTTGATTAGTTGGAGATAATTACGGTAAGTGGAAATAATCCACTTCCATCTTGCTTATTTCAAATAATAGTTTTATACGAATTATTGTCACATCACAGATTAAGCAAGGTATTTAAAAAATTAATTTTTGAATTTTTGACTGATTTCTTTGATTGATCCACTACTGGGGAAATGGCAATTACAGAAACTATTTACTTATAATTTTGTTGCGATTTAATTTCAGCAGATTTAATTTTTGCCCATTATAGGGCACTCTTTAAGGATTGTAGCAATCATGCTAGTTGACTTCTAAAACTTAAAAGGAAGGAAATGTAATAAAAACCCTGTAGCACCGACCTTATTTGATCAACTGCTGGCTCGGTCACCCTATCATAAGAAAAAAAAAAAAATAATAATAACTAGAGAACGGGAATTCTGCTTTTTCAGAATTTAGTGTCGTCCCGGCATTTCCGTTACTGCATTTTCTTCTGATGGACTGGTGCTTCTATTATGAAACTGCCATTATAAATGAAGTGTTAGCTGAAGATGAAAGAAAAATTTTTGAAATTTTTTTTAAAAACAATTATGGCCATTCCCCCCCCCCCCCCCCATTCTGACCAGAAAATCAGAGTTCTAACTTTTTACGACTGCTCTTTCATCTTCACCTAACACTTCATTTATAATGGCTGTTTCATAATAATAGAAGCCACCAGTCCGTCAGAAGAAAATAACTCGGTTAAGCTTTTATAACTTAACGGTTAAGCTTTTAAGTACTCTATTGCAGTACAAAACATATTTCAATTTCAAGACTTTAAGCACACGTTATATTTTATGTAAAATGACGTCATTCGCATCCACTTAAGGATTCCACTTTTACGATCTACTCTTAAACATCTACAGTAAAGCATGCATAGCACATCACTATCGCGAAATAATGCACAAATGCAGCAAAAAGATACCATCATTCAAGGAAATGGACAAAAAAACCCGGCTATCTAATGATTCATAGATACTTAAAATTAAATATAGTTTATAATAGCTCCATTGTTTTAACAGAAATCATTCGTTTATATATTTTTTTTCAAAATAGCACGTGTTTTAATTACATTTTCTTTCGGTTGTTATGAGAAAATGGCAACAAAAATATATAATTACTATTTTAGAACTATTTTTCCTTTACTTTCTACAGAAATGGAGTACTTCCGTTGCCAATATTAAGCAAATGGCTCCAAAAACTGCAAAAAAAAAAAAAAAAAAAAAAAAAATTAATATTTTAAAAAAAATGGAGGTACTGTTTAAAAAAAAATTGCATTTAAAGTACTTCTTTTTTTTTTCAATACGACGGTATAAAAATTGAAAATGTGCGATGCTTAGAAGTTTAAAAAATTGCTATAGAGTATTTAATCGCACTGCTTTGTTTATTGCTGGCTTCTGTAAGGTAACATTATTTTTTGGAGACTTCACAAAATAAGCTGGGAGAAAGAAATAGCATACCGAACCAGGGCTTTAAAAAAAAAAAAAGAAAAAAAAAATCTTCTCTTTATAGAAATTTCAATGGTTGCAAACATTTTGCAATAAAATTAGATATGAGCATGTTCTTTTAATTTTTCTCTTCTTTTAAGAAACAAGAAGCACTTTTGCGCTGGTTGGAAAAAAACTCCGAGAATAATGTGGTCATTCATTCACGTAAAAGACGTGCCAAAGATCTCGGAACGATTTTTCACGATAGACAATTTAAAAAATTTAGAACCGTCGTATTGAATAAGTTATTTATTATTATTGTGATATGAGTTAATCTGTAAAAAACCCAGTTTAAGTTTCCAGGTAAATAAAAATTCCCACGCTATGTTATTTTCTACTTGATATTATAGATTTTGTAATTAAGAAGCATTTCTAATTTTTTTATAAAAAATTTCTTCTCTTCATAGAAATTTCAATGGTCGCAGGACATTTCGCAATAAAATTAGATATGAGCATGTTCTTTTAATTTTTCTCTTCTCTTTTTTTCTTGAGAAACAAGAAGCACTTTTGTGCTCGTTGGAAAAATTCCACAAGAGTAATGTGACCATTCATACCATTCATTCACGTAAAATACGCGCTAAAGATCCCGGAACGATTTTTCACGACAGACGATTTAAAAAAATTACAACCGTCGTAGTGAATAAATTTATTAACCATTTGGAAAAATGGTTATTGTCCTCGTCAGGGTTCTAAATCAAAAGCTGAAGCTTTTTATTGGTTTAATCCGCATTTTATTCGTTTTCTGTTTGGTCTATTCAGTAATCTGTATTTCCCTTTTCTTTCAACAGAGATGGATACTTCTGTTGCCACTATGACAAAAAAGTAAAAAAAAAAAACTACAAAAAAATGTTAATAACTCAGAAACAAATTGAGATACAGCTTTCAAACAAATTGCATTTAAAAGTACATTTTTTTCTCTATACGACGGTGTAAAAAGTAATATTGTGGGATGTTTAGAAGTTTAAGAATGAAATTTCATTTAAAATGGGTCGTCAGATTTCCAAGAAATCTGACGATGGAAAAGCCTTTTCTCGAACAGCCAATGAAATGCTTGGATAATACGTGAGTTTCAGGTGGATAATACGTGAGTTTCTGGTGGATAATACGTAAGTTTCAAGTGGATAATACGTAAGTTTTATGAAATCTGACGGGTCGCAGGCGATTTTTGTCGCTCGCAATTTTTACGTGTAATAACACTATTAATCTTTAATTCATGGCGTACGTAATGTGTGATCAACTCCGTGCGATTTTTTATGTCTTAAATTTTAGTCTTCAAAAAAATTATTTTACAAACGATTGTTGTAATTTGTTAAATTGCTTTTTTTTTTATTATTATTGTGATATGAGTTAATTTAGAAAAAAAAAACAGATAAAGAAAAACACGCACGCTGTGTTTTTTTCTGCCCGATGTAGATTTTGTAATTAACAAGACATTTCTTATTTGATACTATGTAGAGTTTTTTCTTTTTGTGGAAATTTGTTCATTATGGAATCTGATGAACTTTAAAATAAAATTTACTTTAAACTGTTATACAAAAATAAAATAACGAAATTCTAATTAATCAGCGTTCACCGAAATCAGACACAGATTAACATTAATTGATATGTGCACCTCTTTCTGTAGAGAATATGTTATCGAGCATTTCAGTTATGATGTAAGCTGCATTATGTTAGAAATAGTATAGCATCGTTAAAACAGACAATCACTGCCTCCCAGCAGTAATGTAAACTGATTCTTTTATGTGTCCCTGTAAATAAGGGATAAATGCTACGAACACGATTTTATATGGGAAATATTATATTGCGTATATCAATAATGTGCTCCAATGTAGCAATTCCGAAAATAGAGTTATGTCATTAAAGTATATTTTAAACAATTATCACCCGTAAAAAACAAAGTATTCGAATTCAATTGAATATCTCTGTAAACCAACTATAAATACTGAATTTTAAATTTTCAAAAGGAACCTGCAATAATAAACATCAATAAAATATATCAATTTCTTTGTAATCCAAGCATATTTACGAAAGGTAGAGCAAGGACAGACAAAAGAATCATAAGAAAAAAAAAATGCAAGCAAGAAGCAGGAATTCTGCTTTTTCAGAATTTAGTGTCACCCCCGATGAAATATATATATATATATATATGTAGATAGCTCAAAACATATTTCAGTTTTAAGAGTTAAAATACACACTTTTATTTTGTATAAAATGACGTAATTTGCATCCGCTGAAGTATTCCACATTTACGATCCAGCCTTAAACACCATCTATAGAAAAGTATGTATCTGACGTTACTATCGCGGAATAATACACAAATCCAGCTAAAAGCAATGTCGTAAACTTGACCAAAAAATCGGCTATCTAGTGATTCATATGCCTTCATTTGTTTGTAACATTAATATGGATATTTAAAATCAAATATAGTCTATGATAGCTCCACGTTTTATAAGACATCATTCATTTATATTTTTTGATAATAGCACGTATTTAAATTAATTTTTTTTTTTCATTTGTTATGAGAAAAGGACACCAAAAAGATATAAAAATATACTATTTTCCCCTTACTTACTGTAGAAATGGAGTACTTGTTGTCACCAATACAAAAATGGCATTAAAAGCTACAAAAATAAATAAATAAATAAATAAATAAATAAATAAAAAATAAATAAATAAATAAAATAATATCTCAAAAATAAATTGAGATGCAGTTTATAAACAAATATCAGTACAAAAACAAAAGTACTTATAAACAAAAGTACTTTTTCCTTTCTACAAAGGTGTAAAAATTTAAAAAGTGCGATTGTAAGAAGTTAAAAAAATTGCAGTAGATATTACTGTGCAATTTAACTGTGCAATGATACATCTACTTCGTTTTACGGCTGGCTTACGTAACGTAATGTTATTTTTTAGTGACACTTTAATTGTTACCTGAAAGAAATAGCATATTGGAGGGCAATAAATAAATAAACCCTTGAAAATTTCCCCTTCATCTTAACTGTAAATTTTACTACTTACATCTGATGCAATGATACTGACGCAACTGCGTTTCTGTATGCAACGAAGTGTGGATTTTAGGGTTGCGGATTTGAGGGAGTTTTCTATACATAGAAGGTAGTAAAAATAGAGAAAAAGCATGGAACTATAAAACTTAATTTATTTTAGAAATAAACACGATACAATTATTTTATTTAAGTACGCTCACTTGACATTTGAATGAATTTCAGCTTTCGAAATAACGATGAAACCGAAGATTAGCAAAAGCAAAACATTCGAGTACAATAGCGAAATTTGGCTTTAAATATCGGTAGGGTCATAAATATCTTAATCTAGAAATAGAAAAAATGCATAAATTGTTTAGTTCACCGTAATTTGCTGACTATGTACTCATAAGTACCTTAGGCAATGTTAAGTTGTTATTTATGTCTAAGCGAAATTTCCCAACATTCACATTTCTTAGCTTTTATTGACTACTATATCTAAAAAAGACTTACGCCATCTTCTTTTTTTTTTTACACTTTCTTCTATCTTTATAAGAAAAATTACTGGATTCCTGAAAAATTTAGACTTCCGATTATCGTCGGATTTATACGTTTTAGAATGTCCTAAACACGATTTGATGGATTTTAGAAAATGTCTGTCTGTCACTCTGTCTGTGAGTCTGTGTGTGACAAAAATATTGTGGGCGCTCTATCTCAAGAATTAATACACGAAATTTCGCAAAACTTTGTATCCAGTTAGACGTTGATATAAACTGATGCTGTTTGGTGCAAATCTCCCTACAGATGACTCTTCTATGCTGCTTTTTTCTCGTTTTCTGCAATAATTCTATCTCAAGAACTAATGCACAGAATTTAATGAAACTTCAGATTTAATTAGACGTTGGCATAAATTGCTGCTGATTAGGTTTTGGTGTAAACCACACTACACTTGGCGCTGCTATGCAGCTTTTTTCATGATTTCCGCGATAGCTATATCTCAAGAACATAGAATTATATCGAATTTCATATTCTGTTGTGTTATATTCTTGACCCTGACATAAATTGGTATTGATTAGTGTTGGTGTAAATTGTCCAACAGGGGACGCCGTTATGCTGCAATTTTTACATTTTCCATGCTCGGAATTTCATGAAGCCTCATATTGTGTTAAACCTTTGACATAAATAGCAGGTAGATCCCTAAGCTCAGGGACAGAAATTAAATCAGAAGCTGCAGTCCTTATGAGATTACAGGAACTTTACTGTAAAAGATGGTTAAACAGCTATTCCTAATTTTGTTCCTGTAAAACTTTTTTGACGGAACAATTTTGACCGACTTTAACCTTAAAATAGCTCTTCGATTTAAAAACTGTCTGCTTCAGCGTGTTTATCAAACCTTTTTTCTATAATATTACCAATTTTCATTTTTTTATATGCAAAGTTAGTTACAATAAAAAAAAAATGCATCTTATATTGATTAGTCTATCTCTCAAACAAATATGATTTTAACCTAAAGATCACTGCTCTTCTAGAAAGACAGTCTAATTTTTTGTAAAACTTTTATCAATGTGTGATTTCAATTGCGTTATTTACAAAGGTGAAGAATTTCCACCTGTGAAGAATTTCAAAGCCGCAGGAGTGAGAAGGATGCGCTTCTAAAAAACACATTTCAGTTATAAGACTTAAAATACACGCTTTTATTTTATATAAAATGACGTCATTTGCATCCGCTGAAGAATTCCACATTTACGATCCAGTCTTAAACGACATCTATAGATAAGTATGCATAGGACGTCAATATCGCGGATTAATACACAAACCCAGCATTAGCACAAACCCTAATATTAGCCTAGAAAGACACAACGGCGGTAACAGCGTTAGTTACTTTTCTTTAGAATTGAGTGATTACTTCGTGTGTATAATCTATACTAATAAAAGAAAGTTTCGCTCTGTCTGTGTGCGATGGCTAGCAAAATCTACTGGACGTACGAGGCTAAACATTTTTGTGAGGCTAGCCCAAAGTGTCTCCTGATGCACCTGAGACTCAGAATTTTAAATTTCCTATAATTGAGTTATTAATCAAAATCGTAACTCACTCTCATTAAAAACTCATCTCGGTCCTTGCATGAGAGAAAAAGCGCTGGAGCACGCGCAGAAGCCTTATTTACGCATCGTTTGAAAATGAAGATCTAAAAGAAGGAAGTCCGGAGGTATTTCGTCATTATTTATTAACTTACATTGGCTAAACCCTTAGTAAAGTTAAAAACGGAAGGCATATTCCGAAAGTTGTTACTCTTACGTCTCAAATTCCGCAATCAATTAAAAAAAAACATCGCAGTTAACCTTTTGAAAAAAAAATTCAAAAAGGGTTGTTTTTCCGAAAAACATTTTTTCCTCTATTGGAACGTCCCTCCAGGATGCAATTTTAGAGGTACCGACAAACCAAAAGTATGTTCTTAAAGCCGGAAACCTTCTTCTAATCGATGGTGTAATCGGTTTTAAAAATATGAATATTAACCTTTCCAAATACACCGCAGGTCAATTCGCGCCTCACGGAGACGATATTTTTTTACGTTAAAAGTAACTAAACGTCCGTATTTTAACACATTCTTTTTAGAGCATCTCAATAGACC
Organism: Maratus speciosus; assembly: GCA_963932465.1. Taxonomy (NCBI): domain Eukaryota; kingdom Metazoa; phylum Arthropoda; class Arachnida; order Araneae; family Salticidae; genus Maratus; species Maratus speciosus. The sequence continues at coordinate 496,060,387 of OZ010797.1, read as the reverse complement.
AGATTTACATCACCTACAAAACTTTTGAAATGTTCGGACGGGTAGAAATATTTTTTACAAAATAAAATGTGTGGAAATTTCAAAGTAAAAAGCTGTTTCGTCATACTTTCAATCCAACATTTTTTCATTAAAAAATACAAATTGTGATAAAACGGAGTCTTTAATCAAAAAATCATACAAATTTTAGGTTAATTTAAGGGTCATTTATCACGGGTCCGGGCAACGCCGGCGGGTCAGATAGTCGTCCAATAAATCTTATATAGGGACTAACAAACGAATTCGCGTACATTTCCGTTTTCAATGGAAATGGCTAAAATGGAATTTTCAACTGCTTTTTGCGTTCCCTAACTGAAGTCAATTTTAGCGCACTGTATACTCAGAGACCGTCTTATGCAGGGTTATGCGGGGCAGATGCCCCGGGCCCCCCTTTGTTAGGGGGCACCCATGAGAATAATCAGGATCTTCATTAAAATGTGCCAAATAATTAAAATTAGCCAACAGTGACTAAAATTCATATATTTTCAAACATTTAGGAAGATAGTGCGGTCCCTCTTCCCCTCTCTCTGCTTCCAGTACCCCCTTGACCCTTGCAAAAAACAAACTATATCATTGGAAAACAAATTTTTATTGTAACAACTTAGTATTCTATTCTTAAAAAAGAAAAAAAAATTCTTTATTAACATTTTCCTCATAACGTGGCAAGTTAAAATGACTAATTTGGAGTACTTTCTTTTAGACATCTTATAACGTACGCAGATACGTAAAAGTTTGCAAAGAAATATTCGTGTGTCGTGCCAACCAATCTATCATTTTTTCTACTAGTATCCTACTAGTATTTTTTCTTAAAGTTGTTACCTTCTTTTTATGATACCCTGCTTACAGATGTGAGCAGTACCGAGTACAAAATTTATGCATACTTACAATATGTATGGAGTTTAGGACTAACCACTTCCACTCTATTCATAAAAAAACTCTATAGATAGATAGAAGCCCGCCCCCCAGAATGATGCTTACCCCGGGGCTCTTAGCCTAAGTCGGGCCCTGTACACTGTAAAAAAAAAAAAAACGGAAACGGACTAAAATACGGAAATACTACTGGCAATTTAGACACCAGTACTATTTCCGTATTTAAAGGAACTTTTTCCCGGTTAATTACAGAAAAGTTTCCGTTTTTTTTTTTTGGAATTTAACGGAAATTTTTCTGTAATTTACCGGGAAAAAGTTCTGTTAAAATACGGAAATAGTACTGGCGTCTAGATTGCCAGTAGTATTTCCGTATTTAAGTCCTTTTTTTTTTTTTTTACAGTGTTTGTACTATACTAGCTAAAGTACACGGCGTTGTCCGGAATTTCAAGAATGTTTGTTTTATTTTGTAATTTTGTAATCTTTATTTCAGTTCTTTACTAAGAATGATCTCTAGGAACCCAAACCTTTGTGGAAATTCTAATGTACACGCGTAACGATTAACGCATGATTTTTCTTTCTTGTTATTGACTTCTGTAGCAGTAGGTTGCTTCCAACTTTTCGCCCTTCTGACGTCAGTTAAACTAAACACCGAACGACCGTTGGATTTAGTATTAAAATGTTAGTAAAGAATTGTAAACGTGTTCAAGCAATCATTTTTAGAACAATGAAATAAATGTTCACATAATCGGCTAACCATAAAGAACATAGGAAATGGATTTGGATTTTATGAAGCCGGTTGTCTTCTCTAAACAATAAATGGAAAATAAGAAAAAATGCCCTTGGAATTTTTTCTTTTTGTTTTATTCTGTTAAAAAGTTTTTGTTAAAGAGCATTTTATTCTGTATAGCTTTGGAGACATTTTCTTTTAATGTGATAGAAAAATATTTATCTCTGTATTCTGAAAAAAAAAAAAAAATAAAAAATAACTAACGCCGCAAATAAACTTTTGTGATCGGAGTTCTTCTAGGCTAATATTAAGAAAACTACAGCATACAAAAATATGAAAATTGGTAGTATTAAAGGGAAATGTTCGATAATTAAGTTGAAGCAAACAGTTTGTAAATCGAAGAATTATTTTAAGAACTACAGTCGGATCTCTATTTAACGAAGTCGCTAAATCCCGAAAAAAAGTTCGTTATATGGAAAATTCGTTAAATAGAGAGTCACCTTCTAAAATACTTTAAACTACATAAAACATATTTTAAACCCATAAACACTAAATATAATTTTAAAAAAGTAATTAATCACACTTTTTGTATAAATTATATCTATTTGTTTTATATATTTTACCCTTCAAAAAGAAACTTGCAAGGGAAATAAGGATGAAACAAAACATTGTCTGAAAATACATTGTATTTTCAGTTAAAAAAATAATTTTACATTACAATCACGATTTTTTATCATGGTCGATAATCATGGTTTGGAGGAATACCAAATTTTAAAGCAATATTCTTTTTCTTCACGCTTTTATCCACCATATCAAGATTTTTTTCTTTTATGCCTCTTTGACATTTTCTTGCTAAAAGAACCGAAATTACCAGCACGACTGAATGATCTAGAAAACGACAGACTCTAGTTAAAGGACACGAGGCAGACACTTCTTGGATGAAAAGCAAATAATCACAGCGATTTTACTGTTCTTGGTGAGTTAAGTGCTGGTAAGACCTGTTCATGGTCATTGATCATCATAAAATGTGTTAAAAGAAAGAATAAGTTTGAAATGTCCAGTAATATTTTGACAAATAGGGAGAAAAAAATTTTAGATTCCAAGAAAAAGTTCGTTAAATAGAGAATGCGCTTCGCTATTTGGAGGTTATTTTACGAAGAAATTCGCAAAATGTTCTTGGTCCCAAGGAAAAGTTCGTAAAATTGAGAAATTCGCAAAATAGAGGTTCGTTAAATAGAGGTTCGACTGTATTTGATCTTGAAGTCAGTTAAAATAGTTCTATTAAAAATTTTGATAAGAAAAAAAACTATGTATACTAGCTTAACCATCTTTTACAGGGGCACACTTAACATACTTGCAGTGTGCAAAAAATATGTATAGTAGCTTTTCCATCTTCTACAGGGACATACTTGACATACTTGCAGTGCGTAGTATGCAATTAAATTTTATACTGACTGATTTTTTTGAGGATTTTTTAGAATTTTTATTCAAAATTTTATTATTTCAATAGAGATTTTTTCGATTTTTCAAAAGGGTTATTTTTTTATAATTTTGCCGAATGGTAAAATAGATCAAATAGTATTTCCTTTCATGTGTACAATTTATGCACACGTGACTACTAAAAACAGAAATAAAACTTTAAAATAACTAGGGGGCTCGGCCCCCTACGAGCTACGCTCGCCAACCCCCGTTCAGACACCGCAGACTCTAAATGCACGCTAATTTGATCGGCTTTAAAAAGATTTCGAAAGATTGAATTATAATTTAAAAAACAGTGGCGATCTCCCTATAAACGAATTTCTATTCATTTCTCTTTGATTGGGGAATTTTAACGCCAAATCCGCTGCGGTACTACTTGATTATCCTGTCAACCAATTTCGCCAAATTATATAAATCGCCAAACCACTCGCCAAATTATACAAATTGATATAAATTTTATTTTAAATAACGAAAGAACAAATAAATTCGTACAACATTAATAAAAACACAAATAAAACGTCGAAATAAAAATAGCTTGATGACGTATACACGTGTAACAACATTTCAAAATAAGCTAATATAAAAAGAATTAAGTAAAGAGAGTCTTTGTCTCCTGGTATTTTTTAACTAAGCGGAAAGAAAGTTCTTTTAAATGAGACGTTTTAAATTAATTCTCAAAATATCAAATAAATGTCTAGCGCAATTTCTAAATTTAAACTTTTTTGCAATATTGTTTTGTGTTCATTTTATGTAATAACTATAATGTGACGTAAATATGACGTAATTTCTCCCAAGACTTCTAACGCATGTTAATGAATTTATTATTTTACAATATCCTTTCTCTTTTAAAATTCACGTGTATACTTTTTATGACGTAATTTTTAATAAGTTCCTGCTTTTTATACGTAATTATTTAATTCTAATTTGAAAGTTTTTTTCCTGTTTATAATAGTCGCGTGTAAAAAAAATTTTTAATTTGAAGCAAACATTATTGCTTGCGCTTTTTATACAGTTGGCAACAGTTTAAATTAGTACAATTTTCTGAAATCTGTAAAAAATATCTCTAGAAATGCTGAAAATTTGAATTTAAAATAGAAATAAAACCTGAAAAAATGAGTCAAAATAAAAAAAATTAATGCAATCTGCACTCCGGCAAATTCTAACGCATAAAATGATCTAAAAATGATTACACTGCCATGCATAGTTTTTGCTGCTATAAAACTTTTTTAGTGGAACGATTTTGTCCAACTTTAGCATTAAATAACTCTTAAAATAATTCTTCGATTTGAAAACTGTCTGCATCAGCGTGTTTATGAAACATTTCTGTATAAAACCACCGATTTTCATATTTTTGTATGCATTATTTTTGTTAATATTAACGAAGAAAGGCCTCCGGTCACAAAAAAAGCAAAACCGGCGGCGGCGGCGGCGGTGACAGCGGTAGTTACTTTTTTTTAGAATAGAGAGATTATTAAACGATCGTATGCAAAAAACAGAAAATGAGAAAATTATGTCATAAAAAATGTATTTACATATAGATATAAAAAAAAAGAAAGAAAACTTTAAAATAATAATCAAATTATTACGCGTTAAAAGCAGTAAATGAAAAAAAAAAAAAAATATGTCATATTTAAACAGCCCAAATAATAATTTCGGCAAACAGTTTCAATTTAAAAATATTTAATAGTAGAATAATACTATAATAGTAAAATAACACAAAATAATAGTAGAATAACACAAGTAATTTATTTAATAGTAGAAGAACACGCAGCTGTGCGCGCGTAGTTGTTGAAGTATGCCAAGTCATATTTGTGTATGCCTTAAAATGGAGTTTTATTAATTAATAATGGAATTTATTAATTACTAAATATTATGTAAAATTCAATAGAAATCGTGATTTAAAACGTTTTCCACTCATTTTGCCCTTTTAAATTTCGGGTTTTATTAGAAACCACTCTTAGTATGTGTATATCTTATTTGTATATCTTAAAAGTAACCACCATATCAAAATTTCAAGTATTTCCTTCAATATCGCAAAAATAGTAAGTTTAGAACTTCCCCCGCTCTCTTAAACTTTCTAAATTTCGATTTTTTTTTTTTTTTTTTTTTACTGTTTTGTGTGTGTATTTGCGTCATCAAAATTACTGTCATATAAAATTTTAAGTTTCTATCCTAAACAATTCCATATAAGTCATAATTTAGAACGTCTTTAGAATGCTTTTCACGCACTTCACGCTTTTAAATTTCGATTTTTTAAAACTGTTCTATGCGAAAATTTACTTCTTAAAAATAACAGCCCTGTCCAATTTCAAGTTTCTATCCCTAGCAATTAATTAAGAATAGTAATTTAGATTTAGAACATTTTCCGTCCATTTCACCGTTTAAAATTTCCATTTTTTTTAAGAAACCATTTTTAGTGAGCATTTTTATCTTAAAAATAACCGTCATGCCAAATTTCAAGCTCTTAGTCCTTTCAGTACAACAAAAAATCGTAAGTTTAGAACGTTTTTCTCTAGCAAGCACCCTTTTAAATTTAATTTTCTTTTCCACTGTCCTGTCCTGATAGGGGAGAGTAGCGGAATTTTAACCACTTCACTTATTTTCAGGTGTAATTCACTTCATTTTTGTAATATCTGCACAATATCACTACACGTGGTCAATCTATTCATCTACTAACTAAATAAATCTTCACAACAATCTCTTTTTGAAAACCTTAAGTTTTATCTACCCTATCTATATTATAAAGGACAAACATATCTGTGCGTAACGCATACGTCATTTTGCGAATGGCAACACTTCTATATTATAAAGGACAAACATATCTGTGCTTAACGCATACGTCATTTTGCGAATGGCAACACTTTGAAATTTGAAATAAAAGTTTGGTTTTGCAATTTTTTCTACTGCAAATTTTTAAACTTCTAAACATTGCACATTTTAAATTTTTACACCGTCGTATAAGGAAAAAAATGCTCTTTTAAATGCAATTCGTTTGAAAGCTGTATCTCAATTTATTTTTGAGATATTAATTTTTTTGTAGTTTTTAATATCATTTATCTTATTGTGGCAACAAAAGTACCTCATTTCAATTGAAAGTCATTGAAAATAAACGGAAAATAGTCGAAAAAAGGAGATACTGTATCTTTTTGTTGCCTTTTTCTCATAAAACCTGAAAAAAAAATTGAAATTAAAATATGGGCTATGTCAAGAATATTGTCTGTTATTCCGTTATAATGACGTCATAGGCACACTTTTTTATAGACGAAGTTTAAGACTGAATTGTAAAAGTGGATTGCTTTAGCGGATGAAAATGGCGTCATTTTATAAAAAAGCGTGTATTTTAATTGTTAAACCTGAATTATGCTTTGTAGAAGTGCGTCATTTTCACAGACCAGCTGCTTTGAAATTCTTCACAGGTGAAAATGCTTCACTTTTGAAAATAATGTAATCGAAATCACACACTGATGTTTTACAAAAATTTAGAGTGTCTTCATAAAAGAGAGGTGACATGCAAATAATAGCGATTTATGTTACAGAAATTGATGATTCTCGCCTGGATGGATTTGCTTCGCCGTGTTAAACAAGCAAACAAATAATTCGTGGTTTAAAATAATATCGTGTCCCTGAAGTTTTTTCCGAAAATTCTCTCTAATAATAAAAGTTTAATGGACATTCTACTATAATTTTATCAAAATAACATAATTTGCTTAATTTAATTTTTCCTAATTTGATATAATCTATATATTTAAAACACAAGTGTGTTTTTTAGTCATCTGCCCTGATCTCTCTGCTGAACCAATATTACTAATATTTTTTTTTTAACTGAAAGCCCTTCCTTTGTAGATGTGATCGCACTACCTGTTTTTTTTTTTTTTTTTTTTTAATATCCCCTCTTTTATATTTTAATTTTAAAAGCATTTTATGAAATTTCTTCAAAATGATGAAAATTAGATAGCTTTCATTATTGCAGACAAGAGAGAAATAATGATGTATTTTTAACTTTATTCATGCTATTTTCTGATAAAAATTCAAAATTATTTATAAAAAATGTTGTATAAGGTTTAGTGGCGCAAAATCCCATTAGGAGCAGAATATTATATTAGGGGCATAATAACGGAAAATGACATACTGCTTTTGAAAACACGCATTTTTCCTCATAAATTTTCTATATTGTTTTTCCTTCTGCATGTGTACTAATACTAAGTTTCAGACACTAGGCGAAATGCTTATTTAAGTGAAAATGAAGTCATATTTAAAAGAAAACGATCATTTTCTTAGATAAAACTAAACATTTTAACACAAATGCGCCTAAGAAACATAAATTGCGGAAATTTTTACTCTCCGGAATTGAGATCAGAATCTCAAGTAAAGAGTGCGTCTGTTCACATAAAAGATGTTGCTGACAATCGTGACCTCAAGTTTTGAGTTAAAATGATTTTTCAATGATCAAACGAAATACATTTTTTTTAAAATGATGAATATGGATATGAGAAGTGCGTATGCAAATTTTGAGAAGGTGAAAATTGCTATTTTCATTCCGGAAATCCAATCATAAGAGCCTCAATTGATAACCACATTCTAATAACTGATCTTTATTACATTTTACTGATTAAGTATCTATATTATAAAGAACAAACATATCTGTGCGTAACGCTGACGTCATTTTGCGAATGGCAACGCTTCATGATCACATTTCGGTCTTGAAATTTTTCTTACTGCAATTTTTTAGCCTTCTGACCATCGTACATTTTCAATTTTCGTCGCATAGAGAAAAAAAATTACTTTCAAATGTAATTTGTTTAAAGACTGTATTCATTGACTGACGTATTATATTTTCTAAAATAATTTTTAAGCATGATTTTTTAAAAAGTTTATCTTATCACGTGCCGTTTTGAATACATAATAATTATTAACATTTTGCACATAAAGCAACAAACATTTTTCAGCATTTGCTTCTGACTATTTTTGCATAACGAAATTAATACTTCCGTTATAAACAAATAAAAGAATAATATAAAAAAAACCACCAATCTAACATATTTGTGAAAGACAAATTAACGAAATTAATACTTCTTTTATAAACAAATAAAAGAATAATATTGAAAAAACACAAATCTAACATATTTGTAATCGTACAATTTAAATTTTTAGATCACCAAACAGGATTTTTTTTTTCAAATGGAATTTGTTTGCAAAGTTCATCTCAGTTTACTGATTGTCTATGGTTTTAAAAACAATTTTAATGCATGAAATATTTTTTAATTTATCTATATCGCGCGGAGCTCGATTACGAAAGATTAATCCGTTTGCCCTTAAAACAAAATAAAGAGTTCATCATTTTCTTACGGCTAATATCCATTAAAAAAATCTTCCCTATGAATAAATAAATAAAATAGCATAAATAAAACACAAATTCATCAGACATGTATTAGCTCTGAAATTATCAGAATATAAAAGGATGCCATAAGTAGCAAAATCTTGGCAAATAACTCTTAGCATGCGGCTAATAGGAAAATATCGCTTTTTATAAATTTCAAAAATTTGATTGTATAATTTATATTTTCCATATGCAAAATGCTTTTTTAATGTAAGTAGTCAATCTACAAAACTTATTGCATATCAAAAAATTATTAGTTTTGAATTTAAAAAAATGTTTTCACCTATATTCTTTAACCCGGGAAGCCCGGGTACGATCCCCTAGTATATATAAAATCCTAATGAAACGGATTTATGAAACGAATATATGAAACGCCTGAAATGTATCGATTCTTTGAATCGACTGATTAAACAACTGATTTTGTTTCACGGCGATTTCTCCTAAAATATGGAATACTTTGCGATGAAATTAACACCAAAAATCCGTGTTGATCCACAGATCTCAAAACTGGTATTAGAATTTTTAAATTCGAATTAGTTTTCGAAATATTAATTTTTTTTCTAATTTTAAATACATTTTTTCTAATGATGGCAACTTAAATTTTAATCATAACAGAATTTTTTTTTTCATAATTCAGAAAAGGTTACTATTTTAAATTAATTTGGCGACAGTTGGGCCTCCTTTAAATCTATGCTAAGAACAATGCTTTTTTTGTATTTCGTTATCATTTTATTAAATACAAAACTTTCATTTAAAAATGAAACATTTAAATTGATGGATTTCACTTCTTTAAAAAAAAAAAAAAAAAAAAAAAAAAAAAAAAAAAAAAAAACGAAAAGAAAAACATTAGACACAGATGTCATATACGCACTGGGGTACCTGATTAGCGCACAAATGGCATTATTTTGATAGACATGGTAACCCGGCTATTGTTGTTTATTTAATAATAAATGTATATTTACTTCTATTTCTTTTTTAAATTTATATAAATTATTTTGTTCTATGGTAATTAATTATTTTTTTTCTTTAGCCTATGTCTGCAGTTCTTCCCTTCCATCATTTTCTTTCCAATTGAATTACTCCCATTTTTTGAAACTTGATGTTCTAATTGCTTTTGAGCTTTGAGAGCTTCCTTTTTGTCGGTTTTGTTTTGTTATTTCACGGTTTATTTTATTCGGCGAAGATGTCAACACAGCTGTTTTTGACACCCCCTGTACTTTGACTTATATTTTTGTTTTGTGTAACTCATAATGTTTTTGGAACAAGATAAAGTAATGCATCTATAACTCAATCTAAACTGTATTACTTACTAATCGATATATTAAATGAATTTTATAACAAGTTATTTTAAGGGTACTTATAAGTTCCGTCAGTCGATAAAGGGTTAAAGGAAACTTTTAAAATGTCGTTTTTAAAACCTGAAGAGTTTTTGTAGAAATTTAAAGTTTTAGTGTTTAACCCTAATTAATAGGATCATATTAGACGAAAAAAATTTTTTTTGAAAAAAATTCCGATGTCAGGTTACTTCAAGGGAGGATACATACAATTGTGTGGTGCAAGCTCGGCCTTAACCCCTTGGCGACGAGCGACCGGTATACGTGCCGCTTAAGGTGCTCAGAATCAGTGATTATTCTCACCAGTAAATTTTTATTGTAAATTTTGCCTTATTAAATCCGAACATTTTCCCGATTCAATGAGACAAAAATTTCTGTATTGAAAAACCGGTGATAAAAGATTAAAAATTCTGTAAAAGACGCTCAGAGGTCACAAAGGAGATCACAGAAAAAGAGGAAAATGTACAGTAAACTCTGTCTAAGGCGGAATCGATCGGGACTGGGAAAATTTTCCGTGGTAGACAATATTCCGGCTTATGCAAAAAATCTCCCCCCCCCCCCAAAAAAAAAAAAAAAATATATCCCTCGAAGATTGATGGTTTTTTATTGATTTTCCTGACTCGAAAATCGCTTGAAAACTGAAATTCAGAAAGACCTTTTGTCTTTATAGATAAATGAGAAACGCTATTCAAATTCTTAGTACTGCTGTAATACATGCGAATTACAAGTTTACACACACACAACAACAAACTTCGAGAATGAGGCAGAACGCTATAACTGTGAATTTGAGTACAACCTTAAAGTATAATACATTGTACTTTCTAAAATATATATTTCGATAAATGTTCATTCTGCAAGAAATTTTAACTTTTAAATGCAATTTTGCATATGAAAAAATGACATAAGCATAAATTCCTTAAAATTTAAACAGGTTCTGTTCTTTTGAATTAACTTTTTCAAAGTTTTACGGAATTTAACTAACATGCTCGACATTGAGTATTTGACTTATCCGTTTTAAAGTTTAATAAACAAAATGCCTTTGATTTTTAAATTATCCCTTTTTCCGCCTTATGCAAAATTTTGGTTTCGGTGGGACTTTAAAATCCTTTCCGTTTCCGCGTTAGACAGATTCCGCCTTATGCAGCATGGTATAATGTAATTTTCTACGGGTTCGCCGGGACTTGAAAAATTTTCCGCGGTAGACAGATTTCCGGCTTATACAGACTCCGCCTTAGGCAGAATTTACTGTATTTTCTTTTTCCATAGGATCACCTACACAATTGTGTAGGACAGGTCTTAAACGGATAGACGTTTAAACCAGAGTAACTAAACAGTACGAAATTGTACGCCAAACGTAGAAAATGTGGTGCGTTCGTACAATAACTAGTTTTATAATTATTCAGATCCTGGTGCAATAGCGGTCACACACACTCTTTTGCAAAAATGCATGCATACAAAATTTATTACGATTATCTATATATTAAATTCAGTCATACGGAAATAATAGGACTCCATCTTAAATAGGAAGTCATCACCATGGCAACCTAGAATCATTACCTGTCAGATCTTAAAGTTTTCTTTTATTTAATTGGAACGTTTGAGCGATTTAAAACTACAACATTCTCTCAAAAATAATAGCAGTGTGCAAAAAGCCGGAGACTTGGCAACTGTATCCTAGTTCAGTCGTTCTGTGCACAGGTAAGTGTAATAGTAATATGTAGTGCAAAGTAAATTGAAATATGTTTATTTGAATGGTGTAAGCATGAAATTTTGATGAAAAAAATGGCGGGGGATGCCAATTTTTTAAACTGTTATGAAGATACTGTAAGAATTTTGTGTTTTTTAATCATTTTCTATTATAATTGAACTAAAAATATGTTTGTTTATTCAATATTGTATAGAAAAAAATGCGCCTCGAATCTAGGCAGATACCTTAAGGGGGCAAAAAATCAGTTTTCGTAATTTGTTTATTCTTAATTTTTTTAAGATTTCTGAACAATATGCAAAAAAAAAACCATTCAAAAATCTGCATTATTTGTTGAGTTATAATCATTTATAGACGGGGAGTACAGTTGAAAGTCCATTCATATTGCAATTTTAAAAGGCGTTTCTCAGATTAGTAAATTTGGAGTTTGCGAGCACTGTTACTTTAAAACTATATGAGCTACAGCTTTAAAAAATTAAGAAAATATGCGTTTCTTTATAGTCGTCATCCTAAAACCAAAAAAATTCATATATTTTGGTTATTTATTTTTTTGCACTTGAAAATCTTGAAAAGAACTTTGAAAATTTTGTATTTTTCTTATATTTTATGCTAAAATTAAATTTTAAACAAAACGTTTTGTGTATATTTTGGTTTTAATTTAGAATTAGGTGTGTTATGATTCTATTTTGTTTAAAAATTGTTTTCTATAGGCATAATTTAGAGTATTATCATGCCCGCAGCACTTAATGACTTTAATTCATGCATTGGTGAGATGAATTTTTAAATTTAAAATTTAAATATTAATTTTCTATATACAACATTTACTTTTTCTGGATAATATAGCTAAAAATATATACTTTAGGCAGAAAGGAGAAAAAAAGATCTTAATTGCATATTATTTGTGTTTTCGTACTTTGAAAAAGACGATGTTTTTGATCATTTCGAGAAACTCAAAGGTCTTGTGTCCCCTTAATTAATCTTATTTAACCTTTAACTGATGCTACCGGTCTCACAGACCGGAGCTTTTTTCAATTTTCATAGTTTAACTTGCAAATGTCAGTTTATCTACAACCACTACTGAAATTTTGTTTCGTTTTTAACATTAGTACTATCACCAGATACTTTTGAATAGGTGAATATTAATTATAACACTCCTGTACAAAAACTTTAGTACAAGAACAACATCCTATGAGTTAATCACGGCTTTTATTCATCTTTCGATGGAGCGGTCTCACAGACCGCTTCACACGAGTTATGTGACAATTTCTGTGACATCAGTTAAAGGTTAATAAATCACAAAAACAGTCATTAGCTGTCTAGATAACAGTTGATTCAGCATTAAAATCTTTCAATCAAACATTGTAACATGACACGTTTCACACAGTATATCACACAGTATTCACACAGTATATATATTTTATGAGCGATACAGTATAATTCTGCATTATCATCCCAGCAAAAGAAATTCGCACTCAGTATTAAAATCTTCAACTGAAGTTTCAAATTATTTCATTTCTCATCTTCAGAGATAAATTGGTAACATTGTGTAAATAGCTTCTGAACTCTGAAAGAAGGTTTCAGTAATTATTTTTAAATTTACTTCTGTTTGAAAACACTGAAAAATGCATCTTATTATTATCAAATGATATATTTTTAGCATTCACACATGAATTGAAGAAGTAATCTGCAATGATTTTCTAGGAAAGTGTACCTGACTAATCTGTAATAAAAACACTTAGAAACAAGCATCTAACTAAAAATTAAATAATTACATAGATTAAAATCACATATGCAGAAAATATTTTGTGTTATACATTAAACTAAGGGGCTGTGCATATATAAAGTTATCACTTTAGGTGTGGGGTGGGGGGCACTTGATATCATAAAATATCTCTGGGGGGGAGGGGGGTTTGCTTTTTGATATCGTTACCCTTTTTTATCCAGCCAAACTTTTCTTTTTTCAGAAACTTTTTTTTTACATCCAAATAGTCTGATACTTTTATTATTTTTTATATGGTTTTATGAAAATACAGAGCTATTATTCAAGCCATTAAATGTTTATAAAATCATTTCATTCCAAAATTTGGAATACCTCAACATTTGGCATTCCTGTTCTTCTACCATATGCACATATAATTCGTTATTAGAGAAATCAGGAACATAATATGTAGGAAGTGATACCTTCGTGTATCAGTAAAGAAAGGCAAAGAATATTGTCCGCTGTTTAGTTGCTAAGTTCTGCTTTTAACCTCCCCCGAGCAGGGGGCAAGTGCAAGAAGACAATGCTACTTTTGAATGCATTATGTAATAAACAATTAAATTAAAAAAATCAAAAAACCCGACTGAGTAAAAAGCGAACTAATTAATTATTTCTCATCAATGTGAAACTTTTTTTTTTCAATTCCTACTATTAGCTCACACTCCGCTATATATATCGCGTTCAAATTTTCAATCGTTAATAAAATACTTATTATTCATCCAATCAAGCTCAAAGAAATTTTTTAAAACTTGTAGTGGATGACACTTGATGTTAATCCAGTTTTTTTCAAATATTAATTCATTAATTAATTTAAATTAATTAATTTTCTATAATCGAGAGAGCCTTCTTCTTGATCAAGGTATTTTAAGACCGAGAGAGCCCTCTTCTTGATCAAGGCATTTTAAGCGCCGCTCAAGAGGAAAGAAGAATGGGAGAAAAAAAATTCTTTTATTGACCTAAGTAGGAATTGACTTAAAATATTTTTTTTTTTTATATTACTTGTTTATATTACTTACCTATTTTTTTTATTTACTTGTATTGATGACTTTGTTGATGACAGTTGTATTGATGACAGTTGTGTTTAATGATTAGTTCCTATCTATAAACACTGTTTTGATAAAGTCTATAGATGTCTATGATGGTTAGAGTTGCAGTAAAGCTAGAGATCCTACCTACACAACTTCCAGGTTGTATAATATTTTAACGGAGCTTCTGACTGTAAAATAGTCAATAAAACATCGTCTTCATTTTGCAAGACCTATCCAATGATATGCCACTGAATAGGGTGCGTAAATTTTTTTTTCGTCTCTACCGCCATTTTGTATTTTATGGCCGCCATTTTGAATTTATAAAAACAAAATCTAGCCTATAACCATCGGGCCGTTAAGACAAATTGATAGAGACCTCATTCATTAAAATCTATCCAGCCGTTGGGATTTTTCGAGGGTATAAAGAAATCCACATACACAGATACGCGTGAAACATTTCTTTTCAGTCGGGTAAAAATAAGCTATTATTAAATACAGCAGAACCTCAATTATCCGAAGTAATTGGGACCGACCGTCTTTCGGGAAATCGAAATTTTCGGATAATCGAGAATGCTTCAATTTTAAGATTAAAAAGAAATATATGCAATATTTCGTATTATGGTAACAAGTGTTTAATAAAAATAAAGCAATAGCAAAATGTAAACAAGAATAAATTACCTGAATTTTAAGTTTGAAGTTAAGTACCTTTTACATATATCACAAGGGTTTGAAAAATGTTTTGTTTGTCGCAGTTTCGATTGCCTTTGCTTTGAAGTTGTATCATGAAGTTTTTTAATATTCTTAGTTCACCAGTATCACAGTCTTTCTGCCGCTCCAACCATGCCAAACCTTTAACAAAACATTCAAAAGCTTCAGAATTGCTAATTTATTCGTTTTCTTCGTCCACTCCGCAGCTTACAGGAACTCATGTTAAATTCAAAGGAACTCTAACCAAGGGATCGAAAATATTTATATGTACTCGTAGTTCGGAAAGGACAGCTTGCACACAAGGAATATGGTAGTTTAAAAAAAAAAAAAAAAAAAAAAAAAAAGGCTTTCAAAACGGATTTTACACACAAGGAATGTGTGATAGTAAAAAAAAAAAAAAAAAAAAAAAAAAAAAGGCTTTCAAAACGGATTTTACACACAAGGAATGTGTGATAGTAAAAAAAAAAAAAAAAAAAAAAAAAAAAAAAAAAAAAAAAAAAAAAAAAGCTTCAAACATGGATTTCGGTTAATCGAGAGTTTCGGATAAAAGAGGTTCTACTGTACTTTTAAATAGTAACTAACTCCTTTAGATGTCGTGTCGTAGATGAATTCATTAAATTTTATTTTATATGAAAGTAAAAAGATTTGGTCAGAGACACAGAGGGCCAACTTGGGCCACACGTATAATTAATTAATAATTCTGTATATTTATGTATGTATGCATTAATTACTAATTTTCTTTTGGACACTTTTGTTTTCACCCGAAAATAGGAAGATTACAGAAATTCGGTTTTGGTTTCGGCCAATCCTTAGTTTTAAATGAGAAATTTTTTTTTGTTAATTTCTGTATAAATAAAATGTTTATAAACATCATATTAAGTCTGTTTCACTTGCACTGTCAAGATATCATCTTTACCGTTAAATATTTTAGAACGCGGTTATGGAAAGTGTTAAAAACGATCTAATATTCCATTACATATCAATAATATATTACACATCGTATAGTTCTGAAAAAATAAAATTCTATGAGCGAGACGGTATAATTCTGTAATATGAATTCCGCAAAAAATCCACACACAGTATTAGAATCTTCAAGGGAAGTGTCAAATTATTCTACTTCTCATCTTCAGAGATAAATTGATAACCTTGTGTAACATAGCTTCTGAATTTTCGATGGCAATAATCGAAAGTTTCTCAAACAGAGGTGGCATCAAGGTCGTTTAGCACGACAGCAAGACAATGCCTTGCAGAAGACAGCTCTCCTTTTTTATGGGAGGAAATGTCATAAAACACGGTCGAAGCAGGTCAACATAATCTCAAACAATTCCTTAATATGTATGAACATGCGCCCGAAGATAGGGGGAGGTGCCTTATAGTATAAACAACTATATATATAAAATACGTGAGGGTCGAACTGTGTCGAAACTTCATGGAAGAAACATCACATTGTATTAAGGATTCATTCGAGTCAGAAATTGAGAATGGGAAAAGTGGTGAGTTGAGATGTTTCATCAAAATTATTATTGATTTTTAATTAGGCCTCTTAACGTCATTAGCATTATTTTGTTTATTTATTTCATTTTGGACCAAATAAAATAAAAATAGTACTAAAATAAAATTTTAAAAATGGTAAGCATATATTAAATTTTTTAACTTGTTAGTGAAAATATTTTGAATTGTTTACGCAGACGATATGCATTTTTGGATTATTTTTAGCTACCTCGAATATAGCACTTTAGTACTGGAAAATATTCGATTTTTTTTACATTTTTTTTTTTTTTTAATTTAAGGCAGAACATATCTTTCTACCGTGATTTAATTATGCATTTTCAGGGTTCGTACATCTCAGGGAATTTAAATACCATGTTTTTCGTAAAGTGAGATTTTACCTTATTTAATGAAAGGAACAGTCATAAAATACGGTCGAAGCAGGTCAACATAATCCGAAACAATTCTTTAACATGTATGAACATGGGTCTGAAGAAAGAGGGGAGGTATCTTAAGGATTCATTCGAGGCAGAAATTAAGAATGGGAAAAGTGGTTTTCATAAAAATTATTAATGGTTTTTAATTAAGCATTTAAACATCACTAGCAGAATTTTGTTTATTTATTTCATTTTGGAACAATAAAATAAAAACAGCACTAAAATAAAATTTAAAAAATGGCAAACATCTATTATTTTTTTAAAACATGTATTAGTAAAAATATTTTGAATTATATATGCAGACGATATGCATTTTTGGATTAGTTATAGCTACCTCAAAAATAGCAATTGAGTACTGGTAAATATTAGAACTTTTTCTACATAACATATCTTTCTATCTTGATTTAATTATGCGCTTTCAGGATTCGTACGTCTCAGGGGATTTAAATACCAGATTTTTCGTAAAGTAACATTTTATCTTATTTAATGAAAACAAATGCCATAAAACACTGTCGAAGCAGGTCAAAACAATCCGAAACAATTCCTTAATATGTATGAACATGAACATGTCCCTGGTGAATATACACTACATACTACCCTTATACAGTGAAACCTCCCTGTGTGACCACCTCCACTAAGTGACCACCTTTCTGAACGACCAATTTTTCATGGAACGAAATTTATTCCCATAGGCTCAATACTAATTTTGCCTCCATTCAGAGACCATCCCAGTTGAACTTCCTCCATGAGCGACCAAGTTCTTAGAAGAAAATGAAACAAATTCCATGTTTTCCTGGTCGCTTGAGGAAGGTTATATTAGAAAAATAATCCGGAGAGCGCATTATTCATCAAACTTCTAAACTAAGTTTAGATTTCTTTTTATTCCGGTAACTTTTAAGTGTTTAAACCCCTTTGTCCCTTTTTAGGCAATGAATTTAACTCTGATGACAAATTAAGAACGACGGTCAATAAACTCCTCTGCCCTATTCTGTCAGGAAACTTTGAAAGAAATAGATAAAATTAATGAAATCGTCGTTATTTGTTCCCATCCAAAAAAAAAATTACATTTATTTACTGAACTTCGAAAGGACTTGGAAATAAAAGTTATAAAAGATAAAACCGTAAAATCAAAGCAAACGTTAATGTATTCATTTTTTAAACTCTGCAGTAATTAACTTATGTAATTAACTTTTGTTTTGATACTTAAATTTTCATATTTTTTCCTAATGTGAAAAATAAATTTTAATAACATTAATTTTTATCTTTTTTAAGCCATTAAAATCTAGATTTAAGCATGACCTCCATTAAGAGACCACCTCTCGGAGCGACCCATTTTTATTGGAACGGAACGTGGCCAATGTAGGGAGGTTTCACTGTAATAGGAAAACCTATATATATTGGGTGATTGCAAAAGTTGGTACCCTATTTCATAGATGGCAAAAACTTGTAATTTTGACAACGTTGATGTTTCTTTCATAATCGTATTATTAACTGACACTTATTCACATGTGTCGTGAGTGAACATGACGTTACAAAATATTTTTAAAATTAATTTGTGTGCAAGGTTAATATTCATAATGGAAAATGAGAAGTTACATTTTCGTATCGACTTGCATATGGTGTCATTCGATTTAGAATTTAAAAAATACATAATAAACGATACCCCACTTGGCCTACTTAAAAGTTGTTTTCCATCCTCTCTGAGGTAAATCCCCCCACTCTCCCAACAAAAACAGTAAAACAACTTTTTTTGGGGGAGGGGTGTTGGTACTCATCGGATCTTTATTTATAGTACCAAAACGAAGTATTTATGAAATTTTCGTGAATGGCCACCAGTTGCTGTATTTTACTCAATGTTTGGTCTATTTTACCAATACTGTTTTTTAAAAGTGTATTTATTAAAAAAAAATACTTCTATACTTATTCGACTTTCAAACTGGTGTCCCCTCTTAAACGAACAAAGCTACCTAAGTCGAAAAATCCTAAATTTTCTATTATGATTTATTGTGTTACATCACATATTCTAACTAAAACATTTCAATAATCACTGCCGCTGATGCCTGTAAATGTTGTTTTACCTTCCATTGAGTATGCATGCAGTCAAATGCTCAGGTGCGGGAACACTAACTGTAGCTATGAAAATGATTGTAGAATTGCTAAATTCATACTTTTTGTTCATTTACCTTTGAATAGTCAATTATAAATTTCGTAATCCTACGATCATTTATTTAAAAACATTTGTTAATTTACCTTAGAATAGAAAATAGATTACCTTAGAACACACAACTGTAAATTTCTTATTATCTACGATCATTTATTTTAGAACATTTGTTCATTTGCTTTAGAATAGCGTTAGAACAGACAATTGTGAATTTTGTAATTATAAGATAACTTATTTTAGAATATTTGTTCATTTATCTTAAGAATAGATTACTTTAGAACAGACAATTGTAAATTTAGTAATTATACGACCTTTAATGTTAGAATATTTGTTCATTTACCTTAGAATAGATTACCACCGAAGATACAATTGCAAATTTCAATTAATATAATTTTAGATAAGCCATTATTGGCATTTAATCTTATAGTTTGGCGAATAGTTTTATGGCCGACTTGTTAATCAAGTAGTACCGAATTTCGAACATTTTTATATACCTTTTATCAGAACGAATATTTCGAGAGAAAAAAATAGTTCCGGATAATCGAAGTCACTAATATTCAATAAGTTTCTTCCCATTATTACATACTAAGTACATACCCAATTTCATGTCTCTAACTGAATTTGTTCGGGAGATAGAACGTTTATAGACACACAGACAGACCGATGGCATTTTTTTTTCTAAAAACTAGGGGGCTCTGCCCCTACGAGCTACGCTCGCCAGCCCCCGTTCAGGGACACCAAAATCCAAAAAAAAAAAAAAAAAAAAACCGCTAACTTTATCGGCTTTAAAAATATTGAATTAAAATCACTCTATTCTAAAAAAAAAGTAACTACCGCTGTCACCGCCGCCGGTTTTGAATTTTTTTGCGACCGGAGGTCTTTCTTCGTTAATATTAAGAAAAATAATGCATACAAAAATATGAAAATCGGTAGTATTATACAGAAATGTTTGATAAACACGCTGATGCAGACAGTTTTCAAATCGAAGAATTATTTTAAGAAATATTTAATGCTAAAGTTGGACAAAATCGTTCCACTAAAAAAGTTTTATAGGAGCAAAATCTATTCATGCGAATTTAATCATTTTTAGATCATTTTATACGTTTGAAGTTCCCGGTGTGCAGATTGTATTTCTTTTTCTAATTTGGCTAATTTTTTGAGGTTTTATTTCTATTTTAAATTCAAATTTTCAGCATTTCTAGAGATATTTTTTACAGATTTTAGAAAGTGATATTAATTTAAACTGTTGCCTACTGTATAAACAGCGAAAACAATAATGTTTGCTAAAAAAAAAAAAAAAAAAAAAAAAAAAAAAAAAAAAAAAATTATACGTGTAATAAATTAAAAATTTATTTACACGTGACTATTATAAACAGAAAAAAACATTTGGAATTAGAATTAAATAATTATGTACAAAAAGCAGGAACTTATTAAAAATTACGTCATAAAAACTATAATTACACATGAATTTTAAGAGAGAAAGGAATTTGTAAAATAATAAATTTATTAACGTGCGTTAGAAGTCTTAAATAGGAGAAATTACGTCATATTTACATCACATTACAGTTATTACATAAAATGAACACAAAATAATATTGCAAAATGGTTTAAATTTACAAATTGCGCTAGACATTTATTTGATATTTTGAGAGGATACTTTTCAATTACTTTTCTTAGGAAAGCGCAAATAATATTTTATTTCTAACACAAGTATTTTCACATGAATATTAAGAAGAGAAAGAATAGTTTGGTCAAAATTACGTCAGATTAAAAACGATTAATTTAAAATGTCTCATTTAAAAGAACTTTCTTTTCGCTTTGTTAAAAAATACCGGGAGACAAAGATTCTGTTTACTTAATTCCTTTTATATTAGTTTATTTTGAAATGTTGTTACACGTGTCTACGTCATCAAGTTATTTTTATTTCGACGTTTTATTTGTATTTTATTAATGTTGTACTAATTTATTTGTTCTTTCGTTATTTAAAATAAAAATTATGTCAACTTGTATAATTTGGCAAGTGGTTTGGCGATTTATATAATTTGGCGAAATTAGTCGACGGGATAATCAAGTAGTACCGCAGCGGATTTGGCGTTAAAATTTCCCCAATCAAAGAGAAATGAATAGAAATCCGTTTATAGGGAGATCGCCACTGTTTTTTAAATTATAATTCAATCTTTCGAAATCTTTTTAAAGCCGATCACATTAGCGTGCATTTAGAGTTTACGGTGTCTGGACAAGGGTTGGCGAGCGTAGCTCGTAGGGGGCCGAGCCCCCTAGTTAAAGAAAAAAAACAGTAGCGATCTCTCTGTAAACGGGTTTTCACTCGTTTTTCTTGGATTGGGGATTTTTAAGACGATATCTGCTGCTGTTAAAAGACACAATGTCTGTTTTCGTATTTAATTAAAAAAATTAGTTAAACATTCGAAAATAAGCTAATGTAAAATGAATTAAATAAACAGTGTCATTGTCTCCCGGTATTTTTTAACAGAGCTATAAGATAGTTCTTTTAAATAATTCATTTTAAATGTATCGTTTTAAATCTGACGTAATTTACACCAAAGTTTTATTTCTCTTATTAATATTCACGTGAAAATACTTTTGTTGTTAGAAGGAAATATTATTTGTGCTGTCTTCGAATTCACGATAATAGTTGAAAATATTATCTCAAAATATCAAGTAAATGTCTCGCGCAGATATATTTTTTAATTTAAATTGTTTTGCCATATTTTTTGGCCATTTTAAATATGACGTAATTTCCTCCATTTACAGGTTTTAACGCATAGTAATGATTTTTTTATTTTAACATTTTGTTTCTCTTTTAAAATTCCAGTGTAAATAGGGTTCTTATGACGCAATTTTCCTGCTTTTAACATGTAATCATTTTATTCTAATTTTAATTTTTTTTTTCTGTTTACAATAGTCCCGTGTAAATAAATTTTTAATTTGAAGTAAACATTATTGTTTGCGCTGTTTATACAGTTGGCAACAGTTTAAATTAATAACATTTTTTAAATTTGTAAAAAATATCTCTCGAAATACTGAAAATTTGAATTTAAAATAGAAATAAAACCTCATAAAATAGTCAAATAAAAAAAATAAATGCAATCTGCACACCGGGAACTTATAACCTATAAAAAGTTGTAACCTATAAAAAGAATTTGAAGTTGGATCCGATTTCACTTTTTCGGCGAAATGTGCGGGCCGTTATATATCATAGTAGGCTATGGCTATGCTTAAGCCAAGACTCCCTTATCATAAAACAGACTTGACAATCCCGAGAAAGTCTATGGGTGAAAATGTCCCCGAAATTTGTCAACTTATTAGCTGACTTTGTCCCGTAATACTCCTTCTGGTAATACTCCAAAAACGAATGCATAGTAAAAAATTGAAAATGTTGTGTTATTGGCAAAATTGTATAAAATATTTTTCGAATTCCAGTAAAATAAAGGCGTAAAAAAATATTTCGCACAATTATGTTCTGGCTTTAAAAAATGAAACATATCAAAAATGAAGATTTAAATATAAGATTTATTGATATTTTTTCAGGGTACTTGTTAGTTATCCCGTCGACCAATTTCGCCAAATTATACAAATCGCCAAACTACTCGCCAAGTTCTACAAATTGACACAATTTTTTATTTTAAATAACAAACAAACAAATAAATTAGTATAACATTAATAGAAATACCAATAAAACGGCGAAATATTGGTTTTATTGGCCATTATTGGCATTTAATCTTAAAATTAATTAATTTATGGCAAACCATTATTGGCATTTAATCTTACAAATTGGCGACAGTAATTGGTCGACGGGATAACTAACAAGTACCATTTTCAGTATATAGGACTTTGCGGGTTATTATTTTTTTTTAATCTTGGCACAATTTGGGCTTCGGAAAGAGCGATTTGTTGCCGATTGATATAAACAGTTATGAAAACAAAACTTATGAACTGTCAGCTTGTTTTATAAGAATTTACGGCACAGATGTCATATTGGCGCTATTTTTTTTCGACACCAATTTTGCGAAAACCTCGTTACCATATCATCTATATCCGGATAACCATATCAAGCAAAATAACGACACTTTGGTGCCAGTTAAGTATCCGGTGCGTATATGACATTTACGCCAGAAAAAAATCGCGCCAATATGACATCTGTGCCGAATTTACATGTATAAATTTAGTTTCTAGATATTATTATTGTTTTTTATATACGATTTGTTTATATTTGTATATAAAATAGATAAATGCCTTTTTTATATTAAATAAATTGTACAAATGTTGGAAAATATTGCTTCTTTATGTGAAACAGTGAATATGCTTCCAGAAATTACGTTGCCAAATTTTCTTCTCTCGCCAAGGCCCCTATACTTGAAAAATACCGATTTATTATTATATATAATGTAGTATTAGCTAATGTTCTGTAATCTGTTCCACAGTCAAAGTTAACTGTAAAAACGCGATGCTGGAATAATGTGGTATCAAGTATACGGTTTAAAAATAAAATTAATTTTGAGCCAAACTACACTTACGCCAATTGGCGTAAGTGTAGTTTGGCGTAAGTGTGTTTACGCCAATTGGGTCTGATTAAGGAAGAATACTCAAATTAAGATTTACAAACACCAAAATCGTAGCATGACCAGAATACGGTATTTGAGGAAAGTTGAGGGACATGTATAAATTTAAGTGATTATTAAACTTTATTTTTTCCAATTTTTTAAGCGTTTATGACTTCAGTCTGTTTTTTTTTTGTGTATCTATGTTTGTTTTAACTTTCCTAAAATACTTTGATACATTTTAGTAAAACTTACATAACATATGTGAGTTAAAACAAGGAAGTTAATTAAGCACCAAACTATGCCCGCCAAGATATGCCAATTGGCTGTGGAGCCAATTATGAAACTTTCCATAGATTAATACATACAAACTTTATATGAAAAAACAGTGAAGCTTTCATCTAAAGTATGTTAAACTGAAATGATCCCCCATGCCTTCAAAAATAAAACAAATGATAGGCCAATAAATAAATAAATGAGACTGTGCATTGAAACAAATTGAAGGAGCGATGTTAAATTAATACTGTAAGGTGAAATTAATTGTGAAAAGAAAAGAAATAGCAGAAATAAAATAAATCACATATTTGAAAATATAAAAGAAAATGAAATAATTTACATTTTCCGGATCTAGATGCTATCCATTTATTTCAATAACTAATATCACTGAGAAATTCATGGTAAAATAATTTTCTTTCCTGATTATTATTATTATTATTTATTATCATCATTTATTTACATAACGGAATACAGCAGTAAACATTTTTTTGTTTAACAGTAAAATAAGTTCATTTTTTAAATAAAATGTCTAGAACATATGAAAATTTTAAGATTAACAACTATCATTTGCAAACTACAAGGCATATCGTAAAGAAAATGGTAAAAGACAAATGGAAAACAAATTAAAGAATATTTCTGTTTCTCACGTTAGATGGCGCTAGTCACGGGAAACCACGTGTACAGCGGACAAAGGAAACTTAGCGATTGCGAGGCCTGTTATTTCGAAAAGGAGGCCTTGGCTTAAGCATTTAAATTGGATGAGTTCTACCCGGAATATCTACGCAGATTGTCATTGGTCCATTTCCAAATCAAAACGTTTTTTTATGTATAGACTAGGGGTTTCAGCCCCCTACGAGCTACGCTGGCCAACCCCCGTTCAGGGACGCCAAAATCCAAAAAGCACGCTAATTTGATTGGCTTTAAAAATATTGAATTAAAAAAAAAAAAAAACAACAACAAAAAAACAGTAGCGATCTCTCTGTAAACGGGATTCCATTCGTTTTTCTTGGATTGGGGATTTTTAAGACCATATCTGCTGCTGTTAAAAGATATAATGGCTGTTTTCGTATTTAATTAAAAAAATTAGTTAAACATTCGAAAATAAGCTAATGTAAAATGAATTAAGTAAACAGTGTCATTGTCTCCCGGTATTTTTTAACAGCACTATAAGATAGTTCTTTTAAATAATTCATTTTAAATGTATCGTTTTAAATCTGACGTAATTTACACCAAAGTTTTATTTCTCTTATTAATATTTACGTGAAAATACTTTTGTTGTTAGAAGGAAATATTATTTGCGCTGTCTTCGAATTCACGATAATAGTTGAAAATATTATCTCAAAATATCAAGTAAATGTCTCGCGCAGATACATTTTTTAATTTAAATTGTTTTGCCATATTTTTTGGCCATTTTAAATATGACGTAATTTCCTCCATTTACAGATTTTAACGCATAGTAATGATTTTTTTATTTTAACATTTTGTTTCTCTTTTAAAATTCCAGTGTAAATATGGTTCTTATGACGCAATTTTCCTGCTTTTAACATCTAATCATTTAATTCTAATTTTAATTTTTTTTTCTGTTTGCAATAGTCCCGTGTAAATAAATTTTTAATTTGAAGTAAACATTATTGTTTGAGCTGTTTATACAGTTGGCAACAGTTTAAATTAATAACACTTTTTAAATTTGTAAAAAATATCTCTCGAAATACTGAAAATTTGAATTTAAAATAGAAATAAAACCTCAAAAATAGTCAAATAATAATAATAAAAAAAAAATGCAATCTGCACACCGGGAACTTATAACCTATAAAACGGTCTAAAAATGATTAAATTCTCATGTATAGTTTTTGCTCCAATAAAACTTTTTTAATGGAGCGATTTTGTCCAACTTTAGCATTAAATATCTCTGAAAGTAATTCTTCGATTTGAAAACTGTCTGCATCAACGTGTTTATCAAATCTTTTTTTATAATACCACCGATTTCCATATTTTAGTATACGACAGTTTTTTTAATATTAACGAAGAAAGGCCATGCTCAAGGCATACTTAGATACTACTACAGGCAGACTGATTTGCGTTTAATGTATGAAGTCGCTCGCCAGAGGTCTCTGATACCCTGCCCAAAATTGAAATTTGACTCTGACAGTAACTGAAACAACCTGGGAAGGGTAGATATGCAAACAAATATCAAAATTACGTCATGTCGCCATGGTTACGTTTACAATTCTGCTGACATTCCAATCAAGCTTAGAAATGACAGCTAATTCGAATACAGCTGTTAAGGGTTATTATAAACTGTCCATATCAATGTAAAGTTATATTTATTTAAGTGACTAATATAATGTGTTTCTCTTTAAAACTGTTAAACCAACACACATAAACATATATAAATAAAAAACACATGCTTAGTCTAAAACATGAATGTCACAAATTTATTTGGTACAACTTAGTTATCCGCCGACCAATTTCGCCAAATTATATAAATCGCTAAAACACTCGCTAAATTTTACAAATTGACATAATTTTTATTAAATAACGAAAGAACAAATAAATTAGTATAACATTAATAAATATACAAATAAAAAGTCGAAATAAAAATCACTTGATGACATAAACACGTGTAACTTGCTTACAGTCAAGTGAATGTGACATTTACGATCAAGCATTATTGGCATTTAATCTTATAGTTTGGCGATAGATTTTTGGTCGACGGGATAACTAAGTACCATTTATTTACTATTTTCACTGCTGAAACAATAAAACTGATGGAAATTTTTTTAATATATTAAAATACTCATAAAATTCCTTGTAATAATTAATAAATGTAATTTATTAAGTAACAAATACCTTACATGATTTAAACAAAATTACTTGGATAACATAGAATATTGTAACGATATTTAAATCCGTGATCACAATTTTTTTCTCTGATTAAAAATAAGAATATTTAATGTTTAAGGAAGATCGGCCTTTTTTTTTTTTTTTTTTTTTTTTTTTTCTTCTTCTTCTTCTTCTTAGTTCGGGCGATATTAAAAACAAATATTTTACCGGTAACAGTAAATTAATCAAAAATAGCTGCTTCAAGTCAGTTATGAGAACTGTAGTTTGATAAAAATCAAATTTTAATTTTAAAACGTGTATATGAAACCAAGCTATTTTTATATAAATACGGGACATTCAAAAAAGAATAACAGAACCGGCATTTTTCATGAATGAACCAAACGATCAAGGTAAACAATAAATAATTTTGCTAATCTTAAAAGTATGTGTTACACTAAAATGCTACAATTTGTGTAAAATAGCCTTTTAAATCGAAGGAAATTGAAGAATATAAATATTTAATTTATTACATGAAAATACGATCAATGATTCTGAAACCTCGACGATGAGAAACAAGCTTCTATCTGGGCAGGGTATAAATGTAAACAAAGAGCACGTTGTGAAGTTTTGGTTCAGGGTTTGAAGTTGGATCCGACTTCACTTTTTCGGCGAAATGCGCAGGCCGTTATATATCACAATAGGCTATGGCCATGCTTAAGCCAAGACTCCCTTATCATAAAACAGACTTGACGATCCGGAGAAATATTAAATTATAAACAGAAGTTCTCTTATATCCGGAGATTCCGGATATAATTCCGGGAGTATCCGGAGAAAGTCTATGGGTGAAAATGTCCCCGATATTTGTCAACTTATTAGCTGACTTTGTCCCGTAAGTTACGCCACCTGGTGTATACTCCTGGTAATACCCCATAAACAAATGCATAGTAAAAAATTGAAAATGTTGTGTTATTGGCAAAATTGTATAAAATATTTTTCGAATTCCAGTAAAATAAAGGCGCAAAAAAAATATTTCGCACAATTATGTTCTGGCTTTAAAAAATGAAACATATCAAAAATGAAGATTTAAATATAAGATTTATTGATATTTTCTCAGGGTATTTGTTAATTATCCCGTCGACCAATTGCGCCAAATTATATAAATCGCCAAACTACTCACCAAGTTCTACAAATTGACACAATTTTTTATTTTAAATAACGATAAAACAAATAAATTAGTATAACATTAATAAAAATACAAATAAAACGTCGAAATATTGGTTTTATTGGCCATTATTGGCATTTAATCTTAAAATTAATTAATTTATGGCAAACCATTATTGGCATTTAATCTTACAAATTGGCGACAGTAATTGGTCGACGGGATAACTAACAAGTACCATTTTCAGTATATAGGACTTTGCGGGTTATTTTTTTTTTTAAATCTTGGCACAATTCGGGCTTCGGAAAGAGCGATTCGTTGCCGATTGATATAAACAGTTATGAAAACAAAACTTATGAACTGTCAGCTTGTTTTATAAGAATTTACGGCACAGATGTCATATACGGCCCCATATTGGCGCGATTTTTTTCCGGCGCCAATTTTGCGAAAACCTCCTTACCATATCATCTATATCCGGATAACCATATCAAGCAAAATAACGACACTTTGGTGCCAGTTAAGTATCCGGTGCGTATATGACATTGGCGCCAGAAAACAAAATCGCGCCAATATGACATCTGTGCCGAATTTACATGTATAAATTTAGTTTCTAGATATTATTATTGTTTTTTATATACGATTTGTTTATATTTGTATATAAAATAGATAAATGCCTTTTTTATATTAAATAAATTATACAAATATTGGAAAATATTGCTTCTTTATGTGAAACAGTGAATATGCTTCCAGAAATTACGTTGCCCAAATTTTCTTCTCTCGCCAAGGCCCCTATACTAGTGATGGGCGATTCTGGAAAATTTGAGAATCGATTCAAATTGACATCGTATAAAACAGAATCGATCGCAATAAGAATCGATTCCCATATTCTAGAATCGATACTTGAATCGATATTTCGATGTTCACAGATAAGCTGGAAAATAGTAATTCCAAAACGTAGGGAATCAACAGGGCCGTAATGACTATCTCTCACCCCTCACCTCCATTTACGGGGGCCCTAGACAATGTTAGCGGCCCAGAAGTAAGCTACTACAGACCTTTGAGTCAAATAATAAGGTTTTTTAATTTTTAAAATTATTATTTTTAAGATGTAATTTTGATAATAATTTATATTATATTTAAATTTATCTTTAAAAAAGATCTCGGTCATATATAAAAAAAAAAAGAAAGAAATGATTTTTTTTTTCATCCGGAAAAGATGTACATTCTACTCTTATTTCCTTCAACCAAACAGATGGGGACTTACTTCCTATAAACTCCCTAAAATGTGTATAAACTTCTTAAAAATGCGCAGATGAGCGAAATTTTGAAGGCTCTAAATTTATTTAAAAAGTTAAATTGTTTTTCAGTCTTTTTAGAGTCTCCTATAAGCGTGGGGGAAATGCAAATATTGCAAATCTTCTTTTAAAATAGCTGTGATGAATGTAATTAACCAATTATCACATACTAATTATCCCCCAATTAATAATCAAAATTCTCCTTTTAATAATATATTTAACTAAAATTTCTTTCCCTTTTTAAAATATATATCTCCTTATCTGATTTACAGTTTATAAATATCTTACTTTTTAATGTTTACCAAATTTTCAGCTGTTAAGGAAAAAAAAATGTTCTCATCCATGTATGATAACAATGAAATAACATACTTTTCTCTGGTTAACAAATAAATAAAAGTATATTCCTTGATTATATGTTTCTTTTTTTTACAGCAGTAATTTAAAAACTATAAACAGTTATTGACTCATTCGCTGACATGCAGAGTGCACTCACTGAAACAATAATAAATAAAAAAGAAAAGTGTCGAGTTAAACTGATGGCATTGAGATCACGGTCTAATCATACTAAGTGTATTTTGTACTCTTACTTCAATGAATGCTTTTCGAAAAATAAATTAAGGGGGAATCAGCCCCCCCCCCCCGTCACATCTCTGTACTTAAACAATAAGCCTCCAAATTTCATAATGGAAGCGCTTTATCAGAATAAACTGGTTACCAAATTTGAAGCAAATCAGATAGAAAATCCCATCTATCTAAATTAAGGGGGGTTAGCCCCTGTTGCTCCCTTTATATTTAAACAATGAACCTCCAAATTTAATCAGAGAAGCTTCTTATCAGAGTTAACCGGTATACCAAAATTGTAGCAAATCTGATAATTCTGCATGAAAAACCCATTTATTTAAGTGGGGGGAATAGTCCCTGTACCCCCGTCCTTTATGCATAACCAATAAACCCCCAAAACTAATCAGGGAAGCGCCTTATGAGAATGAACCTAGAAAAAAAAATTGAAGCAAATCGGATATTTCTATCGAGAGTTATCGCGTTACGTATGTACATACATGCAGAAACTGCGGGCACATTAGCTCTCAGGCTTTGATAGCCTGTGAAAAGTGCCCAGTTAAACTGATGGCATTGAGCTCACAGGCTATTCACACTAACTGTATATTATGCTCTTATTTCAAAGAATAACGCCCCTCGAAAAATAAACTAAGGGGGGGATTGCCCCTTCCCATTTCCCCTCTTTATACTTAACCAATGACCCTCCAAATGTCATCAGGGAAGCGCTTTATCGAAATAAATCGGTATACCAAATTTGAAGCAAATCGGATAGCAAAATCCATTTATCTAAATTAAGGGGTATTAGCCCCCTGTTCCCCCCTTCATATTTAACCAATGAACTTCCAAATCGAATTAGGGAAGCGCATTATCAGAATAAACTGGTATACCAAATTGGAAGTAAATCGAATAGCAAAACCCATCTATCTAAATTAGAGAGGGTATTATCCCC
This sequence comes from Maratus speciosus, assembly GCA_963932465.1. Taxonomy (NCBI): domain Eukaryota; kingdom Metazoa; phylum Arthropoda; class Arachnida; order Araneae; family Salticidae; genus Maratus; species Maratus speciosus. The sequence goes on along the minus strand of OZ010797.1, from coordinate 496,029,659 downwards.
TCGTCCTCCCTCCCCCTCTTTAGACCATAACAATGAACCTTCAAATATAATCAGAGAAACTCGTTATCAAAATTAACCGGTATACCAAAATTTGAAGAAAATCTGATAATTCTGCCTGAAAAACCCATTTATCTAAGCTAAGGGGTGGATTAGCCCCCCGTTTCACCTTTATACTTAACCAATGAGCCCCCAAAACTAATCAGGGAAGCGCCTTAGCAGAATGAACATCTAAAAAAAATTGAAGCAAATCGGATATTTCTATCAAGAGTTATCGCGTTACGTAGTACATACATACATACAAAACCGACGGACACATTAGATCTCAGGCTTTGATAGCATGTGAGCTAAAAAGTGCCAAGAGCATGTAACTAGTGGGGGGGGGGGGGACATAAAATAAAAGAGGACATTAAAAGCTTTCCAACAATATGTTACACGAGATGGTTTGGAATAAACAATAAATATGCCCCCCCCCCGGGGGACAGGTAAGTCTCAAACGGTGGGAGGGGTGAACTCAAATGTGTCTTTGGTCAAGGTTTCAAAATGTGGATTTATAATAAAATAGAACGAGAATTGGGCATTTTTAAAATAGCATGCATATTTTGAACGGCCCTGTAAATTAAGATTGGGGAGAAAGGGGGGGGGGGCGGAAAGGATTAGAAGGGACGAACTTGAAAAATACAACATAATAAACTAGTAACCCAAATAACTAGGTTTCTAAACAAAAGTATAACGATTTAACCTAGTATTGAATTCAGGGGGTGACCCGGGGGAACATTGGAATGTCCCTCCCGAAAGTTTTGAGATTTTATGCTTTTTAATGGACAAATGTGCATCCCCCCTTACGGAACTCTAAAATCGCCCCCCCCCCCCCCATTCTCGACCGGAGCAGTCTAGAAATCAACCCGCCATTCAACACTGAACCTATAAAAAAAAATTAAAAAAAAGGCTCTTATACGAAATTTTACAGCAATTCTGCCACTAAAACAGTAAAATTGGAGTAATCTATTCAACCCGAATCGTGGATCATGCGCGATGCGATTTGTTCACCCGCATCTAAAATTCGGCATCGAATCTGAACTGAATCGATTCGGCCGAATCTAAAGAATTGAAGTAAATAAAAAATACGCGATTCTGCCCGCATCTAAAGATCGACATCGGCATCGAATCGAAACTGAATCGATTCGCCATTTCTGATCTTAATTTACGGGCAGAATCGATGCGTTAATTTTTTCTTGCTTTCTTTTGTCTTTAGAAAAAGAAAGCGTTGGATTCGTGAAAAATTTCGACTTCCCGTTTTCGAAGGATTTATAGTTTTAGGAGATCTTGCCTAGAATACGATTTGGCTATTTTTATATATTGTCTGTCTGTCAGTCTGTCTATTTGTTTGTCTCTGACAAAAAAATTGTGGGCGGTCTATTTCAAGAACTAATGCATGCAATCTGTTGAAACTTTAGATTCAATTAGACTTTCATATAAATTGGTGCTGATTACTGTTTGATGTAAATCTACCGGCAGGTGGCGCTGCTATGCTGCATTTTTCCCGATTTTCGCAATAGCTCTATCTCAAAAACTAATGCACGGATTTTCATCAAACTTCACATTCAGATAGACGTTGGCATAAATTGTTGCATATTAGATTTCGGTGTAAATCACCCAACAGGGGGCGTTGTTATGCAGATTTTATCAGCAATGTTGAATTCAGACAATTTTCTCCGGGAGGGATTTCTGCGGATCCGGAGAGGGAGAGTTCAGAGGTTAAGGGGATTGGACTTTTGTACATTAAGCATAAAATCTCAAACCTTCTGGGGGGACATTTGAAAGTTGCACGGGGGGGGGATGTCCCTCCGGGCTACCCCCGGAATTCAACACTTTTTTCTGGATTTAAACGATTTTAGGGATCATATCTCAAGAACTAATGAACGGAATTTCATCAAACTTAATATTCTGTTCATGATTAGGTTTTCGTGTAAATGATATAACAGGTTGTGCTGCCATGCTGCTTTTTTTCAGCAGTGTTGAATTCAGGCATTTTTCTCCGGGAGGGATTTCTATGGTTCTGGAGAGGGACATTCTAGAGTTTCGCGGGGGGGGGGAGAATTGGACTTTTGCCCATTAAGCATAAAATCTCAAATCTTCATGAGGGACGTTTCAAGGTTCCGGGGGGGAGGGGGGTTGTCCACCCGTACTAGCCCCTGAATTTAACACTATTTTTCAGAATTTACTCGATATTATCGATAATATCTCAAGAAGTAATGACCGGAATTTCATCAAACTTAATATTATGTGTCATTGACATAAGTTGTTCCTGAGTTCGTGTTAATCATGTAACAGGCTATACTGCTTTTTTTTTTTTTTTTTTTTTTTTTTTTTGTGCAGGATATTCGTGATAGCCATATCTCAAAACTAATGCACGGAATTTAATCAAAAACTTCATATTCTGTTACACTTTCAGATAAATAGATCCTTATTAGGCTTGGGTGTATACTGCCCAACAGATGCCGCTTTTATGCTCTTTGAATTGGGATTTTCCGTTGCGGATAACTAGGCTAATATCAGACGAACGTCTTTTTGCACGCTTTTTTTTCGCGCTTACACCGTCCCTACACATGATAGCGAAGGTGTAGGGATGGCGTAAGAGGGAAAAAAGCGTGCAAAAAGACGTTTGTCTGACATTAGCCTAAGAGGGTGTGAGCCGAAATTCAATGATTTGTTGGGAAAATGCAATGCTTATATTTTCTTTTAAAATGCACATACTTCAACGAACCTATCCTTTTTCAATCCTCATGATGCGCATAGGCTATCATTTAAATTTGACACTGTGATAGCGAATTTTGAAGTTTTAACATTTATGAGGCAGATGAAAGTTTTGGGATTGGCACATCCAACTACTTTATCTTCAATTTTTGAAGGAAAATGAAAACGATATTACCTTATTTTGTCTTAGAGACATCGATTAAAAAATTCATAGTATCGATTAAATCGAGTTGGCCATAGTATCGATTAAATCGATTAAAAAAATCGAAATCGCCCATCACTACCCTATACTTGAAAAATACCGATTTATTATTATATAATGTAGTATTAGCTAATGTTCTGTAATCTGTTCCACTGTCAAAGTTGAGGCACAGATGTTATATTTGCCCCATATTGGCGCGATTTTTTTCTGACGCCAATGTCATATCGCAATGTATACTTAACCGGCGCCAAAGTGTCGTTATTTTGCTTGAAATGGTAATCCGGATGTTGTTGTTTATGCTGTTGATGTTTTCGCCAAATCGGCGTCGGAAAAAAATCGCGCCAATATGGGGCGAATATGACATCTGTACCAAAGTTGAATGCAAAAACGCGATGCTGGAATAATGTGGTATCAATTATACGGTTTAAAAATAAAATTAATTTTGCGCCAAACTACACTTACGCCAATTGGCTCTAGGTCTGATTAAGGAAGAATACTCAAATTAAGATTTACAAACACCAAAATCGTAGTATGACAAGAATACGGTATTTGCGGAAAGTTGAGGGACATGTATAAATTTAAGTGATTATTAAACTTTATTTTTCCAATTTTTTAAGTGTTTATGACTTCAGTCTGTTTTTATGTGTATCTATGCGTGTTTTAACTTTCCTAAAATACTTTGATACATTTTAGTAAAACTTACATAACATTAGAGGTCTGCACGGGCCGGAATTTCCAGGCCCGGGCCCGGCCCGGCCCGAAGGAAAGCTATTTTGGCCCGGCCCGGTGTAAAAATTGAAAGTTCGGCCCGAGCTCGGCCCGGCCCGTTTACATTTTTACCGTTCTCGGCCCGGCCCGGCCCGTACAAAAATCAGTGAAAACAGGCCCGGCCCGGCCCGGCCCGACTCAATTTCAACAAAAAATTCCGTTTTTTCTCGATATACAATTAAGATTCTTTTAATGAATAATGCATGCATATTTATGGGAACATTTTACAGTATATTTTAAATTACTATGTGTTCGCAAAATAGAAAACACACAATAGTAAACATTAACGATTACTTATAGTGTTTTAGTCAACGTCTCTACAGACGTTTCAAAATTTAAATAAGGGTTCATTAAAAGATTATTGTAGTTTAGAATAAAGTGTTAAAAAACATGATAACTTTTGAAGCTTATAATAAAAAGTAGATTTGTGAAAATATTTCTGCCATTTTTAAGCCTTTTCTCAAATCCAAAGGAGCTACATTTTGATACATTTATGAATTCATTTCTTTTCAGAAACGCATGAGATTGGCAGGTATTCTTATTCAGAAACCATGTAAATGCCGTTTTTTTCTTAGATAAAAGTAATATATCTTTCAGAAAATACTGCCAAAGTTAGCGTTTTGAATCGAATTTCCGGAAGCGATATCACAGGAAAGGAGAAAAACGTACAGTCACGTGACAAGAGTCTCTGTTATCTCTGTACGTAATTTATGAAACATGAAAACGCTATTCGATTCCAAATGCCTTCAATACTTAGACCTGTCAATTTTATGCCTTTATAGTTAAAAATGAGTCAGAAAATGTGTCTGAAAGTTTCGCATTGTTGAGCAGTAAATATGAGAACCACCTTAAGGTACATTTCCAAAGATACTGTTAACAGAAGTTCATTATTGCTATTAATACTTTTACAAAACATAATGCCTGTCCTACACATCCTGAGAACGATTAAGACCAGTTCCGTCCCGGCACAAGTCTGCCGATAAAATTAAACCCGGGATCAGGCATCATGTAACTGTACGATGCCGATCTCTACGATGGACATGTTACATTTCTGTATTGATGTTGTTAAACTCGCATCGGCTCGTAACGCACATTTATATTTCTCGAAAAAGTCATATTCATTGGAAATGGCCTCGTATTTTATGTGCTTCTCTCAAATTCTTATTTATTTATTTATTTATTTATTGCCTAAGTGGGACAGAATCACCAGACCTCAAGGGTCCGATGTAGACTCTATTTGTCCCACCCGGAGTGCTCCCCGACACGCGGGGATTCGTTAACAAAAAAAAAAAAAAAAAAAGAATAATAATAATATGTACAAAACAAGCTCCTCCCGCCGGAGCACAGGCTGCTCCCTCGCGACAAGGGGCGGGTGAGCAGAATGGGTGAGCGTGGAGTGTGCTGGATCACACAAAAAGTCCAGTTAATTGTGGAGGAGTAGCCACAAGGTTGTGGGTAAGTTGCAGCACCATGCAGGTCTATGAGGTGAGGTTTGTTAGTTCCATTTGAAAATTATAAATTCTATTTAATTTGCCTATAAGAAGGGGTCTTGTTAGAATATTGGAAAGCCAATTTTTGGGAAGGATGCGGGGGCGTTTAATATGCCAGGCTTGGGTAAGTGTACAGTGATAGTAGCTATGTTCTGGAGAGCCGACCTCGCCACACTCGCAGAAGGGGGTGGCTGCCCGATAGAAACGTTTCAAGTATTCTTTGAATGGTCCATGGCCAGAGAGGAATGCTGTAGTTGCTGGTGAGAGAAAGTACATTTCTCTTGACACTATACGTATGAGATCGTATGTGTATCTACCTTTGGTAGACGCATCCCAATAAATTTGCCACTCTGAGATGATTTTTTGATTCAACCTTCTGCGAATGTGTGAGGGGGGAAGGGGAAGGGTAAAATCTATTGATGTTCTAGCCGTTGCTTCTTTAGCCAACCTGTCAGCCCGCTCATTGCCCTCAATGCCAATGTGGGCCGACACGTGACCCAGGGCGACTTTGTGTATGAGAGAGAGTAACTTAATTTTTATGTCAAGGACTAAAGGGTTCTTAGTTCTGTGCGCGAAGATTGACTGTAAGCCTGAAAGACTATCACTGTACAGCCTGGTGAAGGAAGGAGGTTGGGAAGAGATCCAATCTAGTGCCCGCAGAATCGCAAAAAGTTCTGCTTGGAATACAGAGTTATCATCTCCGATTCTACAGGCCCATTCATGGACCACCACATCGTTCCGCATGACGCAGAATGCTGACGCCACGCCCGATTCCGTGCGGGATCCATCAGTGTATACGATTGGGACTCTTGAGGGTACAAATGAATGTTTAGAAGGGTTGACTTGCAGATGTGATGTTTCTTCTGCAGGATGCAGGAACCAGCTGCTGACTTTCCTTTGTATGTCTGTTTGTGGAAAATGCGCGTCTTGCGTTTGTTTGTGATCGAGGTGAAGGATTCTGTTTTTGGTGTATTCATAATTTAGTGTTATTTTTATGGGAGGGATACCCGTAAGTACTGCGAGCGCGTCTGTGGAGATTGTTTTATACCCCCTCGCCATTCGTAGTAGGAACATCCTTTGCAGCGAGGGAAGTTTGTCCTTGACTCTATTGGTGAGGTTTCCTCCCCAGACGCCCACGCCGTAGAAGATGATCCGTTCCACAATTGTGTGGTACCACATTTTTAACATGTTGGGCTTAATGCCCCAAGATTTAGATGTTAATTTGCAACTATTATTGTGAAGTGTTGCTAAGCGTAATTTAAGTGCGTTGATGTGTTCCGTCCAGCTCCGATGTTTGTCTATTGTAATTCCTAATAATTTCATGTGTTTAACGTGTTTGACGCTGCGCCCGTTGATTCGCATCACGGGGTTGCGTTTGAGAACTATGGGTTTGTCAAATGTAAGTGCTTGAGATTTTCCTGGTGAGAGCTGGAGGTGTAGGTCGGTCAGCAGCTGTAGGAAAACAGGGAATGCTTGACGTGCCGCAATTTCAAGATCTAGGCGCCGGCGACCAGAGAAGATAAAGCTGAAATCATCGGCAAAGGCGAAGAGCAAAAAGCCTAATTTATCGAGTTCTTTTAATATTACGTTTGCTATGAGCAACCAAAGAATTGGTCCAAGGCAGGACCCTTGTGGGCAGCCTTTTTCTAGTTGGTGCACTGATGTGCCAGTGCCCCAGTTAATTAATATGCTTCGGCGAGAGAGATATGAGCCGATGGTTCCAGCTATATTTCCCGGACAGTCGATTGCAATAAGCTGGAGTAAGATGTCCCGCCACTCCACGTTATCAAATGCACCTTTGATGTCAAGGGAGACTAGGGAGGTGTAGAGTCCAGAGTCTTGACTGAGGGCAACGGAGGACATGATGTCGAACAAAGCTTTTTCACAAGATCTGCCCTCTCTGAACCCGTATTGCCTGTGGTGCAGGATATTGCGGGATTCCAAGTAATGTACTAATCGTGTTACTAGGAGTTTTTCTAATAATTTGCCTAACGTTGGAAGAAGGCAGATTGGTCTATATGCATTGGGTTCAGAGGGATTCTTCCCTTGCTTCTGGAAGTAGACTACCTCTCCCTGTCTCAGAGTGAGCGGGAAGTAATTGTACGATAGGCAAAGATTTGCCCATCTTGTGAATATATTTGGAATAATTTTGAATGTTAACTTTAGGATGCGAAAATCAATACAGTCAGGGCCTGGAGCTTTTTTGTCATCGAACGTTTTGAATGCCTGTGATAGCTCTGCTTTTGTAAAAGGGAGGTCGTCTGGTGCATTAAATGTTAGGTTATCATTATTGTTGTTTGGGTATGCCGAAGGTCCGAAAAGTTCTTTTGTTAAGTACTCCATATTGTGCTGCTTGGACGCTCTAGACGAGGGCAGTTCAAGCTTAATTTCGTCTGGCCGAAAGAATTTACCCGTGAAGAATTTTTGTGCAGTGCCATTCGGATCGGTTTGATTGCTGCAGAATTTCCGCCATGCTTGATTCTTGGCATCAAGAACACTGCGTTTATATTTGGCTGCCAACAGTTTGTAGCGTGCTGCTAGTGCTCGGAAGTTGTCCGTGTCCTCTTGTGTTGGTCGAAGTGATTTCAACTTCCTTCTTAAGGCTGTTAGTTGGTTACGTTTTGTGCGGAGGTCTGCCGTCCAGAAGGAGAAATTAACAGACCTATGTGTGTTTTTGTATCTAAAGGATGCTTTAGCTGCCATCTGCATTGTATTTATGAGGACCTCTGTGAGGTGATTAAGTTTTGTTGTATCTGTGACATCCTTTAGGTGTTGGCTGAGGAGTGATTTGTGAGTTTTTATTATGTGTGTAAACTTGCGCAGGTTACCTCGTGTGGTATTAAACCTGCGTTGCATGGTGTAAAGTGGTGTAATTTCGAAACCAAAAGTAATGTATTTGTGGTCAGAGTCGCTATGAATATCCGAGACATGCCAATCACGAATTTTGCGATTGGCCAAAGGGTTGACCAGGGTGTGATCTGGGAAACCCCTGGCCACCACTCTGCCTGTGCTGTCTTCTTTGACAAATGTGTGTGTTGTGTTGTCGATATTTGATATGGCTAGATTGTTTTTAATCAGATATTCAATTAGGGGTTCTTCACGGGCATTGGACCGCGCATAACCCCATAGGGTTGATTGCGCATTAAAATCTCCGCCACAAATGAAGTAATGCCTTTGTGTGATAAGGTGTTCCCACTCTTCGAGGGTATCCTCAAAATCTAAGCGTGGTGCAGCATAAGTCGAGCCAACTATCAGCTGACCCTCCTTGGCTGTGATGGTTATGAAGGCGCAGTGTTGACCTGTGAAAAGATGTGTGTAATTTATGTTTGTGTTCCTGACGACCACATGAGCCGTATTTGCTTTCGATGAGAAAATTGGCCAGGACGGCGGAATGTCCGGAACTTTGCCATTGTTACAGTAAGCATCCTGCAGCAGTGCAATATCCGCTCCAGATGTGATCATAAAATTCCTCAAGGATACATTTGCTGATTTACAGTGATTTAGGTTGATTTGTACAAATTTAATATAGCCAAAAGGGGGAGATGGTGGCAATTTAATAGAGGGATCCTGGGAAGAAGTCATCTGATATAATTGCTAAATAAATAGATTGCTATATAAATAGAGTACTTGGGGAAATCGGGCCGATAGGCCCGATTAATTTTTTTTATCGGCCCGGCCCGGCCCGGCCCTGCAGGCCCGTTCAATTTTTTTGCCGGTCCGGCCCGGCCCGGCCCGTTGAAAAAATTGCCCTAATTCTGCCGGCCCGGCCCGGTCCGTTTGAAAATTCTCCTCCATTCCGCCGGGCCGGGTACGGGCCTCGGGCCAAGCCCGGGCCCGTGCAGACCTCTACATAACATATGTGAGTTAAAACAAGGAAATTAATTACGCACCAAACTATGCCCGCCAAGATATGTCAATTGGCTGTGGAGCCAATTATGAAACTTTCCATAGATTAATACATACAAACTTTATATGAAAAAACAGTGAAGCTTTCATCTAAAGTATGTTAAACTGAAATGATCCCCCATACCTTCAAAAATAAAACAAATGATAGGCCAATAAATAAATAAATGAGACTGTGCATTGAAACAAATTGAAGGGGCGATGTTAAATTAATACTGTAAGGTGAAATTAATTGTGAAAAGAAAAGAAATAGCAGAAATAAAATAAATCACATATTTGAAAATATAAAAGAGAAAATGAAATATTTTACATTTTCCGGATCTAGATGCTATCCATTTATTTCAATAACTAATATCACTGAGAAATTCATGGTAAAATAATTTTCTTTCCTGATTATTATTACTATTATTATCATCATTTATTTACATAACGGAATACAGGAGTAAACATTTTTTGTTTAACAGTAAAATAAGTTCATTTTTTAAATAAAATGTCTAGAACATATGAAAATTTTAAGATTATCAATTATCATTTGCAAACTACAAAGCACATCGTAAAGAAAATGGTAAAAGACAAATGGAAAACAAATTAAAAAATATTTCTGTTTCTCACGTTAGATGGTGCTAGTCACGGAAAACTATGTGGTTTCTAACCACGTGTACAGCGGACAAAGGAAACTTAGCGATTGCGAGGCCTGTTACTTCGATAAGGAGGCCTTGGCTTAAGCATTTAAATTGGATGAGTTCTACCCGGAATATATACGCAGATTTTCCTTGGTCCATTTCCAAATCAAAACTTTTTTTTATATATATAGAAGGAAAGGATATGTTTTTCGGAATCTCCTGTGTCTGAAGAGTGTAAATACGTCAATTTTTTTTTTCGATTTTTGAAACGATTATAGGACTTACTCGATACTACGTATGATGGGTAAGTGAAAATGAAGAGTTTAAGGGGACCGGGAAAGGAAAATTCAACCAAAAAATCGATTGTTACTTTTTTATATAATCAAATAGTTTAAACTTTTATCTTTCCAACGATATGTCACACATGTTTATATATAAATAAAGAAGCTTTAAAATTATTCATTCTTTTCTAAGAGTACTTCACAGCTTAATGGCCATTTAAATTTTTGACCTTTTTCTCAAAACTTGGATTTTTATGTTTATGTTCTTTTTTTTCAATCTCTCTTCAACTTAAGAACTCAGATTTTTTTTTAAATATTTATATTATGCTATATTGTGTACTTTAACACAGGGATTTAGTGATTTGTTGAGAATTGTTTATTTTAGGCAGTGAAATTTTACCAAAAATGCTAATTTAAAAATGACTTTCAATAAATAATTAATTTTGAGTTTTACTTAGAAAGAAAATGGTTTGTTAAAATGCGTAAATCATGTTATTCTAACGACTCTAAAAAATCTAGACCTCTATATTTCACCATTTCTGAGAAAAAGGTACATAAAGTTGGTGAATTTAACATGGCGGAGATAGGGCTTTCCCGGTCCCCTTAAGATTAAAAAAAATATATACGCTTTTATCAACTAATAGTTAAATATTTATTAATTTGCAATTTTACGTTGAGAAATATAAAACAGATAGCTTAAAAAATGTTTCTTTTTTTTCCCGATGCCCAATCTTAAAAAAAAAATAAACAAAGCAAAAATTATATATGAGGACGTGAGTTTCAAAACTCAAGTTATCCAGAAAATCAAATTTGGGGAAATCGCGATAAACCTCCGACTGCGTCCATTGGTTTTCATTGTAAACCTTGATTTTATAATGCCAGAAATACATGATAAAACTACACTGATGTCCAAAATTAAAGACCAGTCACAAAATGCTAATTTTTAAGTAAGCTAATACTCAAAAAGAAATAATATAATTCAAATAATTACTATCCCTACAGCACAGCTAGTCCATATAGCATCTCATTCATGTCACACATGGTTACAAGTGTCACAGTCACTACGGTGAAACAAAAAATAGGAAATTCCACACGTCTCATTATGAGTCTCAAATGATCACTATATGTGACTCCACTGAGACGTCTATGTGACTGCTGTTTGTCACGAGTCACCAGGTGACTTTACAATGTAGTTACATTGTGACTCTCACGTGACTGTCATTTTTAGACTCAATTTCAAAGTCATCATGAACGATGCATTATGATAAGTCACCAAATAATATCACATTATAGTCACATGGTGACTTTTCACAAAAGGGCAAAATGGTGACTTCACAGTAGTCTCTCTGTCACCTTAAAGTCACATTGTGACTTTAATGTGACATTATTTGATAACTTATCACAATGCAGCGTTCACGATGACTTTGAAATTGAGTCTACAGATGATAGTCACATGAGAGTCACAATGTAACTACATTGTGAAGTAACATGGAGACTCGTCACAAAGCAGCAGTCACAGTGACGACTCAGTGGAGTCACATATAATGATCATTTGAGACTCATAATGAGACGTGTGGAATTTCCTATTTTTTTGCTTCACCATAGTGAATATGACACTTGTGACCATGTGTGTCCTGAATGAGATGTTATATGGACTAACTATGCTGTAGAGATAGTAATTATTCGAATTATATTATTTCCTTTTGAGTATTCGCGTACTTGAAAATTAGCATTTTGTGATTGGTCCTTAATTTTGGATACAAGTGTAATTTTTTTGCAGATTGTAGTGTTTTTTCCGATGCAGGTTTACCAATAGAATACATTGAGAGAGAAAACGCGATTATTTTAAATTTTGAAAAAGGCGAGTTTTGAAATATACGTCCTCATATATTTTAATAAATTCATTTGTTTTAGCTTTCTACCAAGCGTAAAAAATCAGCGAATTTTTCATAATCGAGTTCGGTGCCCACGGGGCTCAAATGAATGCATTGTAACGGAAATTTTGGAGAAAAAAAAAACATGAATAGCAGTAAAAAAATAGACATGATTTTCAAGATGAATGTTGAATGCTTATGAAAGAGTGTTTTTAGGGTTCCGTACTTAAAAAGTAAAAACGGAACAATTATAAGATCACTCCTGTGTCTGTCTGTCACAGCCATTTTACTCGTAAATTATGGCACGTGGAAAGTTCGAATTGGGGGAAGTATTAAAGACTATTAACCCACATATTTACCGATTATTAAACCTTTACAAATATATTTAGTCAAAATGTGGAGGGGCAAATTAAGTTACTTGGAAAAAAATATTTTATTTGTATATCGTGTGGGGTATCGCGTGAAAGCTTTCGCAACGCTGAATTCAAAAATACATTTCTTTTAATTTTAGGTATTCCATTTTCAAAGGTATCGTCGAAAATGCAGCGCAAAACTATGTTCCCCCCATCTAATTCCGATTCAACTGGAAACTAAAATTATGAAAAAATTAGAGGTTGTAGACGTTAATTTAAACCTTGCAGGAAAATCATAGCTCTAGGTCACATAGTTTTTGAGAAAATCGCATTTATCCGTTACACACAAATTTCGAGTTACGGGCATTCAGCAAAAGTGTTGAGCAGCGCTGGAGGTACCTATCATAGCAGAAGTATAAAAGCATTATTGATCATGATTTTCGAAAAAAATCGTCAGTAATTAGCCGAGATATTAACCCTTAAAGATATGGACTGTTTAGACATACATAATGACAGAGGTGGCGTACCCTATGTACTATCAGCTTCTAAGGCCCAGATAACAACCTTTAATGTTATATATGTGTAATGCAATGGTGAGAAACAGTATAAAAGCAATAAATGTCAAATTGCTAAAAACAGACTAATTCAAGGGGTTTCATGACTCTTAAAGCTTCAAAAAATTTTTAATTTTAAATTTTTTAGATGTTAATCTTCTATATTTTCTGAACATTTTAATATAATTGTTTCCTTCAAATTCTCATTAGAACAGAGATTACAGTTTTTAGAATTATACCCGCTCAACAGCTGAAGCGGCATTTTCGAAACTTTTAAGTCATTTTTCTCCAAATGACTTTTTTGGGCATAACGCGCACGATATCTCAAAAACTTTTGAATATTTTTTTCTAATGAAATTTTCAAAACATACACTTCATGTTAATCTGTATAAACTGAACCTAAAATTCCCCTTTTATTGTTCAAAAATAAAATAAAATAAAATAAAATAAAATAATTAAGTGATTATGTTGTTGAAATTTTCAAAATTTTGTATTAGCTAAATAAAACTTTGTATTAAAAATATAAAAATGCTTTAAATACAAATTTATTTAGGTTCAGGGTAATTACTACAATCTGAAGTATACGTAGGCACCAAAAATTTTATTCTAATTGCAGTATTTATTTTGTAATCCTGCGCTTAAACTGTTATACCAATTTTTTTGCTCGTCAAATGTCTGGCAGTTTGGAGCTCCCTATAAATGTTAATTATGCATCTTGCATTTTTTTAAAGACGTGAAATAAAAGAAAATATTTATATCTTTCATCCCAATAAAAATTGTGTTTTAAAATCATATGTATTTTAACATATTAAATGTTGAAAATGTTCTTTTTTTTTCCTTTTTTCCAATTTTGGGAGCCCTTATACCCCTTAATTAGAATGAATTACATAAATACTATGAAATTCGCGACTATTTTGCATTGACTGTATCTTTCAATACGCCTCGAATGACTTTAAAAGTTAATTAAAAACCTATCTGGAAAAACGCGGCAAGGACCAAGGCGGCGTTGCATTTTTGTGACCTCCTTTCAAAGCGCGCTTAGCACAATGCCAAATGTAAACTTTGAACGAATGTTTTGTTTTAACTACACTGTAGATAAAAATGTTATTATTATGCTGAATTTAGTTTTATAAAATGCCAAATGAAGTTTAAATATGCACTGCTTTTATTGTCAGCACCGAATTAAGTTCGTTATAAACAGATTAAGATAATACTAAACTAGTTGGATGTGTCAATCCCAAAACTTTCTTCTATATCATACACATTAAAACTTCTTGATAAATGCAGCACAACAGCGCCACCGGTCAGATGATTTATACCAAAATCTAATCAGGGACAACTTACGTGAACTTCTAATTAAATTTGAAGTTTAATGAAAATCTGTGCGTTAGTTTTTGAGATAGAGCTATTGCGGAAATCGTGAAAAATTCTGCATAGCAGTGGCACCTCATGGGCAATTTACACCAAAAACTTATCAGGAAAAATTTATATCAGGGACTAACTGAATCTGAAGTTTTATGAAAATTCATGCTTTAGTTCTAGAGATGCAGCTATTGCGGAAATCGTGAAAATTGTAGCATAGTAGCGCCACCTGTTGGACGATTTACACCAAAAACTAAAAAGCACTAATCTATATAATTCGGGCTAACTGAATTGAACGTTGGTGAAATTTCGTGCATTATTTTCTGAAATAGAACTACTGCGATAATCCTGAATAATGCAGCATAACAGCACCACCTGTTGGGCGATTTACATCAAAAGGTTATCAGCACCGAATTATATCAAGGACTAACTGAATTTGAAGTTTTCTGAAAATCCGTGCTTTAGTTCTTGAGATATAGCTATTGTGGAAATTATGAATAATCCAGCATAGCAGCGCCAGCTGCTGAGCGATTTACACCAAAAAGTAATCAGCCACCCATTTATATCAGGGACTAACTGAATCTAAAGTTTTATTAAATTCCGTGCATTAGTTCTTGAGATAGAGCGTACACAAAATTTGTGTCACACACAGACATACTCACAGACAGACATTTTGTACAAACATGTTTTTCGGGATTTCTGACCCCTAAAACGTGTAAATCCGTCGAAAACCGGAATTCGAAATTTTTTGCGAATCCAATACTTTCTTCTTGTAAAGATAGAAGAAAGTAAAAATGAGTTACACAGAATAGCTATATTTGATATTATTTAGGTTCCATATCTCTTTGAACTTTCATGTAATATCCATTTACATTTTTCTAGTATATACTGTTATACCCAACCCTACTTTGCATAGTTTTTTACAAAGTATTAGTATTCTTTTAGCAACGGTTTTTTTTAAATAATACAATTACTAATTCATATATTTATTGTACGGAACCCTCTGTACGCGAGTAATACTCGCACTTGACCGTTTATTATTATTTTTTTATATTTAACTGCTTTTATACTTATTCGTCCTTGCTTTTTAAAGTAATTACTTATTGATCATAAATTCCTTCTGATTACCATTTTATATTAAGCTTCAGCATCTTTATTGCAGTCTTTCTTCTGTTTGGTGGTTTTTACGTCATGCATACTTGAGCAAACTTCCGCATGGAACTACTTCTGGCAGATTAATCCTGCTTCTGCGGACCTCTCCCTCTATTCTTACCTTCCTCCGATGGCTCCAATGTGGCAACCAGACTGCGAAAAGGACAAAGAAAGCGGTGGAAGCAGTGAAAGTAGTGAGAGCAGTTCCAGTGAAAGCGGAGAATCTAAAGAAGGCAGCTCGAGCGAATCAGATAGTAAAGAGAGTAAAGGTAATACTAACTTTCTGTTTCTCTAGTTCAGGGTAGAGTTGCAAAAAACCCACAGATTTTATTCTTTAACTACTTCTTAGCAGCGAAATTACGCTTGAAATTACTGAATATTAAAGACGTGACTTATCACTTTGCTAATTAAGCGTAAACCAGCAAAGTGAAAAATGTCCAAGCCGGGAATCGAACCCGGACTCCTGGAATAGCGCTCCAGTGCTCTACCATTTAAGTCACGAGGACGATGCCCAGCCTGCCACTTCTCTGTGAATGAGAAATTCCAGGCTGGGCATCACGTGGGCATCGTAATTTATATAATTACAAACGCACCTAAAAATACATTTTTCTATATATTTGGCTATAATATTTTATTCTGCTGGGTACATGGACACATGGGTATTCCTGGAAATGAGAAAGCAGATGAGGTGGCAAAACGTGCTATTAATCTGTTACACCATAAAGTTCCTTTCTCAGACGTTAAACTACAGTGAAACTTGGGGTTGCCAGATTTATCTCCGAAAAAAACGGAAGATTTTGATTCACACTAGTTAGTTTCGGCTTTATTCCGCTATTGTCCTTTTTTATACCATATGCCAGTAATGTTTTCGGTAACAAATTTGTTTAACAAAGATGTTATTAATTAATCGATTTAATCATTATTTTATCAATGTACTTGTATTACACTATTCCATTAACATTGTTTAACTAAAATTGCAGTCATAAAGGGAGATAATAAATCTAACAGAATATTAAAATTTTAGATTTAGATGTACTAAATTAAAATTTTTTATAATGCAGACAGTGATGGTAGTTTATAATAATGTGAAGTTCAGATGATCTAATCCTAAGCAAAATTTTGTCAATGCGCAGTTAATATTACACAACTCTCACAAGATTTCTGTCATCCTGATCAGATGACAGAATTTGTGTGATGCTAAGCCGATTTTACATTTGATTCGCATGTGCATAGCTTTTTTTCTGCAAAAAGGGAAATTTTGAAGCAAACCGAAAGAGAAAAAAAATCTTTAAACTATGAAAAGTAAGCTTTCGTCGAAAAACGGAAGAAGTCGTCATACGGGACAAATTTAAACGTACACTGTACGATAGGCTTAAAAAATACTAAACAAGTTGTAAATTGCTCGCCAAACTTGGCAAATGAGGTGCGTTCGTACTATAACTAGTTTTATAATTATTTTTTGCACCCCATATTGTACTGAATGTATAATTTTTTGCACTTCATAAAGTACATAGTCTGTAACATCATTAAAATGCACTTCCAATAATTTTTTTCCCATTCCCCGTAATGTAACGGAACACTTTTGACTGTCCCTGTAATTAAAGTATACATCCGATTTTCCTAAAATTTGAAATGGCTCGACAAAATTTTGCAACAATTATATCTTTAAAATTTCAGGCCATTCTTAAGGCTGTAACATCATTAAAATGCACTTGCAATAATTTTTTCCCATTGGCCGTAATGTAACTGAAAACTTTTGACTGTCCCACAGTGGGGCAAAATCCCAAAAATCTGGCCAAAAGTCGAAAAATAAAATTACTATTTAGGAAATTTTGACTATACAGATGGCTGGAATAATGTTTGGAGAATCAGGATCTGTATTTATAAAAAAGTTTTAATTTTTCTTTGGCAATTTGTATCATTTAAAAAGTGACGTTTGTAGGATTATCATCTGAGGCGAACACAAAGAGCAAAACAATGGTTCTTCTAAACACGCGCTACATTTTCCCGTATCATCCGATTTTAATGCTCTAAAATGAATTCACACGATGATAGTGTGTACTTTTTTTGCTCATATTACAAAAATTATATTAAGTACATAAAAAATAATAATTTCATGATTATTTTTGATAAAAAAAATTTCAAGAAATATTATTTTTGCTTTCAAACATCAAAAAGTTTAAAAGTTCCACAGTGTTCCGCAACGAAATTTAATGGAAATAATAGCCTGAACTATTATCTAATGCATCATGAAAAACCAGCTGCCGTAAACTGCCATTCTGCATTTCGTGCATATTTTTGCAACCACAAGTAAAAATGTCAATTTTTTAATCGCTTCAAAAATTCTGAAGTATAAACTTTCCACAGTAATTTAGCTGGCAAACATTTTTGAAAATTTTAGATTATTCAGCTTTGTGATAGATTATTATGTATTATGTTACAAATAAATATTGTAATCATAAGCATAAATGAATTTAATAGGCAAAATTAGTAGAAAAAAATGAAAATAATTCTCCATCATAGATCCGACAAAAATACATTTTCTTATCTTTATAGCTAATAATTTTGTGTATTCTATCGTAAGTAGAAGAATTATCTTGTCAATTGCAATCTTTGCTAGATCATACTACTGAACGTATTTTATTAGTGCAAACGGAAATTATTAAGAATCTGATTTCCGAGAACATTAGCAATCTGAATTCGATTTGCAAGTGGGGATGTGATAGTACATCTGGTCAAAGTACTTTTAAACAAAAGTTCAGTGTTGATGATGGTAGAAATTAGGTTCAAATATCTTTTTCACTTCTCAAGTGCCACTAGAACTCGTAAGTGTTGCGAATAATTCAGACATCGTTATCTGGAAAAATTCGAGATCTTCATCTCCTCGATTTTTTAGGCCCATCAGAATCCATTTTTTGCACGAAAATATGGAAGCTACTGTCTGTGAAATGGATTATATAACAGATCAGAAGAGTAAACTTATTCTTTATTAAACAATCATTGATAGAAAATAAGTAGGCGTTAATTACAAACTAGCTTTAACGATGATTGATTGTAAAATTTTTAATGCCATAGCTAGTAAATTGTCAACTCAACGTTGATACCTATATCAGGCAACTTCAAAGCAATTTAATAATCTTGATGACATTTTCAAACTAAAAGTGAAGGAAAATCATTTACAATTTGAGATGTCCACGTTACATGCCTGTATAAGATGTTTTGAGTGTAGCTTGCATTTGGCATACAAACGGGATATAAAGGAATGGCAAATGTGCACTCCTGACGAGAAGAAAAAAAATTAAAACTGCAAAACTAAATTTACAAAAACATTTTATTTACAATTAGGACTTCTCGTCGATAAATCAAAGTTCAGATTTGAAAGCACAAATGATTAGAATACAGCTCGTCGATTCTTTGAAAACCCAACTATTTCTGCTTCCATAAGGAGAGTGACAAAGATTTGATCAAACGATTCCACGTCATATTAAAAGTAATTTCTTAACACTCATTTTACCAATTTCGTGGATTATAGATCACAAACAGCTTGTAAATTTGTCAAATTGTATTCCTAGTCCTATATGCCAACTTCAGTGGCACAGAAATAATAGCTTTCTCATTATTGTTTGTTGGGCAAATGTCGGGAGACGCTCAAGAATCGTGCAACAAATTGATCAAAAGGTATCGAGATTTCTCCCTAAAATGCAGTAGGACGTAATCAATGAAAGATTTTTTGCGGCTTTTAATGTTATGAGATCCCTTCATTTCAAGCTTACGTAAATTACCATTCAAGAAGTTTATATCCTTTCCCCTAGAGGCACAGAAACTTCTGTAAAATATTTCGACCCCAACCCCTTCTGAAGAGCCTACTTAGTATACTACAGATGATTCAGACGATGAATTTCAGAATATCATTTCGTTTTATTTTAATAATATATAGTAATTAAACCTTGTAGTATTTTATTTTTCATTAATGTACTTAATTGCATTTCATAAATAAATATTCATTGTTTAATTTCGGTTAAAAATATCTTGGTCCTTGAAAATACATTGTAACGTTTAGCCGCGAATATTTTTAATTTCGAAACTCGAACTATTTTATTTAAATCTAATTGTTTTTGGTTTTAATTCGCTATTTATTAAAATTTAATTTTTTAATCATACTTAGCATCCTTAAAAGTATATATATACGAAGTTTCATCGAACTCGAATAACTTTCAAAGAATTTTAATTGTAAGTCCGCCATATTGGATCCGCCATTTTGTTTTTTGGAATTTTAATTTTAGAATCGAGATAAGCATCCTGAGAAACACCTGTGTACGAAATTTCGGGGCATTTAAATAACGTTTTCATATTTTGGCCAACTTTTCGGGATTTTGCCCCACTGTGTGTCCCTGTCATTAAACTATCCATCCGAATTTCATAAAATTTGAAATGGCTCGACAAAATTTTGCAAGAATCATATATTTAAAATTTCAGACCATTCGGTTGGGTAGTTTTTGCTCTGTTATATGCGGACGGACAGACGGACGGATGGACTGAACGACGACTATAGGTGCTACGTATTTACATAATTACGAACGCACCTAAAAACGTACAACTTACGGGAAAAGTATAATCTGGTAACTCTGGTGGAATTTCCCTTTAATTTCCCTATTTGACGAAGTTTTCTACTTAACGAAATTTTCTGGTGAACCTTGACTTTGAATACCATTAACATGTAAATTAATCTCCATATTACGAAAAATATATTCCGTATAACGAACTTATTCCACTTTCGTGCTTGTACAACATTCAAACGGAGAGGTTGTTATTGCGATGTATGTATGAATTTATTTCAGAGGATTGTATGAAAATGAAATTTATTTATTTATTTAATCATTTGCATTCAAAAGAAGAAATGCTAAAAGCCTTCGATATAATAAGTAAAAATTTAATTTAAAAAATCAAAAAACCCGACTGAGTAAAATGCGAACTAATTAATTATTTATCATCAATGTGAAATTTTTTTTTTTATATTACTTGCTGTAAAAGCACTTATTTTCGCGAGGCTTTAATTTTCGCGATTTTCGCGAGCCCGTCGTAATCGCGAAAATTTAAGACTCGCGAAATATATATTTTTTTTCGCTTCAAATAATAAGGAAAAATCTGAAATTTTTCTTTTTCGAAATTTAATGATTACAGTTACTTAAATAAGAAATAAGTACAAAAATTTCTTGGATACTTACAACTATTTCTTGAATATTATACAACTACTTCTTGAGTAAAAACAATAATGCAACTAATAGAATGCAGCTCATTCACTTACAATATTTATACCAGCTTCTTTGAATTCATTCATTTTTAGAGCGATGGGGAGAGGGAGGGGCGGAGAACTTTTCTGACAAAAGGAAGTTTCTTAAATTGCCTTATGCAAAAGGGATTCTATTTAGGTAGTTTCGAAATTTTTCAACTTTCGGTTCAGTTCATATAAAATTCGCGAAATTTTCAGCTCGCGAAATCACCGATATCTTCATTTTCGCGAAAATTACGGCTTGCGAAAATAAGTGCTTTTACAGTACCTATTTTTTTATTTACTTGTATTGATGACTTTTAAGTTGTGTTTAATTGTTAGTTCCTATCTATAAACACTGTTTTGATGAGAACTATAGATGTCTATGAAGGTTAGAGTTGCAGTAAAGCTAGAGATCCTACCTACACAACTTCCAGGTTGTGTAATATTTAAACGGAGCTTCTGACTGCAAAATAGTCAATGAAACATCGTCTTCATTTTGAAAGACCTGTCCAATGATATGCTACTCAATAGGGTGCGTAAATTTTTTTGTCGTCTCTACCACCATTTTGTATTTTATGGTCGCCATTTTGAATGTATAAAAACAAAACCTAGCCTATAACCGCCGGACGGTTAAGACGAATCGATAGAGACCTCATTCATTAAAGTCCATCCAGCCGTTGGGATGTTTCGAGGGTATAAAGAAATCCACATAACCCTTCTTGGCAGTTGGGTAATAAGGAGGGGATTCCAGTTTCACGAAGATGTTATAGATGAATTGTTCGGGTACTTAGAAAAGTACGAAAATTTTTATGAACGGTGTATGTTTTATAAGAAACCTTTACAAAGTAATATTATAAACTTTTTTCAAAGTTAAGAATTTGGAATTCTAAAAAAGAAGAGAAAAGTTACTCTATGCTTAAGTTTTTGTTTACTTCTCTTTATTACGTGTTTTTTAAAGACACTATTTCATTTAAATTTTTCTCATATGTCTAAATTGCATAAAAAAAATTACTGCCCGAATTAAAATACATTTTCCCAGTATTTCCATTTTATGCGTATTTTCATTTTAAACATGTGTATTTTATAATACTAATTTCATGAATTTCATTTTATTTCTATTTAACGAATTTTCTCCATAACGAAGTGGTTACGTAACGATGCGACTTCGTTAAATGGAGGTTTTACTACTTATAAGGAATTTTATTCAGAATGAATGGCAAGAAAGTTGGGATTTAGAAAACAATAAGAAACTGCATCATATCAAACTATCATGACCTGGCTTTCGATTTATCCAAGAAAAGTTGATGTTCTTCTGACTCGTCTGAGAATTGGACATTCTAGAATCATCGACAAACGTCTTTTACTACGGCAGGATGCACCCATGTGTCCTCACTGTCGTTTTGATATCCTGACCATCCATCATATTTTAACTGACTGTCCGGGCCTCCGACACGTGTATAGAATGTACTTTAATTCCTCTTTACCCACTTTGACAAACCTCATTGGGAAAACACCTCATGGGGCATTCTTTACTTTTTTAAAACATGCAGGAATTTATTAACCATTTGGAAATGGTTGTTGTTTTCGGTCGAGGATGGGGCCAAATGATGCTCACATTTTATTTTATTTTTTAACGAAATTCAACGATGTTCTTTACTTTTAGAAGAATTTTTATTTGAATAGGTAATAGAAAGGCATAAAATCGTTAAAAAATTGTTTGAATAGGTAATCGAAAGGCATAAAATCGTTAAAAATTGAAAAAGTTACAAAATGGATAGGCGCAAATTATCAGATATGGAAAAATCCAAAGCCAAAGAGCGACGCCGAAATGAAAATCGTCTTGCAAAGCAAAAATCGAGGTCTTCAACTCATTATGTAGGCCATGAAAATCGAGGTCTTCAACTGATTATGTAGCCCATGAAAATCGATTACAGAATAAAAGACGAACGCGAAAAAGGAAACAATCTAATGTTTAATCGATTGATAGTAAAAGGCCATGTCTCGAGGGGCTCCAATCCACTAGCCACGGCGTTTTACAATAGGTCGATTCTTACCGGGAAAAATTGAACTCAACGTAAGTAATGTGTCGCAATCTGTGGATGATTCGGTGGAACTGCTTTCGATTTGTAAACTGTTTTCCTTCTCGAAACGGGACCAAAAATTCCAAATAATCGTTGTAATCTATTAAATTACAATTTTTATTTTTTTTAAATATAATTTTTATTTCTTTCATGTGTTTAAAGGGTCTCAGGACGCTTAAAATTGGAAAAAAAGAAAAAAAACCCGACCATTTTCAACATTTAATACCTTAAAATGTATATAATTTTAAAACACAATTTTTTATTGGAGTGAAAGATATAAGTAGGTTCTTCCATTTCCTGTATTTAAAAAATGGCAAGAGGCACAATTAGCATTTATAGGGAGCTCCAAGCTGTGAGACATTTGACGAGCAGAAAATTGGTATAACATCTTACTAGTAGGATTACAAATTAAATTTTGCAACTAGAAGGAAAATTTTGATGCTTACTTATACTTCAGATTATAATTATTAACCTGAACCTAAATAAATTTGTATTTAAAGGATTTTTATATTTTTAATACAAACTTGTATTGAGCTATTGAAAAATTTTGAAAATATCAACAGTATAATCACATAAAAAACTATTTTTTTTCAGCAATCAAAAAGAAATTTTAGGTTCAATTTTTACAGACTAACATGAAACCTATGTTTTGAAAATTTCATGAAAAAAATTCAGAAGATATTGAGATATCGTGCGCGTTATGCACAAAAACGTCATTTGGAGAGAAATGACTTCAAAGTTTCGGAAACACCGCTTCAGCTATTGTGCGGGTATCATTCTAAAAGCCACAACTTCTGTTCTAACAGGAATTTGAAGGAAACAATTATATAAATATGTTCAGAAACGATAGGAGTTTAACATAAAAAAAAAAAAATCGAAAAGTTAGAAGCTTTAAAAGTCCTGAGACCACTTAACGATTCAAATTCTTCTTTGACACTTTTATGACAACTGGATGGGAACCCCATCCAGACTGCAATTTTTAGCCCCCGGTACGGTACGCTATTTCTTTCTCCCAGCTTATTTTGTGTCGTCTTCAAAAAATAACGCTGCCTTACAGAAGCCAG
Source organism: Maratus speciosus (assembly GCA_963932465.1). Lineage (NCBI taxonomy): Eukaryota > Metazoa > Arthropoda > Arachnida > Araneae > Salticidae > Maratus > Maratus speciosus. The sequence continues at coordinate 496,005,926 of OZ010797.1, read as the reverse complement.
CCGTAAAACAAAGCATTATGATTAAAAACTCTATAGCATTTTTTTTTTGAACTGCTAACCATCGCACATTTTCAGACTTTATACCGTCCTATTGGTAAAAAAAAATACTTTTAAATGCAATTTGTTTGAAAACTGCATCTCCATTTATTTTTGAAATATTAATTTTTTTGCAGTTTTTGGAGCCATTTGCTTAATAGTGGTAACGGAAGTACTCCATTTCTGTAGAAAGTAAAGGAAAAATAGTTGTAAAATATTAATTATATCTTTTTGTTGCCATTTTCATAACAACCGAAAGAAAATGTGATTAAAATACGTGCTATTTTGAAAAAAATATAAACGAATGATTTCTTTTACAACATGGAGCTATTATAAACTATATTTAATTTTAAGTGCCTATATTAACGTCACAAAAAAAATGAAGGCCTATGAATCATGACACAACCGTTTTTTTTTTTTTTGGTCAAGTTTCTTTAATGACGGCATCTTTTTGTTGCATTTGTGTATTATTTCGCGATAGTGGCGTCCTATGCATGCTTTACTGTAGATGTTTAAGAGTGGATCGTAAATGTGGAATTCTTAAGCGGATACAAATGACGTCATTTTACATAAAATAAAAGCGTGTGCTTAAGTCTTAAAATTGGAATATGTTTTGTACTATTTATATATACATATATATTTTTTTTTCATCGGGGGCGACACTAAATTCTGAAAAAGCAGAATTCCTGTTTTCTAGTATTGAAATACTTTTTCTCGAAAGCTTTTATGCTCTACTGTTTTACGATTTTAAAATTTTATTTTCCGCCCTTGCCTGACTACATCTGGATGGGACACCCCATCCAGATTGCCTTTCTATTTCCCTTTTAACGTATTTAATTATTTTAATGTCAATATCCTACATTCACCTTTTATGTGTTTTAGTGTTATTTCTGGCGCAGCATGTCCCTTAAGGGGACCAGGTAAGCAAAATTTGGGGAAATAATCGATTTTTACTTTTTTATATCATTAAATAGTCTAAACTTTTATCTTCCCAACGATGTGTAACGCATGTTTATATATATAAAAAAGAAGTGTTGAAATTATTCATTCTTTTTAAGAGTACTTCACAGATTAATGGCCATTTAAATTTTTAATTGACTTTTTCTCAAAACTTGGATTTTTCATGTTTGTGTTCCTTTTTTTCAATATCTATTAAACTTAATAACTCAGATTTTTATTTAATACGTATATTATGTTATATGGTATACTTTAACACAGGGATTTAGTGATTTCTTGAGAATTATTTATTTTAGGCAGTGAAATCTTATCAAAAATGCTAATTTAAAAATGACTCTCAATAAATAATAACTAATTAATTTTGAGTTTCACTTAGAAAGAAAATGGTCAGTTAAAATACCGTAATTTCCGGTGTATAGCCCGCAGATCAAACAATTCAGTTTGGACCCAGAAATTTTATTCAGTATTTGAAAACCAATATTTAACGTGATCTAAAAAGTTACATTTTATTTTTAAAAAATTCTTGGTCGAAACACGATTGTTTGATCCGCGGGCTACACACCTGAAATTACGGTACGTAAATCATGTTATTTTAACTACTCTAAAAAATGTAGATTTCTATCTTTCACCATTTCTGAGATAAAGGTACATAAAGTTGGTGAATTTACCATGGCGGAGATAGAGGTTTCCCGGTCCCCTTAAGGGATTTTGCGCTATAAAATCCCATACAACTAACCAACCAACCTAAAAATGCATTTATTTTCTTTCCAGAGAGCGGTGAAAGCAAAGAGTCCGGCGAAAGCAGTTCTTCCAGTGAAAGCAGTTCAGAAAGCAAGGAAAGCAAAGAAGGAAGTGAAGAAAGCAAGGAAAGTGGAGAAAGCAAAGAAAGTGGGGAAAGCAAAAGTGGCGAAGAGAGTTCAGAAGATTCGAAAGAGAAGAAGAAAGAAGGTACGTTTGAAAAATCGAACAAATAAAAGTTAATTTATCTCATCTTTTAACACTTGACAACGTAGTTAAATATGTGTTTGAATGGATTTGTCTGGCAACTACACTGTAAAACTAGTCGGATATGGCAATCCCAAAACTTTCTTCTATCTCATACATGTTAATACTTCCTGAAAAATACAGCATAGCAGCACCACCGGTTAAATGATTTCACCAAAATCTAATCAGCAACAACTTATGTCAACTTCTAAATGAATCTGAAGTTTCGCGAAAATCCGTGCATTAGTTTTTGAGTAGAGCTATGGCGGAAATCGTAAAAAATTCTGCATAGCAGCGCCACCTGTTGGGCGATATATACCAAAACCTAATAAGCAACAACTTAAGTCAACTTGATAACTGAATTTTAAGTTTGATTAAAATCCGCGCATCCCTTCTTGAGATAAAACTATTGCGTGAATCAGGAAAAATGCAGCATAACAGCGTCATCTGTTGGGCGATTTACACCAAAACGTAGTCAGCGCCAACTCATGTCAAGGACTAACTGAATCTGAAGTTTGATGAAAATCCACGCAATAGTTCTTGAGATAGAAACATTGCAGAAATAAGGAAAAATGATGTATAGCAGCGTCAGATATTGGGCGATTTACACCAAAACGCAGTAAACATCAACTCATATTAAGGACTAACTGAATCTGAAGTTTCATGAAAATCCGTGCATTAGTTCTTGAGATAGAGCCATTGCGGAAATCGTAAAAAATGCAGCATAGCAGCGTCACCTGTTGAGCAATTTGCACCAAAAACTAATCAGCACCAATTTATATCAGGGACTAACTGAATATAAATTTTTATTAAATTCCGTGCATTGGTTCTTGAGATAGAGCGCCCACAAAATTTGTGTCACATACAGACACACAGACAGACTCACAGACAGACTCGCAGACATACTCATGGACAAACATTTTGTAAAAACATGTTTTTCGGGCCCTCTGACCCCTAAAACGTGTAAATCCTTCGAAAACCAAAAATCGAAAATTTTCATGAATCCAATACTTTCTTCTTGTAAAGATAGAAGAAAGTAATAAGATGGATGTGCATTATCAGTACGGAATGCATTAATCAATTCTCTGGACCCAGAAAATCGTTTTTTCAAATTCTATTCATTCTCAAGTAAACATTTTCACTTGCATAACTGAATTTGTGCATACAATTGTAACAGAATAGACGGGTTGCACATGACGTCATATGTCTGAAATTGCTTCTTATGGCGCCCAAATATAAGGCGAATTTGGTGCTCTCCATTTGATTTTTTAGACTCATTTGCACTATAATAATTAAAATAAGGAAGCTCTAAATTAAAGAGAAAGATAACACGTGCTTTTAACGGCAAACGGGGAGTTCTGTGCTCCACGTGTGTGCTCCAGAAGCTATAGTATCAGTCGTTGCTAATAGCAACGTGACGTCAATGCAAGGGGTCTATAATGTTAATTTTGATATTAATGTTAATGCTTTTAATTTAGTATGTTTGTCTTTTCTGAATATATAAATATTTACCTGAGAAGAGATAGCATCCGAAAAAGTGATACAGTCCTCCCCACTTAATCGGGTCACGGATAATCGAATACCCCTGTTATTCGAATAGAATCTTCCGGAACCGAATTTATTCCTATTGTTTTTATGTTATTTACCCCCGCCCCCTTTAAACCAAACACATTTTACGAACGTCCCCGCTTAATCGAATAACAACTGTATGATCTGTGTTTGAATATAGGCGCGGAAAGCACGTTTCAACTGGAATTTCCTTCCACCTTTTGTCCTTTTCGGTTCCTTTCCGCTGAAAACAAATTTTCAGTTCTCCCTGCAATGATTTCGGCCGGCAGGTGTATAATGGACAGGTCAAATGATTTCCCCACCTTGATCTTCCCACCATCTCTTCTTGCTGTTAACCAGGCAATGCGCCGTCACTTCGAGACTCGAGATGGTACTTGTGATATTTTGCACTCATTCGAAAAATAACTCGATATGTACTCATTTAAAATTGCACTTAAACAAACACCTTTAACACCTTCACGCCGGCGCGGTGGGTCACACTCGACTGTCAAGTCTCTGGCTATTTACGCACCACTGTTATTTTAGAGAAAATGTTGTTCCTTTAAATCGTCCAATTGTTCTAATTAAATAAAACAACATTTTCTGTATTAAAATATTGGTAGCCACAAAGCCGGAGACTTGGCAGCTCTGAGGCAGTCGAGTGTGACGCACCGCGCCGGCGTGAACGTGTTAAATGATTTTTTTAAAGCAGCATAAGTAACGTAAATTAGAAGTAGCAAAGTTTTGATTCAAACGAGCTGCGTTAAGTGTGATGTAAACCCTATAAATGTATGTACTGACATTAAATTAATACGTATTTACTTTATATTAGCATTTGTATTTATTTGAGTTTATGTTATTCTATTAACGATTTATTATGCTGTTAATTAAATATACCGTAGGTGGTTATTTTGCCTTTTTATTACGCATTCAATAGTACAGTTATGATTCCCCGTTTAATCAAATAACCCGCTTAATCGAATATTATTTCTGGAACTGTCAATATTCGTTTAAATGGGGACGACTGTATTCCGATTTTAGAAAACTGATTACCGTGTGGTGACCAGCAGTGGTCAAGAACACGTACGTAGCTGCTTTAGAAAACTGATTATTGCACTGTAAGAGCTATTTAAAAAAGTTTCCGAAAATGACGGGGAGCTAATAGAAATTTATTTTTATAAATTCTTCTTTATATTTCAAAAATAAATAGTTTTCTGGGGTTGTTAAAGGTAAAAGGAAGGCCTTTTTTGGAATCTTCGGTGACTCATAAGAGGTTATTTTATATTTTCGTTCTTGATTATAGTACATGTTTGAAGATTAAGAAACATCCGTCTTTTTACTTTCTTCTATCTTTACAAGAAGAAAGTATTGGATTCGCAAAAAATTTCGAATTCCGGTTTTCGAAGGATTTACACGTTTTAGGGGTCAGAAATCCCGAAAAACATGTTTGTACAAAATGTCTGTCTGTGAGTCTGTCTGTATGTGACACAAATTTTGTGGGCGCTCTATCTCAAGAACTAATGCATGGAATTTGATAAAACTTTAGATTCAGTTATCCCCTGATATAAATGGGTGGCTGATTACTTTTTGGTGTAAATCGCTCAGCAGGTGGCGCTGCTATACTGCATTATTCATGATTTCCGCAATAGCTATATCTCAATAACTAAAGCACGGATTTTCAGAAAACTTCAGATTCAGTTAGTCCATGATAAAATTTGGTGCTTATAACTTTTTGTTGTAAATCGCCCAATAGGTGGCGCTGCTATGCTGCATTATTCACGATTTCCGCAATAGGTCTATCTCAAAAACTAATGCACCGATATTCATCGAATTTCAAATTCCTGACACAGACAGTTGTTAACAGAAGTTCACGTAAGTTGTTGCTGATTAGATTTTGGTGTAAATCACCTAACCGGTGGTGCTGCTATAATGCATTTTTCAGAAAGTATTAACATATATGAGATAGAAGAAAGTTTTGGGATTGACATATCCGACTAGTTTTATAGTGTATACTGGGATTGCCATGTAATTGATATATGCCATTGAGGTTTAGTATATCAAGTTCGCTATTGGAATTGATTGTTGTGTAGCACTTAGAGTTTGTTTACAGGGACACTGAAAAGAATATTGGAAAAAATAGTTTGCAGTGAATAAAATCATAAAACGAAAGGCAATATTTCACCTTGAGTCAGTTTGCAATGAGTAAAATCATAAAACGAAAGGCAATATTTCACCTTGAGTCAGTTTGCAGTGAATAAAATCATAAAACGAAAGGCAATATTTCACCTTGAGTCAGTTTGCAATGAATAAAATCATAAAACGAAAGGCAATATTTCACCTTGAGTCAGTTTGCAATGAATAAAATCATAAAACGAAAGGCAATATTTCACCTTGAGTCAGTTTGCAGTGAATAAAATCATAAAACGAAAGGCAATATTTCACCTTGAGTCAGTTTGCAGTGAATAAAATCATAAAACGAAAGGCAATATTTCACCTTGAGTCAGTTTGCAATGAATAAAATCATAAAACGAAAGGCAATATTTCACCTTGAGTCAGTTTGCAGTGAATAAAATCATAAAACGAAAGGCAATATTTCACCTTGAGTCAGTTTGCAGTGAATAAAATCATAAAACGAAAGGCAATATTTCACCTTTAGTCAGTTTGCAATGAATAAAATCATAAAACGAAAGGCAATATTTCATCTTGAGTCAGTTTGTAGTGAATAAAATCATAAAACGAAAGACAATATTTCACCTTGAGTCAGTCACAAAATACACAATATGAACTTTAAAAGCTCGCAGTTTTACTTAAAAGGCGACGAAAACAATAAAATAGATGCTACAAGTTAAAAATATACATTTTATTTAAAAACGTCTTAGTACTTTCGGCCTGCATTGGCCATCATCAGAGATCATTTTTATAATTAATTGCTGTGTCATTCATACAAATACGTCTCTTCATTTGAAATGGGAGAGCCAATAATTATTAGGGTAGTTGAAAGTAGGAGTAGCTGTCCCTTGGATTGAACTTAAGTTGAGAAAAATATGTAAAAGTTCTATCTATTTTATAACAACATTTTGTTTCATATATATACATATTTATTTATTTCTCTCATTTTATAACACTTTACAACATAGTTGAATAGATTTTTGAATGGATTCGTTTGGCCGTGCTCTAACTCGTGTAACTATATTGGGATTGCCATGCAACTGATATATGGCATTGAAGTTTATTATACCATGTTTGCTGTTGGAAATTATTGCTGCGTACTACTTAGAGTTTATTTACAGGTCACCCAAAAGAATTACCGTTTATGGGAAAAAATAGTTTGACATGCACATTTACGATGTTACACTATGTCAAATATATTGAACTTGGCATACATCACTGAGGAGCACTGCAAGATATACATTTTAAAAGCAACGTTAAAAACGCCAGAATAAACAAAAATTTCGCAGACTAGTTTCGGTAGCATTTAGCGTACCGTCCTCAGTAGGCACTGAGGACGATACGCTAAACGCTACCGAAACTAGTCTGCGAAATTTTTGTTTATTCTGGCGTTTTTAACGTTGCTTTTAAAATGTATATCATTCTGCGCCATGTAGCATCTTAATAATTATGAGCACTGCAAGAGCTTACTACAGAATATGGTATGCATAGCATTGCATTCAGCGTTGATTTACAGGGACACACAAAAGTATGCCGTTACAGTACGAGTGAGAGTATTGCTGGGAGTGCGTTTTCAGTTGTGGTATAAGTTTTAAAATTTAACCCTATGAGGGGCACTCAATTGTGTTTGTGTAATGTTGAACTCACACCGGAATTTAAAAGAAGAATTACTTCAAAAAGAAGAAAAGCAATTTTTTAATTTTTTTCCCATTAAAGTTAAAAAGTAAAATTTAATTAAAAGTTTCTGGTGCGAAACTGCATTAAACTTGGGTGGGATCCTACCGCCTCTCAAGGGGTTAAATGATTTTTTCATATTGCTGGGTGTGTATAAATTTTATAGATCTCATACAGGGCTGTATAAAAGAATTCGAGTACATTTCCGTTTATTGGCAGAAATTGCTGAAAGGAAATTTTCCACTGTGGTATGCGTTTCCTAACCGAACTAGACTATGTAGTACATACGCACAACTATATGTCGTATACATGGCTGCACAAAAGAATTCTGATACTTTTCCGCCTAAATATAGTAATTCCTGAAATTGAGTTTATAATTATGCTTAAGGCTGTATTAATCTAAAAGGGCAACTTTCAGACATAAGCTTTAATTTATTTTTGATCGGAAATGCATTAAACTAGTAAGTGTTGTTGTTCAGAAGCTATGTAATCGAGCTGTTGTTTCCGTTTTTTTGCAAACGCAATAGATCTTTCAGAAAATAATGTCAAAGTGGGCGTTTTGAACCGAATTTCCGCGCGAAGGACGAATAGCCACTCAAGAAAGGTTGAAAAACGAGTTTGTCACGTGATCAAAATCTCTTATAACTCCACAGGTAATTGATTGATCAAAAAATGAAAAAAAAAAAGTTCTATCCCAAATCGGTTCCATGTTCAGACTTTCCAATTTTATATATTTCCGTTAAAAAATAAATTTGTAAATGTGTCAAAACATTTTGCGCTTGTTGAGCAGAGCAGTTAAGAACAGACTTAAGCGCTTCGCAAATTGTTTACTTAAGTATTTATCCCTCTCATGCATACGGACCTCATGTGAGGTCGTATAGTTATTGCATTATTAAGCAAAAATTTTTTGAGCATTTATTTATGGAGATTTGATTTGTGGACAGATAATACCAAGCATGAAGTACAATAATAAAAATATTTTATAATGGTTTCTCATTTATCACAAAAAAAGATTTTTTGTGAATAATGAAAAATAATTTATGCACGAGAGCGTTAATTTAATTCATAAACATAAAAGGCTTTTGAATAAATTCGTCAAAACAAAATTTACTCAAATGACGTCACTTCTTACAGCTAGAAAATTAGAGGCCAAATCTTGGAAGTAGGAAAAACTTTTGACAAACAAAGTTATAGAATATGTACATTTTTATTGGAAAAGCTTTTTACTTAAATCGTATGTATAATTTATTATTTGAAATATTGTATTTAATAAAATTAATATTATATAATTGCCTTCTAAATTTACAATAAAGTTAAATTTCCTTTTCTGCAAGAGAATTGGATGATTTCATGCAATACAAAAGCAACACATCAGGTTACCACGCAACTAGCTTATTAAAAAATAATATTCAAAATATTTTCTTTTATAGCTCCTAAAAAGAAAAAGAAGAAAGAATTGAAATCTCTGTTTCCTCCTATAACATATAGTTTTCCACCAAGACAAGTGCAAAGGGTAAGTGCAGTTTTAACAATTTTCAACGTAGTTAAAAAGCCATATAACTAATTTTGTAAAAACAACATACCATTTTAAATTACTTAAAGTGTTTCAGTAACATACCTAATCTAAAACCAAGTACTTTCGAGCATCTGACGTGCTCATCATCTGGGTTTAAAACGAGAAAAACTACAGGACATGTTCATTCATTTACACTTGATGGGCTGTTCCAAAATTTAAACTGAAAACGTCTAAAGGTTATGTTGTTTGGACTGTTCCAAAGTTCAACTGAAATGGAGGGGGGGTCATGTTATTCCTAGTAAATTATACCAAATCTTGGAAATGGTGTATGATAATGTATCGTTACACGGATAAGTAGTTCGACATAGAACTTTGGCATCTCAGGTTATCAAAAGTTATTAATTATGGAATCAATAGAAATTCTGTGTCGAACAACTTATTACTTCTAACGATACATTATCGTAACCATTCACAGGACTTGGTACAATTTATTAGGAATAACATGAAACCTCCCCACTTCAGTTAAACTTTGGAATAGCCCGAACAGCGTAACCTTCACCGCGTTTTCAGTTTGAATTTTGGAATAGCCCATCAAGTATAAATAAATTATCTCGTCCTCTAGTTTTTAACGATTTTAACTCAGATGATGAGTACGTTAGATGCTCGAAAGTACTTGATTTTAAATGTATGTATGTTAATAAAACACCTTTAAGTAATTTAAAATGGTATTTTGTTTTTACGAAATTAGTTATATGACTTGTCATAATAAGTTGAATTACAGATTTAAAAAACTTGATGTAATTTATATCATTTTCACTTAGTTAAAAATTGTTTATAAATTCGATTTGTCTGTCTGTCTGGCCGTGCTGTAAATCTTGTAAGTAGACTCTGATTGTCATGTAATTTTTGTACGTCATTGAGGTTTACTAAAAAGAAGTGTAGTACTAAAGAAGTTTGAACTACTAGTACTAAAGAAGTTTGTACTAAAAAGAAGAGTGTAGTATTTACAACTCTATTACAGGGGTGTACAAAATAATTTCGTTAAATGAGGGTCTATTGAGGAAAATTGTTTTCGGTCCATTTTATTGATGTTTCGATAGTTCAATCCTAATGAGATTGATATTACTCCAGGGTTCGTAAATATCATGATATTTTCGAAAATATCAAAAATATCCGATATTTTGATATATATCCGATAGTCTCAAAATAGTCAACTCATTGACAATTATAAATATTTTCAGACTAATATAAATTAGAAACTAAAAGATATTGCATTTAGCATGAAAACTTAAATGTATTTTATTTTCACTTATGTAACAAAATTGAAGACTACCTAACTGAAAACAGACACAATTTTATGCTCTTTACACTCACAAAAAACAAACTACGGGATCAATTATTATCAAGTTTCCAGAAAATTTTGTGTTTTATACAACAAAAATATACGATATATTTTTATTGAAAAATGTGAATATAAATGTAAGCTTGTGTCCTTTTTCATTCTCTAACCTGTTGTGTTGTTTAAACTAAAGGAAACCAAAACCAGGAAAGATTCTATGAAGCAGAAAATAACTTCTTGAAATTAGACAGTTTATCTTTAAATAGCTCTTTTAAGTAAATATTGTCCCACATAATTAAAGTAAATATTGTCCCACATGATTATTGGTACTACATTCTGTATTTAAAAATTCAGCAGCTTCGAATGCAAAGCTAGAAAAAGATTTTTTTGTGGAGGACGGGGGGAGCTAAAAAGGGCCTGACAACAGGCAAAAGTTCTTATCTACAGAATAACGCAATCAATAACTAGTTTTGACTGAAAATATCAAAAATATCATATGCAATATTTTGAAAATTAGTGTCAAATATATAAAAATATCGAAAATATCAAACTTCATGATATTTTTAAAATATATATCGGATATACACTATATGGTCGTTAATGACCGGTAACTTTCAATTTTAGACATTTTCTAGAATATTTAGAAATACACTTTGTCAGATTCTTCTGGAATTTCAGGATTAAAAAAAACAGGTATGACTTCATATTTAGCAATGTCGATTTCATAAGAGGGTAATTAGGGGGCCAACAATAAAATTACAAACCACTAATAGCAAATTTTAGTTGTTCTCTAAAAACAGCTGAATGATAAGGGATTTTCCACAAATTGTCATTTTTTATTAACGGACTTTCAGAAAAAAGTTAGTATTTAGTAATTATCAACGAGTAGATTTGGAAAAAATGCTTTGATTTTGATACTTCTTTTTTATCATGGTATAGGCTCGTTCTGGTGGTTATCCAAGAAGAACTAAAATATCAATAAAAAATGAAAAAAAAATAAAATTGACAAATTGTGTACAATCCCTTATCATTCAGCTAGTTTTAGCGAGCAACTAAAAATTAGCTTACTTTAACGCCGATATCTTTCTGAATTTTTACGATATTTGACTGGATTTTTTTAAAAAGTTTCTCCATAGAGTTGACTGTTAAATTATGTAAAAAGATCCTTGTTATCGTTCGCGCATGCGCAGATGAAAATTATTTCATATAACTGCTCATATTTCCTAAAATATTTAATATATTTATATTCCAGTTGCACTATATTGTGTCTACTACATTTTGTCAAATTTTCTGAAATTGACGTTAAATTTGGTTGAAAACCCTGAATGTTATAAGCAAAAAACATGCAAGAATTTTTTTTTATTTAAAAAAAAGTCTCTATATATCTATATTAATATACGTGCTATTCTTACACAAATGAATACACATATTGCACAATCTCTGTTTATTTATATTCCGTAGCGATAGAGCCTTTCGTGTATTTTATTTTACAGGGTGATCCGAAGTATTATTGTTTTCTTTGATTTTTTTGTTGGCCCCCTAACTGTCCCTCTTGTCCAATCAACATTGCTAAATATGAGGTCAGACCTGTTCTTTTTAATCCTGAAATTCTAGAAGAATCTGACAAGTATATTTCTAAATATTCGAGAAAATATCTAAAATTGAAAGTTGCCGGTCATTAATGTCCATATAGTGTATATCATATATATATCAAGATATGGGGCATTCTCATAATCTTTTAACTTTCATGTCCCTGAATAATAATTTTTTTATTTAATACACTTTTCTGTGTTTTTTTTTATTTCATATCCTTGGGAACATCCCAATGCATGATTGCACAACGATATTAACGAAATAAAAAAGTTTTGGACGATGTTGGGGGTCCAAACATATGGAAAACTCATCTACCGTCCCGTGTCTGTGATGCTGATTTTGAAGTTTGGTGCTGTCTGGATAAAATTATTTCAATAAAAATAATTCGATGTAATTTTTTTCTGAAACTGAAACTATTGTTTTATATAAATATGTAGCTAAAAATTAACCCGCACACATTTTTAGGGTTGATATTATTTTTTGAACTATGTCCCTGGATTTTAGATTTTTTACCATCCCTCTTCTAAAATGATACAGAAAATCACTTCAGATGCAGCGACGGAATTTTTTTCAAGTTTTTGCTCATGCAGAAGTACGTTAAAGAAAGAATATCTAAAATTCTTTGACAGGAAATTTACTGCAGAATATAAATAAGCATTTAAATATCAATTTCAAGCACCGTGGCTTTATTGGTAGTCTTACCGTCCGCAAGGTTTAATCCTGCAATTTTCGAGGTAAATTAATTATTTTTTTTAAATTTAATTCAATGTAAATAACTGTTTCTAAAAATCAATGAACATTTTCGATACCACTTAGTCTTTACATGATCTGCCTAAAATAGGTGGTAAGTTTCCTTGCTGTTCCATCCTTACGGTCCCTTTTTTCCCCATTTTGTCCCTTTTTTCCCATTTTGCTCCTTTTTTCCCCATTTCCCCCCCATTTTGTCCCTTTTTTTTACATTACCATCCCTTCTTTAAGACAATGTTATACCAAAATTTTGCACTAAAAATACTACATTGTCATTATTTCTTATTTGAATGTCCTGTGGGTACTATGCAAATTCATTTTAAGTAAAAAATTAGAGGAAAATAAAAAGTTATAGTGGTAAAATGGTAAGGAAAATTAAACTCGCTAGTTTAACTTAAACCTAAGTTAAATAAATTTTTTTTCGCTGCTGACCATTTTTTCTTTATTTTGAATCATTATAGCATTCGTCTATCAGATTAAAATGTTATTTTAGCAAGTTAAATTTCGCCAGATTTTTTTTCTCAAAAGTCAAAAGATTGTGAGAATGCCCCATATATATTAATTGATATGTATCACTGAACTCTGTATGATTCACTGAGGTTTACTAGAACATGCTTTTTCAGGAGTATACGATAGGGAGCATTTGTAGTTCGTTACAAGGACGCATAAAATAATTCGATTACATTATGATTTTTTTTTTGGTGGGGGGGGGGGGGACTCTACGGGTGGCATAAAAAAGAAAAAAAATTCTTTTATACTTACTTGTATAGTTGATGACATCATCATGCTCAAGATGTTTTGTTTTTTATTATTTTTTTAGTTAATTGATGATGATGCTTTGTTTCTTTTTTACTTCAGATTATATATACCCCAGCAACCTACATGCCGTACAGATCATCTTACGTTGCACAGCAACCAGTTGCTCCTTATCCTCAGAAATCTGCTTATCAATACATACCAGCCTCAGCACAAGCGTACGGATCCTACTCTAGTCCAGTCCAAAGAATTGGGTATGCACCAGCTCCAGCACCATCTTATAACTACGGTGCCGTTTCTAAATCAGTTTTACCCCCACCTGCTCGATTGATTTTAGTACCAGGATCTTGGAACAGTCCAATAGGATTATTAAAAAAATGACCCTAGCGTTACAAGTTGTGACTAGTGTTTGTGATTCAATGTATCTTTAACAAACTTAATCATTTTCGGCTCCTGTTTATCACTCGTGCAAATCAAGCTGTTCAGAAATCCAAACTGCACTGTAAAATAACATAACTGTTTTCCAGTCCAAAGAATTATGTATGCAGCAGCTCCAGCACCATCTTATAACTATGGTGCCGTTTCTAAATCGGTTTTATCACCTGGTGCTCGATTGATTTCAGTACCAGGATCTTGGAACAATCCAATAGGATTATTAAAAAAGTGACAATAGCACTGCAAGTTATGTCTGATGTTTGTGATTCACTATATTTTAACAAAGTTAACCCATTTTTGTTTTCTCAAATTTCTTGGTAAAATCATTTTAAAAAAGTCCTTCCGGCTAGTGCCGGGAGGAAGAGGTAGCTTTCAAATTCCTTATTTTAAAAAAGCCAACTTATATTATTCAAACACACGAAGCTCAATTATTGGAAACCGAATATAGGAGATTCAATACTAATTTTTATCAATAGTAAATCATTATAAATGAGAATTTCGCGAAATTAGTCAGCTTTATAGAAGCTGCTTTTATTTAAAGTAACTTATATTTGGCTGAGATGTTGATGTATACTATCTACATGCCTTCTTACATGGAAATAGGCGAATACGTGTGTTATCGCGTGACAAATACAAGATCGTTTCAAAATGTTAGCCATACCAGAAATTCAAAGTGCTATAATTAAACCATTTTTTAAGATATAAACAAAAGAACAAATTTTCAGAAACAAAATCTGCTCCGGAATCTTTGTATCAAGGACAAACACATAAAAAAATCTTTTTCATTTTCCAATTTTTTAATACCTCATTTTAAATTTTAAATTTAATTTTTTTTAAATGGCAACCCTTTTGAAACAAGATAGCGAATGAAGCTGGCCAACGAACTCGGTCGAGACATTGGTATGTACTATGTACAGACCAAGTAACAACCAAATCGGTTCATAAATACGCTTGTTATCGCGTGACAAAAATCAGGTAGTTTTAAAATGTCAGCCACAATAAAAATTCAAAATGCTGTAACTCAGCCATTTTTTTAGATATAGACGAAACAAAAACTGTTCCGGAATCTTTGTATTAAGGTCAAACACATACGAAAAAAATCTTTTTCATTTTCCAATTTTTTGGTATCCCATTTTAAATTTAAAATTTTTAAAATTTTTTTAAATGGCCGCCATTTTGAAACAAGATGGCGGATGAAGCTGGCCAACGAACTCGGTCGAGACATTGGTATGTACTATGTACACACCACGGTACATCCAAATCGGTTCATAAATACGTCTGTTATCACGTGACAAATATCAGGACGTTTCAAAATGTCAGCCACGCTAGAAATTCAAAATGCTATAACTCAGCCATTTTTTAAGATATAGACGAAACAAAAACTGCTCCCGAATCTTTGTATCAAGGTCAAATGCATAAGAAAATAATATTTTTTCAATTTTTAATTTTTTGGTACCACATTTCAAATTTAAATTTTTCTTAAAAATTTAAATGGCTGCCATTTTTAAACAAGATGGCGGATGAAGCTGGCCAACGAACTCGGTCGAGACATTGGTATGCACTATGTACAAACGAAGTTACATCCAAATCGGTTCATAAATACGCCTTTTATCGCGTGACAAAATTCAGGACGTTTCAAAATGTCTGCCACGCTAGAAATTCAAAAGGCTATAACTCAGCCATTTTTTAAGATATAGACGAAACAAAAACTGCTCCGGAATCTTTGTATAAAGGTCAAATATATAAGAAAAAAATATTTTCCCATTTTCAATTCTTTGGTACCAAATTTCAAATTTAAAATTTTAAAGAAAGTTTTAAATGGCCGCCATTTTGAAACAAAATGGCGGATGAAGCTGGCCAACGAACTCGGTCGAGACATTGGTATGTACTATGTACATACCGAATTATATCCAAATCGGTTCATAAATTCGAGAGTTACAGTATGACAAATGTCAGATATATATATATATATATTTATAATATTTTTTTTTTTTTTTTTTAATACTTACAGCTTTAATTCATAATAATTGACGGTGGCAGGTTATGTTTAATTAATGGTAATATATATATATATATATATATATATATCAACTTTTGAACGGAGGGTGGTTTCGGCGTCTGGGGGTCATGATCAATGAAAATATACCAAAATTTTTTTAAATCGCTTTCCTCCGAACGGCTGCAATAGGTAGCTTTTTGTAATGAAAGCTACCTAATGTTATAAAATGAACTGGAAAAATACTAAACAAATTACGCTAAAATATTTTTGTATTTATTTGATAAAATGTAAACCTTCTAAATATGGGAATATCCACATGTACAAAAATGCATAATTATATGTTTTGCCTAAATTTATATAAATTAAGCTTTTAAATTGTATATTATATAACATAATTAGTATTTTTATGAACTATTAAAAAATATATTTATTTATTTACAGAGACTAATAACATTATAAGTATTATTAATAATAAATTAAGAATAATCGTATTTGAGGCAAGAAAACAATTTATTTCAAAATCATCTTGAAAAGGACTTTACATAAATAACTGTCCCCTAACTGGCTAATAGAAATATACACCCATTCGCGCCTAGTGCGCTGTATTTTGTACTTTACAAACATGCATAAAAAATAGGCTTCAACATATAATTTCGCAATTTAAAAAAACACATATTTCAAAGAAGTCTACAAGCTAAGAATATGACTTATTGATTTGAATCCCTGATATAAAAAATACAAATAAACTTACTTTTTACATTTCGCTATCTTGAAAAATGAAAAACCTATAAACACCGAAAAAAAGTCTTCATTTAAGCAAATAAATATCAAACTTATGCGGTCGTCTCTCGGTAATAGATAAAGACAGTTATAGACAATTACTTCATACAATTTTCATCTTTTAAAGAAGTGGAAAATTATAAAAATTTGTTAAAATTCGAAACGTCCCAAAAATGGGACGCTAGGCATAAATGGGTTAAACTTTTTTGGCTCTTTTTTTTATAACTTATGCAAATCTTTTAAAGCTGTTCAGAAATCCAAACTGCACTGTGAAACGGAATCGCAGGTCGGCAGAGGTTTTTAAATATTTCTGTTTGTAGTTATATTTTCGAAGATTAACAAAAATTGGTCATTTTTTACGGTATGGCAACAATCCACAGATGATAGCTCGGTCAATGACTTCTAAAGATTTAGCCATGCTATGGGGAAAGAAAGATGCTAACAGATGCAGCTGGTGCTGGAAATTCCTTATTTAAATAAAAACTAGATTCTGCTAGTTGACTGTAGCGATTGGCCTTTTAATTAACGAATAGATTCATCTAAATTTGTGTCACTTATCGGCCAAGCTATCGACGTAGGACTATACTTTCAGACATATTCACGAAATCGCTTCCGCTCGTAAACTATGCAATATGCAGTTTTTGTATCTATTTACCAAGAAGTTTAATAGATCTTTTCATTTTCCTTTAAATGCAAAGGATTTTTCAGAAAATAGCGTTTATTCGAACCCGTATACTTGATGGCATGGAGGAAAGATATAGATGGCGATGCAGTATGCCGTACAAAAGGTTTGCAATATGAAACCATTTATCGCTCAAATTTAAACGTCCACAGAAGGCCCAAACAAAACAAGCACCTTGAACAGGGACCGAATTCTTTGACATCACCCGTGCATTTTTTTCTCTAAATGAAAGGGATCTGCTTATTTCTAAGAACTCTAAAGCAGCATTCCATTGTATTATGAGCTGTAAAATAAATGTGAGAATAAAAATTGTATTATTAAAAGTTTTCCTCTTTTTTTCGTGAAAGAACGTGCTTGTGTTTGGGCCTACTATAAAGGATTTTAGGGTTACTTTTTTAGCGTCACCCCAGCCACCTTACTGCATCTCCATCTATCTCTTTCCTCCATGACTTGATGGGCTGTTCCAAAATTCAAACTGAAAACAGGGGAAAGTTACATTGTTTGGACTGTTCCAAAGTTCAAACGTAGGGGGTGAGGGTTTCATGTTCTTCCTAGTAAATTATACCAAATCCTGGAAATAGTGTATGATAATGTATCATTAAAAGTATAAGTAGTTCGACATAGGATTTTGACACAGAGCTAAGATCAAAAGTTATTAATTATGGATAGCTATTAATAGAAATTCTATGACAAACTACTTCGTAACGATATATTATCATACACTATTCCCACGATTTGGTATAATTTACTAGGAATAACACGAATCCCCCACCCCCACCCCAACTTCAGTTGAACTTTGGAACAGTCCAAACAGCATATCCTTACCCCGTTTTCAGTTTGAATTTTATATCACTGAGGTGAACTACACGCTGCTTACTGTAGAATAGGTTATGCAGATAATATATCGTTCATTTACAAGGACACACAAAAGAATTTGGCTAGAGAAGAAATTGAACAATTGAAGCCTATGAACAATAATTGCCTGAACTGCGTTTTCGGTTGTGGTACGCGTTTTTTAATCTGGACTGTTTTTAAAAATATTACTAGGTGTAGATAAATTTTATAGATCCTATACAGGGCTGCGAAAAATTTCTCAAGTACATTTCCATTTATTCACGGAAATGGCTGAATGGACTATGTAGTACACATACAAATCCATAGGTCATATACAGGTCTGCACAAAAAAATGAAAAAAAAAACTGGATATTTTTCCAAATATTGATTATAAAGCAGAAATTGGGTTTCAAATGCGTTATGAGTTTTTCAAATTGTTTATTTATACATACTATTTCACATTAATAAACTGAAGTTTTGTTACTGTATTCTGAATGTGTTAGAAAGTGTTACATAATCTATGCTGGACGCATGATTTTTTCTTTCTTGTTTTTAACACTATTTTATTTAATGGGGTTCAGGGTTTCATCGATACCGAAGAACATGTAAAGAGAGCTCTCGCTTCGAGTCCATATAAAAACAGAAGTATTCAATGTAACTCATTTAAACTTTCTGATAGTTTTAAGGTGTGTTTGTAGTCTTATAAAATTATAAAATGAAGTACTTCAATGTAATAAAAGAAAAAATACAACAAAATCTATATAACACAATTTTCGAAAAAAAAAAATTAGGTGTCCTAAAACCATCCGCAAGATAGCTTAACGTTGAATTGACATAAGAACCTAATTTTTGCTTTCAAATGATCAGGAAACTTTACTCTATAGAATGAATTAAGGATATAACTGTCACTCAAAGGAAACCTTATTAAAAAACTCTCAAATTTGAAAATTTAAAAAACCCTAAAAAATACAATTTTTTTCCCCTTATAAATAGGCAAAATATTAAGCAATCTAAACTATATTAATTCATTCTATAGATAATGATGTTATATGCATTCAAAAAAAAAAAAAAGCCATTCCATCAATTAGTTTTTTTTTTTTTTTTAATCTTACGATAGTCGTCAAAAATCAAGTTTTGAAAAAACGCGACTTAATGTTGCAATTAAATGGATGCGGCTTTAAAAGTGATTGTTACATAAATGCTTATAACTCCGTTAAAAATAAAAGTATTTTTATGCGGTTTTTGCACTGTGTTCAGAATTAATTGAATAATCAAAATAAATACTAAAAAAAAAAAAAAAAAAGCGATTTTTTGAAAGTTTTCAAGTCCTGAGCCCCCTTAAATTAAATTAATTTTAATTTTTACACTCTTTTATTCAACTCAACTTGATTTTTTTGTATGTAAATATGAAATTTTGTAATCGATTTTTCAATAATTTCCTGATAGGTTAGATTTATACATATAATGTACACAGAAGTGTTTCCGATGACAATACAATATTTTAATATTTTTAGAACTTAATTAAATAAATTTTAATTATTTTTCCGCTACCTAGCAGATAATAAATAGCCAAATGATTATTTTTTTATTCCAAAATAACAGACATTACATTACACTACGTTAAAAAGATAAAAACACTAAAAACAATTTAAAAGGACGTTTCGGATTCATTCTGAATCCCTCATCAGCTAATTCCTAACGTAAAAGTCATACTAAGGTTTCACATTTTATTAACATACATCTGGCCTGTGTGCTTGGCGTCAAGCGCCCGCTTATAAGTCATCGTCAATACATACAGGGACGAGACAGCGCACACAAGGACATTTACAACACAGAGAAATACAGCCGGGAGCTCCACAAAGAGTACGCAACGGAGCCAGCGGGATTCGAGCCAGCACCCACCACTCGCAAGGGATTGGCGGTGTGATGCCTTGACCACTCAGCCACGGTGGGCCCCATACTAAGGTGTTAAAGTTCAACAAGCAGAAAAACATTACATCAAGTTGCCAAAAGGAAAATTGTAGTTAAAACAAAACTGAATGTTCTATTGGTAGGGATGCAGCCTCGTTAATTGCTAAATCAGCAGTTCTAGTGTACCAAGCTTAAAAAAAAATTCGACTTGCATAAATGCTGCAGTTGGATCTAATTATAAAAGCATTCTCAAAACTCGGAAAATGTTCAGTTTTCATGGCCTGGTCAACAGGAACCGATCATGACTCATTGGGGCCCTGGGCAAATATAAATTAGGGGACCCATTCGAATTGTTGCAACCTTATTCAAATAGAACTGATGGTCAGTCATATGTGTAATGCATAAACAATATTTTCGCATCTTGGATTTTAAATAGAAGAAAATTCCTAGCTCCGTCAATTCTAAATGAAGTACTTTAATTAATAAAAATACTTTTTTCTTAGTACAGAACAAAACTCTTTTATATGATTTTAGCAACTTGTTATACTGCTTTAAGATGAATTTAATAACTTCAGCTTATGGAAGAGTGTCAAATACTCTTACATGTAAATATAAGTTTATCAAGTTAGTTTCTTTTACATCTTTTAAGTTGTACTTACTCACAAGATAATATCAAATCAAATACATTCTACTTCACAAGTAAAAAGTGCTTTTTCTATAAATCTAAAAAGATGTCAAGTTTGGGTTTGTTTTTCATATTTACTCAAAGTTAAAAGAAAAAACTTTGAATACAGAAGAAAATTTAGCTCATGATAGTTAGAACTGATTATTTTCAACCACTAAAGTTTAGGTATGATTTAAGTTCATTACTAATATAATCCATTAAAATCAAAATATTATTTCTTGTTTAATATAGCAGTTGAGGTTAGCTTTGCGAAAACATTTAGTTCTGTGTGTTCAAAATGAAATTTGTTTTTCAGTGAGTTTAGTAGAATCTTTTAAAGATGAAATTTGTGTTTTGTATTTGAAAATTTTCAGAGCTGCATTGGGAAAAAAGTAAATATTTTATAAATTAATATATCGATTTGGGGGCCCCATGAGGTCCGGGGCCCCTGGGAAAAGTCCTGATTTGCTCATGCGATAATAAGGACCTGGTGGTCAACAATCTCAGAATTAAAATTTTTATTTCTAAAAGCATGTTTATGCTCCTTAAGTCTTGTTTCAAGTGTACCACTGGTTTCTCCTAGGTAGACTGCATTACACTGTTTGCATAGAATTCCATAAATAACATCTTTAAAATGTGAGCTAGGATATTTATGCTTAAAAGATGCTTAAGTGGTTTATGTGGGATGAAGGGTGTGTGAATGCTAAGTGGTTTCAAAAAATGCGAAATTTTCTATGAAATACATTTGCAATACGAAATGCTTGCGAACTTATTAATTTTCATAAGTTGGAAGGATGGAGGAGTATCCATGTGTGCACGAAGAAGTTCCATAAAAAAACAAATACGAAAACAAAACCTTTCAGGGTAACTATTCAACTTTAAATCGTATAATTTTTTTTGTATTTCTATATTAAAAAGCTCTTCTGTGCTTCAATATCGCAGCCAAATGATCTTTATCGTTATAATTGTCTCATACTTGCCAACTTACGACTTAACATCCGTAAAATGTGAGTTAATTTAAACAGGTTTCTAACCGGAAAATATTATAGATGTATCATTAGCTATCTAATTTATTGTTTCGCTGTAGAACTTGTTTAATATCATTTCTTTAAAAAAAATTCTGGTTCGAAATATGTTTAACCTGGTTTGAGTTAACTCACATTTTACGGAAGTTAGTCGGAAGTTGGAAAGTATTAGGAGTTACAGAACAATGGATTTAATATACTAATGCTACAGCGTCTAGAATACTTAGCGTGGAAATATGCTATCCAAACAGTGCTAAAAATTTGTATCCCTTAAATGTGCGACATTACTGCTAAAATCCCAAGTGTCGATCGCAGCGACATCTGCGGGATTTTCGTGTTACATTGTATAGACTAGCAATATGTTGCAGTTGTAGAAAATATCCTGCAGATGTCGCTGCGATCTATATATTTCAGCAGCATCGTTGCACATTTAAGGGATACAATATTTTAGCACTTTTTTAAGTATTACAGGGATAACCAATTTCCACACTATATATTCCAGGCGCTATACTAATGCGCAAAACCACAATCACCAAATCTGCCATGCATGTGAAAGTGCAACAACGAAATATTTTAAACGATAAAAAGTAAAAATTAAAAAGGGTAATAGTTTTATTAAAATACTTTGTTTATTGGAATTTTATAGTGGGGAAAAGATTATGCGTTAGGAGTGAGCAATCTGTTATAATTCAAGAGGCATCCTATTTTCAGAGGGTTATCCTTCAAAAACTTAACTTTTTCTTTACATGCGGTTAATTTTCGACAGAATATGTTTTTGACTTTTTGCATATGCTTATTATAGATAGAAATTTTTGATGAAGATGGCTAATTTGCGATTTCTCTTTAATGAAAGAGGTATACTTGTATACCTTCGTTACTACACCTAATTTCCTCTATTAGAACATTTATTTATTTTGTGAATGTGATAAATATATTATTCTTTCGTTAATGTATTTTTTTTTCTTTGAAAATTCCTTTATATGTAAATAAATTTTTATAATGAAAATAATATATATATATATACTAGAAAGGTAGCCCGTCAAAAATGACGGAAATTTAGATATAAAGATATATACAACTCATGTGCAAGAATATGAGTTTTCTTGCTTGTTCCGCAGTGATAGATGAAAATAACACGGTACAGATGTCATATTCGCCCCATATTGGCGCGATTTTTTTCTGACGCCGATTTGGCGAAAACATCAACAGCGTAAACAAGAACATCCAGGTTACCATATCAAGCAAAATAGCGACACTTTGGCGCCGGTTAAGTATACACTGCGTATATGACATTGGCGTCAGAAAAAAATCGCGCCAATATGGGGCGAATATGACATCTGTGCCAATAACACATTTTAAGAACGAAATACAATTATGAAAAACTGTGTACAGTAGAAGACCACTAATCTGCACAGTTTGGTTCCAAGTGTTATGCAGATTTGAGGCTTTTTGCGGTCATGGTTATTCAATCTTTGTTTACATTTTTTAAATTCATATATTGGACAATGGCTGCAACTTGTCATAATCCTAATAGTGTGGGCTGCTATAACAAAAAAGTAACCAGTTTTTAGTAAAATTTCTAATATAAAGTAGTTTTCAAAAACTTGTGTAAAATTGCAGGCCGTTCTCATGTTATGTCAGTCCTAAGAATAATATTTCTAACACTGAAGATTTTCCACGTACATGTGGAATTTAGAAAAGCTTTTCGAAAAGAAAGGTCCTGAAATAACATTGTAATTCCTCTAACTTCAAAGTTTAATCGGGTCCTGATGTTGTTTACTGAAATCTAATAAGTACAGTTATTTTGAATATTACAACAGAATTAAAGAGTTACATTTATTTAACTTAAACCCGCTGTTACTTCCCGATGTTATTTTTTACTATTAAGAAAGAAAATCATTTAAAATTTTCAAATCATGCATTTATAATTTTTTTCCGTCTTTAATAACTAAATAATGAAAAAATATGCGTTTGTTCTGAGCTCATAAATATGACAATAAAATAATGTAACTAAGAGACGTTGCAAAATTAAATCTTTGTGATTTCAAATGATACCGCCACCATTTTACCTACTATGATGTCATTAGAATATTGTCCATTTATTGTTGGAGAACTTACTTTGTGAATGATTACCTCAATGATTTAAAATTTTTTTAAGTTTCACGATGAATGAATCACTTGTGTTTGCTTAGGTTTATGGAATCAGATATTAAGCTGTGAACCTAATTTCAACTAAAGTTATCCAAGGATATACGCATTTTTAATTGAAATTAAAAATAATGCTTTGATCTCGAAATAAAAAGTTTTAGTTTGTATAATTGGTTATTTCTATTAATTATTTATTTAGGTACTTTTCCATTATAGCGCATTTTAAAAAAAAGCTTGGCGCAATTCGGGCATCAGAAAGTGAGATATGTTGCCAAAATATATAAACAACTATGAAAACAAATCTAATGAACTTTTATTTTTGTTTATATATGCGCTTATATACATAAAAACTCGTTTCTAAATATATATAATATTTTTTATATACAAATTACGGCACAGATTTCAGATATGAACCGGGATACCTAACTGGCGCCAAAATGGTGTTATTTTGCCTGCTATGGTAACCCGGCTATTGTTTTTTATTTATTAATAAATTGTTCATTTACTTTTATTTTCTGTTTTTAATTATGTAAACTGTTTTTTTCTATAGTTATTATTCAAACTTATATTTATTTATAGTTATTTCCTTTTCAAAATGATAGCAAATAATTTAAAAATTTATAAGTAACTGGTATTCGAAAGCGAGATTTCTGCCAAATTGGCGTCAGAGAAAAATCACGCCAACCCCGATGCGTATATGACATCTGTGCAAAAATTACTTCTGTTTATTATAAAAAAATGGGTAAATAGCTTTTTTTATATTAAATAAATTGCATACATATGGAAAAAATTGCGGTACAGATGTCATATTCGCCCCATATTGGCGTGATTTTTTTCTGTCGCCAATATCATATAGGCAACAGGTACTTAACTTGCGCCTAAGTGCTTGATGTGGTAACCCGGATTATGTTGTTTATGCTGTTGATGTTTTCGCAAAATTGGCAACCGAAAAAAATCGCGCCAATATGGGGCGAATATGACATCTGTTCCAAAATTGCTTGTGAGTATGAGGCAGTAAATAGGTTGTCAGAAAATACGTTGGCAAACTTCTTTCTCGCCAAGCAACTTTTCTCCGAAGTATTGTACATAAGCAATGATTGCTAGAAATGTATTTTTAATTATGATATGCGCTTTTATTTTTCACTACATTTATGCATACTATACTGTGTGTATAAATGCTACAGTTCATATGCAGGGCTACACAAAAGAATTCGTAAGGGTTACTGAGTATGAGAGTAAATTGCTTAAAGGTGGTTTTTAAAGGAATTATGCATTTTTACGCTAAACTGCATTTAGTTTACTAAGAAATGTTTGTAGAATATAGATAAAATGATGTACAGGGTCACGCAAAGAACTGGATACATAACCGTCTATGGATGATAATATCTGGAAATGTGATTTCAGTAGTTTTAAGAGTAGTTTAAATTAAAATTTGGCTAAATAGTGGCAGGTAATAACGATACTATTGGCTATGAACGGTAACTGCTGAAATCAATTTTTAAAATTTCTTATGCGTCTTCTAACATGTTTACTTAGTTATCTTATTTCCCCAAATAACGAAGTTTTAATATTTGGAATTTTTTTTTTTCCAGAGTTGTTTAACGAAGTTTTGTTGAAGCATTCAGGATGTGTTGGAAAGTGTTTCATATTCTATGCTTAGCGCATGATTTTTCTTTCTTAATTCTTATTTTGCATTTATTTTATTCTAAATTTTTAGTCTTATACTGCTTTATAGAAACTTTGGCACAGTTGTCATATACGCCAATTTGGAAAAAACATCAACAGCATAAACAACAACATCCGGGTTACCATATCAAGCAAAATAACGACACTTTGCCGCCAGTTAAGTACCCGTTGCGTATATGACATTGGCGTCAGAAAAAAATCGCGTCAATATATGACATCTGTGCCGAAACTTTAATATTTAATTTTTTTTAAACTCTTCACTCCACACTTCTTGCATATAGTACAAACTATAACACAGATAGCGCAAAATAATAGACAGTTTGCTACTTTTCCACTGTAGGGGCTTTGGCGTTTTTTTTTTAAAAAAGCTTAGTGTAATTTGGGCATCAGAAAGTGAGATTTGGGTACTTTTCCGTTATATGGATACCATTGTCGCCAAGCGTAATAGTTGACGCAAAATGAAAATCACGTGAATTGAAGCATTTGAAAAATAAAAGAAAAAACATTGTCGATACTAAAGTGAGCATTTAAAAAATATAACATTTGAAAATTCCAGACTTTTAGGAACTATTTCATTAAATCACAAATATATACTTAAAATAAGTGAACAAATAACTGTTATAAAATAAAGCAATAAAATAAAACTCATATTAAACTGCTGGCATAAAATTACAAATATCTTTTAGCATTTTGAAATAATTGGCGCATTACCATACATTTTGGCATTGTGTCCGTATAACGGAAAATATCGAGATTTGTTGTCAAATCATATAAACAGCTATGAAAACAAACTTGATGAGCGTTTTTGTTTGTTTTATATGTTTATTTTATATGTATATTATTGATGTTTTTCGGTACAAATTACATCAGTTTCTGTATAAAATTAGAGAAACGGATTTTTTTATATTAAATAAATCGTATAAATATCGAAAAAAAAAAAGCGTGTGTATATAAGGTGAAACAGTGGATAGGTTCCCGGAAAATATGCTGCCAAATTTCCTTTTTCGCCAAGGCACCCAGACTGGAAAAGTACCTAAAGCACATTAAAATCGCGCAGTTAGGAGCTCACACAGTACAGCGTCGTCTATTGGTGCTTATTTTATTAGTATTAAATTTTCACTCATAGATTTTGAAAAATATCTTAAAAGAGCGGAGTTTAAATTAAATTTCAGTGACCTCCTTTATGAAAGATTAATGGTTTTAAATGGGACTTACGCCTAATTAGCCAGCTATCACCAAATTGGCTAACATTTGGCGCTACTGTGGTAACCCTGCATTAGTTTTTTTCAACAATTACTCATTTCAATGAGGCGGTCCTACCGGAATCGTGAGGGACACACAGAGACTTGGATTTTATATAAATAGATATATTTAAAAATATGTTTGAATTACTGTTACAAGCTTTTCTTGTATCCTGAATTATAATAAAACTCAGCGCACTATTTTCGAAAATATTGTAGGATTCATCACATAATAAAAATATTCAGAGTCCGGAAGTATGCATCTTTAGTTTCTGTTGTAATCCGCGAATGTGCAAATTGTTGTTAGTCACAATTAATGATGAAAATAGCTGCTGTGATGCGACAAGGTCAAAAAGAACTTCTTTAAACACCATAAAATTTAGAAATGCGTAAAGACCTTTCACAAGAACATAGTCTTCCTTCATCAGGCGCAAAAAATATGTTCTTCTACTTTGAAAGCAGGAGCAACGCATGTAATGTTAAGTTAATAATAAGTTGTGCTGCTGCTATCAAAATCGAAGAAAGTATTTTTTGCGCCTGATGAAGGAAGACTATGTTCTTTTGAAAGGCCTTGCGCATTTCTAAATCTTATGGTGTTTAAAGAAGTTCTTTTTGACCTTGTCGTTGGTCATTAATTTTGATGTGTTCTGCTGAACTTAAAATACTTGTGAAGTTTCTGTATAATCCGTTAGAATCCTTCACCGTAACCATCATTTATTTAATAAAATTATATTTTTGATTCATAAATAAAGCTTTTTTGTTGTTGTTGAGACATTTATTATGTTTCATATCTTACCCTAAATAAGCATGGCATCAGGGCCGGATCTAGAGTTCTACTTAGAGAAGAGTCGTGACTTTTTTTTTTTTTTTTTTTTTTTTTTTTTTTAACCATTTGGAAAAATGGTTATTCTCCTCGTCAGGGTAGGAAATCAAAAGCATATCTGAAGCTTTTGATTGGTTTAATCTGCATTTTATTCGTTTTCTCATTGGTATATACAGTAATCTGTATTTCCCTTTAATTTCAACAGAGATGGATACCTTCTGTTGCCACTATGACAAAAAAGTAATAAAAACTACAAAAAAAAAATTAATAACTCAGAAACAAATTGAGATACAGCTTTCAAACAAATTGCATTTAAAAGTACATTTTGTTTCTCTATACGACGGTGTAAAAAGTAATATTGTGGATGTTAGTTTATGAATGAAATTTCATTTAAAATTGGCCGTCAGATTTCTTGGAAATCTGATGATGGAAAAGCCTTTTCCCGAACAGCCAATGAAATGCTTGGATAATACGTAAGTTTCAGGTGGATAATATGTACGAGTTTCAGGCGATTTTTGTCGCTTGCAATTTTTACGTGTAATAACCCTATTAATGTTTAATTCATGGCGTACGTAATGTATGATCAACTCCGTGCGATTTTTTGTCTTAAATTTTAGTCTTTGAAAAAATCATTTTCCAAATGGTCGTTGTAATTTGTTAAATTACTTTTTATTTATTTATTTTATTTTATTTTTTTTTTTTGTAGGGCGGGGAGGTCACATATGTGATAGCATTTTTTATATCTTATACAGGGTAATACAAAACGAATGAGGCAAAAAGAAAATATACCTGCGACCGCCGCAGGGTTCATACTTATCAAGGGATTATGGGATTCAGGGGAAAATCAGGGGATAAATTTTGATTGTAAAAAATCAGGGAAATGTCAGGGGATAAGGCACAAAATTCCCTAAACCTGGGAAAACCTGGCAAAAGGATTGGCTGCTCTGCGAAATTGGGAGCGATTGCTGCTGTCCGCGTGCCTTATTTTGAGGAGGTGGGAGTGTCGTGGTACTGGTTTAAAAAATATCGTTAGTTGTTGACATGGAAAAATTGTACATCCCGGAAAATACATCAGGGGATTCTCAGGGGTTTGTTTCTTGGAAAATGAGTATGAACCCTGCCCTGTAATGGGTTTATTTTTGAAATACAAATTTAACGTGCAATCGGTGCTTCAATTCCGTGAAGCCCGAACTCAGTTCGTCCAATGCATAATATGTAATTTACCATTTTACCAACAGAGGGCGATACTTTCCCGCAAAAAAATTCGTCAGTTTCGCGCCATTTGTCGGATTTTTGTAATTTTGCAGTTCTTCTCAAATTTCATTCAAATCATCCAGAGAAAAAAAATTCCACTTTTTAGCACGTTTTTCTCAAATTTGGAATATATTTATATATTCCACAGGCAAGGGGTTAAAAATAAATAAAAATTAATTTTCTCATTCATTTAAATGTATTCACAATTTATTTTTTGAAGCTACAAAAAATATTCGCATTTAAAATATATTTTAAATGAACACATTTAAAATAGATAATTTAATTAAAATATTAAATGGAAAAAAATCGATTTTACTTTTTAAAAAAATTCTCGCATAATAATATAATATTTATATAGTAAAACATCGTTTATGCGTCGTTTTAGTGTGGTCCCAATTCATTCTTATTCGTTTTAATGTAAAAATATATCTTTTATACGACGCACAAAATCGTTTATACGTCGGTTTTTTTATTTCGTGCACGTTTAGCTTTGTTTGTTCTTCTTGTGTCTTTTAAGAACGGTGATACAGTGAGAATAAAATATCGAATTGAACACAAGGCTAATTTTGACCGAGCTTAGCTCGGTCATCCCTTCTAGTTCTTTGCTTATCAGTGCACTAATCGCAATTTCTTATCAGTATATATCTTTTTATTATTATTATTATTATTATTCACTTTTCGTACTGTTTCAGCCACAGCTCTTCTCAGACATATCTCGAAAACAAAAATCCATCTCGGTAAAAAAAAAAAAAAAAAAAAAAAAAAAAATGAAATTTTCAAAGTATTCGATAGTAAAAGTTTACCGGGAAGGTCAAAAGTTGACTTGGCTAAAATGATAGATATTCCAGTTTCTACCTTAAAGAGTTATTATTCACGATCGCCAACAAATTGAGGAAGTAGCAAAAGCCTGTGGATCTTCGGCATGAAAAAAAAAATATGCGAGTGCAAGAGGGTAAATTTCCTGAAATGGAAAAAGGTCTTGCTCCAGTTTTCCAGTCAGTGTCATGCGTCGAATATTCCAGCAAGTGCTTACTGTATTTCTTTTTCCTTTTTTTTTTTTTTTTTTTTTTTTTTTTTTTTGAGTGGGAGGGGGAGGGGGTTGTTTGTTTTGATTTGTTTAATTTATAAATTTATGTAAATCAATAACTTAAACATTAAAATTAAGGGAAAACAAAATTAATTCTAGTTTTAGAAGTAAAAATCGACTATAGGACGTTATCGTTTATACGACGTTTTTCGGTAGTCCCTTCGGCGTCGTATAAATGGTGCTGCACTGTAATTTACATCTAGAAATCTACATAAAAATATTTGTAATTCATATTTTTATCCTAATTTAATATTAAAATATTAAAATCCTAACCACAATCTTATTAAAGACGATATCTTCCAGAAATTAACTTCAATATTCAAAGGTTTTTAAATAAATTAATCAAGTCATACCCATCTGAGGCAACCATCAAACTCATCAAACCGAGTGGTTAGAGTACTGGTCTCGTAACACTAATGTAGCTGTTTCGACTCCATGGTCAGCAACTTTTATTTTATCCCCATTTTCTTCAATTGACTCACATTTACCTCCTGTGACGGAGAAAAAAGAAACGGATATTCGTCTATTAACGGAAAAATCCTGGTAGCACTGCTGGCAGGAATATTTCCGTGAATTGAAGAAAGTATTTCTGAGAGTATTTAGAAACACTAGCCGCCCTTGGCGACCAGTTTGGTCTCCCTTAAATGTATTATAAGCATTGTATCATGTTACTTTTATTCCTAATTTAATTTATTTGCCCAATCCTTCTCGCAATCGGGAGATTCTGATACAGAAATCATGAATTCGGTATTTTTATGTTAGCCGCGCGCAGGTGATAAACCGCCAAAATTGTCACTGTCGTACTTTTTCGTATTTCATTAATTTTATTTAAAATATGATACTTTTACTCATTTTATTTAAAATACATAACTTTAATTTAAAATTGCAATACAGTAAACTCTGTCTAAAGCAGAATCGGCCGGGACTGAGAAAATTTTCCGTGGTAGACAATATTCCGGCTTATGCAAAAAAAACTCTCCCCCCCGTCCCCCCCCCCCCCCAAAAAAAATTCTTTTGCCCATGACGTTTTTTCATTGATATTCCTGACACCAAAATCGGTTGAAAAATGAAGAAATTGTGAAAGATCCTTTGTCTTTATAAATAAATGAGAAACGCTATTCAATTTCTTAGTACTGCTATAATACATGCGAATTGGATGTTTACACACACAAAAAACAATAAACATAGAGAATGAGACAGAATGGTATCATGTTGTATTTGAGTACAACCTTACTGTATAATATATTGTACTTTAGAAAATATATATTTTGATGAATGTGCGTTCTACTAGAAATGATAACTTTTAAATGCAATTTTGTATAGAAAAAAACGGCATAAGCAAGAATTCCTTAAAAATTAAACAGTTTCTGTTCTTTTGAAGTGTTAACCAAGTTTGAAGTGTTTTGAAGTGTTACACAATTTAATTAACATGCTCGACATTGAGTATTTGACTTTAAAGTATTTGACATTGAGTATTTGACAGTTTTAAAGTTTGACAAACAAAATGCCTTTCATTTTTAAATTATACTTTTTTCCGCCTTATGCAAAATTTTGGTTTCGATGGAACCTTAAAATTCTTTCCGTTTCCGCGTTAGACAGATTCCGCCTTATGCAGCATAAATTAATGTAATTTTCTACGGGTTCGCCAGGACTTGAAAAATTTTCCGTGGTAGACAGATTTCCGGCTTGCACAGAGTCCGCCTTAGACAGAATTTACTGTATTTAAAAGTACTACTTGGTTATCCCGTCGACCAAAAATCTATCGCCAAACTATAAGATTAAATGCCAATAATGGCTGAACTTGACTTTAAGCAAATTACACGTGTTTACGTCATCAAGTGATTTTTATTTCGGCGTTTTATTTGTATTTTTATTAATCTTATACTAATTTATTTGTTCTTTCGTTATTTAAGATAAAAATTATGTCAGTTTCTATAATTTGGCGAGTGGTTTGGCGATTTATCTAATTTGGCGAAATTGGTCGACGGTATAACTAAGTAGTACCTATTTAAAATTATGACTGTCAATTATTTCTTTTAAAAAAACGAAAAGAAAAAAGAAAAGTAATAAATTATTCCAAAAACCATGTCATTTAATTTCAACAATCAAAGCTTTGTTTCAATTTACCACGCGAAAAATAGTTTATGACAGTCGCATGAAGTGGAGTATTATAATACTGATGACATGATGGCTATGGAACACTATTTGGCGATTTATCATCTGCGCCCGGCTAACATTAAATTACCAAATTGGCCGCTTGGCATATAAAAAGCGAAGCGGTCAACCCGGAACTGTTGATGACAGTCACATGACTTAGGCTATTATTATAGAGATATTTTATTGTGCAGAAATCTTAAAAATGCACAATTATTGAAGTATGTTTTGATAAACACGTTTAGAACACACAAACAGTGATGCATTGAATAATTCTCTGTCTTCACACGCATTTCCGACGATATTGTAAAGCAAGGCCATTTTTTGAGAGTTTCAACTTGGCCTGATTTTGGGCATCATATATACATTTTTCCATACTGCTCTTGAAATATGTATTCAAGGACACTTTTAGAATATACAACCTGAAAGGTATATAATTCCATTTTTTTTTATAAGTTCATAGTCTTGAAAGACAATCACCAAATGAAAGATTTATTCCGTTGCCTTCATCGCTTCTCATTGTTCAAAAAATACTCCATACCATAGATTAACATACAACATATGACGCTATTATACAGAGTAATGGAAACGCGATGATGATCGCAGTGCCTGTAGTGACAATGGCGAAGTAATTTGCCAAACACAGAATATTTTTTTTTGTTTTTGAAAGTCTATCTTCTTATGATCTTTCTTTTATTAAATGTTACATAGTTACGTTTTCAACTTTGTTTGAATAATTCTCTGTCTTTGCACGCATTTGCGATGATACCAAACGAGTTGGAAATTGCTCGTCAAACGTGACAGATGAGGTGCGTTCGTACTATAAAAAGTTTTATAAATACCTTTTGCACCGCACGAGATATCTTTTACACCGTACTGAATGTATATTTTAGTACACTTCATAAGTGCATATCAATTTCACTCTGTTCGAAAGGCTGTAACATCATTAAAATGCACTTGAAATCATTTTTTCCCATTGGCCGTCATGTAACGGAAAACTTTTGACTGTGCCTGTCATTAAATTATACATCCGATTTTCATAAAATTATGCATCCGATTTTCATAAAATTTGAAATGACTCGACAAAATTTTGCAACAATTATATATTTAAAATTTTAGACCATTCGGTTGGGTTGTTTTTGCTCTGTTATATGCGGACGGACGGATAAACAGACAGACAGACGGACGGACCGAACGACGACTATAGGTGCTACGTATTTATATAATTACGAACGCACTTAAAAACAAGGCTATTTTTTGTGAGTTTCAACTTGGCCTGATTTTGGGCATTAGATATAAACATACCTGCCAAGTTTTATACTTTTCTCTTACCACTATTTTTTAACAGAGAAATTTGCCTTATTAAACCATCGAAAATATAGAATTAAAAAAGGCAATTTTTTCTGATCAAAAATAGTGGCAGGAAGAAAGTTTAAAAGTCGGCAGCTATGTATACTTTGCTCCATACTGCACTTGAAATATGTATACAAGGACACTGTTAGGCTATAGTCCGGGAATCTATGGCACGGGTGCTATAAGTGGCACGCTGCAGATTATTTTTGGCACGGCATATATTCAGGTTCTACATCAAAATAGAGTAGAATTTCACAAAATGCATTAATTAATCTAGATGTTGTCTCTGTTTACCTGAATTCGATTAGTCTGGTTGATTGTCATTGTCATACAGATTGAAGAAACTGAAATATAACTTAATGTATCATAATCTAGCTCAATATTGGCGCACAAAATTGTAAGAATAAGAGAGAATTAGGAGATTATCGAAAAAGACAGGTTAAAAGCAAAAATGCCGATTGTAAAACTATAACAACTTGGAATTCAATTCCAGAAACTGAAATCTGTAGATTCTGGCGCTTGCTATTGTGGCAATTTTTTTCTGCGAAACATTCTTTTCGGAACTAAATACAGTAGAACCTCGATTATCCGAAGTAATTGGAACCAACTGTCTTTCGGAAAATCGACATTTTCGGATAATCGAGAATGCTTCTCAGTTTTAAGATTAAGAACTTTTCTTATTATTTCTTATTATGATAACAAGTGCTTAATAAAAATAAAGCAACAGCAAAATAGAAACAAGAATAAATTACCTGAAT
This sequence comes from Maratus speciosus, assembly GCA_963932465.1. Taxonomy (NCBI): domain Eukaryota; kingdom Metazoa; phylum Arthropoda; class Arachnida; order Araneae; family Salticidae; genus Maratus; species Maratus speciosus. The sequence goes on along the minus strand of OZ010797.1, from coordinate 495,971,773 downwards.
TTTAATTTTGAAATTAAGAACCTTTTACATATTTTACAAGGGTTTGAAATAAAGTTTTGTTTATCGCTTTGCTTTGCATCTCTGTCACGAAGTTTTTTTTTTTTAAATACTATTAGTTCACCAGTATCACAATCTTTCTGCTGCTCCAGTCATGCCAAACCTTTTGCAAAAGCTTCAGACTTGCTAATTTGTTCGTTTTCTTCGTCTGCTAGACCACATTTACACATTCCGATTGTCCCTCGTCTTACTGTGTTCTACTTTACTCCGCAGTTTACGGGAGCTCAAGTTAAATTCAAATGAATTCTAAGAAACGCGATCCGAAATATTTATCTGTAACTCGCGGTTCGGAAAGGACCGCTTGCACACAAGAAATGTGATAGTAAATAAATAAACAAATAAAAAGTTTTAAAAATGGATTTCGGTTAACCGAGAGTTTCGGTTAAAGAGTTTTGGATAACAGAGGTTCTACTGTAATATGAAAAATCAAAGTAAAAAATCTTGCCAATTGAGTCCAATTCAACTTTCATTCTCTTAAAAATTATCGAGTACGAAGCTGATATAAATTATATGGCATCAAAGATGAGACAACAGAAATAATATTTTTAAAATAAATTTCTGTAGTATAACATAAAATGTAATCCAAATCTTTTTAATACTGAAAACAAAATTTTAAGTAATTTTGATTCATTATTATTTGATCCATTAAATTTTTTTATTGTGTGCACGTCATGGTCACGTAAAATATATTTTGGGAAATTTTGGCACGTGGATGTGAAAAGGTTCGCCGTCCCTAGACTATACAACCTGTTAAGAAGCAGAAAATCAACGTTTAAAAATGCACAAGTAATACGTAAAAAGCAACAAACAGCTGTTTCGAATCTACTAGCGAAATTCTTCTTCGATGCAAGATAGAGCAAGACACAGCGTGCTAGAAAAAGCAAGGCTGTTTAAAATGACAGAGACTGCTTATATATCCTATACGGGTTAGCGAATGCGCCAAAAACAACCAATGAGAGAGAAGAAGATGAAACGACTGAGAGGACAAGTAACGACATCTACCGGAGAACGAGAGAAAAAGAAACCAAAAGGGAGAAATTAAATTAATGATTTCCAAATACTTTGAAAATCAAAAGTACTAATAAGTCATTGACTAAAGAGTGAGAATTTTTAATGATGTGGTAAGCTTCCCAAAAATCAAGATTAAGGTTAGAAGAACACTTTTGGATAATGATGGCTGAGGAAAAATTGAACCTATGTTGAAAAGACCAACAATGTTGAGCAATTAAAGAACGTTTAAGCTCTTGATTTTTAACATAACATTCATGCTCTTTTAAACGAAATCTAAGAGCACGTTTATCCTGGTCAATATAAGAAAGATAGTGGCGTGGCGTGAAAATTTTCGGTGGTCATCGCAATTATTTAAGTTTGTGGTGAAAAATTATTAACTCTAAAATTCAATGGTTGAATGTTCAAAAATGAAACTTTAAATCTTACCTTCACTTATACATGAACTCCAAATGTTCTGCTAAAACTGGATCGTAGAGTTTTAAAAGCTTATTAAGAGTTTTAAAATATTGCTTGGTCATCGCCGCATCCAGCGATGACCGGACGCCACGCCACTGAAGAAAGACCACCTGGCATGAGATTTGGTAAATACTCCAGTTATCTAGGCGATCAATAAAGGTGTTTGAGATTTGAAAAAGAGATTTTATTAACAGGAGAAAAAATAACATTAAAATCAAACCTTCTTAAGATTTTAGCAATTTGCTGACTGATTTTAGGAAAAAATGGCAACACAACTGAAGTATTAGAGTTGGAATTAGAATGCTTTTCAGAATGGACGGGTTTCGTCAATTTCTTATAAATAATTTTTATAAGAAATTTTTCTTTGTGCGTCTGTGTGTATGTGTGTGTGTCGGGGGGGATTCGATGGGCTGTTTTCGATTTGTGAAAGAAGCTGTTGGGCCACCAGTTCGCTGCCACTGAGTGATTGTCACTTTTTTCGAGATCTGAAGGCAGGTCTGGGCGGATAGCACTCCATTTCAATTTTCATTCCAACAAAAATCTTCAAGACGCCTTGGAGACCTATCTCAATACACTGGCGGAAACCTCCTTTGAAGATGGTATGCCCCCCCCCCCCCCCTTCGCCTACCAGTATGACAAATGACTCAATCTTCATTGCGACTGTGTCGAAAAGTAACTTTGATTGTACTTGGCTCCAGGTTATAAAAAAAATGTATTAACCACACTAGTCTTTATTTTAAGGTCCATCGGAGGTTGAAAAAAAAAACAGCCCTCCTATTTCAAAAAGTTGTTACACATGTTAATACTTCCATGTTATTACTTCAATACTGCACCATCTTTGTTTTTCATCTAAAGTTCTTGCTTCATTTTACTAATCGAAGTAAAAACGAGTTAATTTAAATCATAATATTTAATAAAATCGATATTTTTCGTTATTCTATGTACATCAGCTGCTTGAGAATTGGCGGGTTAGCTGGATTCGAATTGCCCGCCGCTCCAAGAACAGCCGATGTACAATATGGAACTTCGAAAAATCGAGAAAAATCACTAGTGCAGCGCCATTTTCAGCGGATTGTTATCAAATTCCCACGGTACCTGCTGGCCATGGCCAAAAACATACACATAAAATTTGGTTCAATTCTATGAATAACTTCATACACTTTTTGATGGTACAATAATGAAAATTGCACAAAAATCGCGATGTTCGTTGTCAAATAAATTTGTGGTTTAATTTTTTTTCACAATCCTAAGATAAATTTTTAACCCTTTATGTACTGAATTATGAAATCATGAAAATTTTATCTTTTAAAGCATTTTTCGTGAATTGTTTAAACTACATCAGAAGTTTTACATAATCATTTAATCAAATTTTAGAAGGGTTTCTTAAATTTCAATTTAGAGGGATTTTGTGCAATATTTATAACCCCACTCAAATCTTTTGTTTAAAATATTTTCCTTAGTTTTTTGTAGAATTAGGAAAAGTACAAATAGAATGTTCTTACAATATAAATATTTCCCAATTGAAAAATCCCCCCTCTCCCTCCAAATGCCAAGAATGCTGAAAAGATGCATTGGAAAAGAAATCGTCCTTTTAAAAATACAGTAGAGCGCCGATTATCGGAACTCCAATTAACCGAAATTCCAATTATCCGAACAGCCTATTTCTCTCAAATTTTTTTTTAACCGAACTCTCAATTATCCATTGGCTTGGAAAAAAAATTTAAATAAAAAAATCTGATTGTGGATCATAAAATGAGGAATATAAAACAATAAAGGAGATGGGAAGAATCTTAAGCTATAAAGAAAATGAAATTAACGAGTGGTTAAATAGTGATTTGCATGACCCTGGATATCTGATTTTAAATGATGATGAGATTGTGGATGAGATTCATGATGAAAAAGAAATTGAAGAAAATGTAAACGAGTGCTCTGAAAATAACCCTGGTCCATCCCATAACGTAGCCTTTGAATGTTTGGTAACAGATATGAAATGTCTCGCACGGCAGAAGAACGTTGATCCTATTCAACTAACGTATTTAAGAAGAATTAGAGATATGGCAGCATTGAAAAGAATGTCTTCGTAGAAGCAAGCAACAATCAAAAGCTTTTTTGCTTAAATTATAATCTCTAGAATTCAGAAAATGATAAAAAAAGAAAAAAAAAATCTAACGAAAAAAAAAAAAAAAAAAAAAAAAAAAGAAAGAAAGAAAGAAAAAAGAAAAGAAAAAAAGAAACATGCCAGCACTAACTGGTGCTGCCAGCCCTAAGCTTAGATAACGTGAGAAAGCTTTAGTGTAGTCAGAAGCATCCCTAAAATTGTTTATCCATTTATCCGAACTTTTGCTTATCCGAACTAGGTCCCGACTTGTTCGGATAATTGGCGCTCTACCGTATTTTAGTTTTGTGTAACTCGTAATGCTTTTGGAACAAGATAAAATAATGTATCTATAACTCATTCTAAACTGTATTACAACTAATCGATGTATTAAATGAATGTTATAACAAGTTATTTTAATGGTACTTATAAGTACCGTCAGTAAATAAAGGGTTAAAGTGATTTGTATTAGTATTAATTTATGAAACTTAGTAATGCAATCGATATTATTTTACCTCCATGTAAAAGATACTTGCAATTTTGTCAGTTTATTTAAACTGCAAAATCTTTTCAGTTACACTCTAAAATATTGCAATTAAGCGCATTCTTAAATCACTGTAAAGAGTTGGTAGCTTGTTTTCCATTATGTATCACTGAGTAAAGGAAATGGTGTAAAATAAGTGTGTAATGTAGATTTTTTCTTCAAATTTTTTAAGTTAAAATGAAAACATAAGACGTTCGAAATACTAAGTCACATATCGATATTTTTCCTTACTATTATTTTATGATCTGTTTAGTATATATGCAGGAACATTGTACATGCGCTAAAAGGGCTTGTAATATCAGATGATGTTAGAAGTTAATGGAAACATTCACAACACAGAAGCATTTGAAAAATACTACTTTTGACCACACAGAAAAATTTTACATCAATTCTTGACTTTATTACTTGTAAAATATACACCTAATAAATGCAAGCATTTTTTGTTTAAATTGTTGCAGTGTTACTGGTTTGTATTCATATAAACTGAATTAAGGTTGATTAAATCCACCTTGATTACTACCAGGTCGGTTTTGACCACCTTGATTTTCTCCGGGTCTTCCTTGTCCTCCACCGAATCCACCTCGTCCACCGCCAAATCCACCTTGATTTCCTCCGAATCCGCCTTGTCCATCGCCAACTCCACCTTGATTTCCTCCGAATCCGCCTGGTTCACCGCCAAATCCACCTTGATTTCCTCCGAATCCGCCTGGTTCACCGCCAAATCCGCCTTGATTTCCTCCGAATCTACCTTGTCTACCACCAAATCCACCTTGATTTCCTCCAAATCCGCTTTGTTCACCGCCTTGTTGACCGCCAAATCCACCTCGATTTCCTCCGAATCCACCTTGACCCCTTCCGAAATCTCCTCCGTTGTTTGAAGATCCACGTCTGTCTTCTCTGCCACTTCTTAAATGCCCATTAGATCCAGATTCATAACCACCTTGTCCTCCACGCCTACCATGTCTGTGAGGGGGTGGAGGTGGTCCCATTGGACCTTTGTCATTATTCTCTCCTTGATCATCAAAACCTGCGTTTGAGTTTTTATTGTCATTAGATTCTAGTCTGACACCAGGAAATAAAGAGACGCACACAGCGAGCAGGAGCACTGATGTAATCTGTAAAAGAATTTAAATATCAAAATAAAGGCACAATATAGACACAGTTTAGTATTTTACATCAAAATATTATTCTAGGAAAATCATTCTTTATAGTATAAGACAGTTTAAATTGATGTCTTGAAATCAACTATTAAGACATAAACGTGGGGACACAAATAGCCGGCTGCTATGCTGCTATTCCTGATTGTAATGTTCAAATTACATTATAAAATCAGCTGATATGACGGTGGAGAACATATACAAAAACAAGTGGGTAAGTGTGATCGCAGATCACAAAGAGAGTTTCGTTTAATATTCCTTTCAAAACACTTAATCCTTTAATCAAATCCTTTAATCCAAAACACATATCCTTTAATTAATAAATCCAAACTGTTAATTTGTAATTATTAAATCCTTACATAGATGGTAGCACAAATAAATTAATTTGAAATGGATTATAAAAGGAAGTTTTTAAAATCAAATTGAAAATATTGAAGTCAAATTATTTAATCAAAATTTGCCAGTCCCAATTTTACTACCAGGGGTTCCCTCTGTTCTAAACAAACCATCATCCTAGGGTCATTCCATGCAAAATGAGCAAATCAGCTGTGGCACACATGTCACAGATTTTAATCAAAATCAGTCTATAAGTAGATCATATCTATTTATGAGTAAATGTAAAATAATAGATTTCTGGATTGTTAATTTAAGTATTAAAATTTACATTAAAAGTGAATGTAAAATCGAAGTATTATCTATGTGCTTAAAATTTCAATTTCGATTATTAGCCTTAGGAATGGAAAGAATATATTAAAAATTATTTATAATTAGGAATGAATGATAATTAACAGACTGGCGTAAGTTAGTAATTGTATTTTTATTTCGTATCGAGAAAAAAATTATTTTTGAAAATTTTTGAGGGAAAAAAGCAATATTTCTATTAATCATTTACACACGAAGGACAGTCTTGACAAGCTGCAAATTGCTACACCTTATAGCTAAAAGTATATACTTGAAATATCGAAAGTTTTATTCTTGCCTTTTTTATTCCTTAATGAGAAAAAAAATAAATAGTAAAAAATGTTGAGGGTAAAATGCAATATTTCAATCATTTTTTTTTAAGTCAAGGAAAGCTTTATTAAACTTTTAAAATACTTGATATTACAAATAAATGTATATACTTTAAATACAGAAACTTTTATTCTTGCTTTAAGTTTATTTTTGCCTCAAGAGAATTTTAAATTAGAGTAGAAAGAACTGGCTAAGCTAAACGAAAAACTATATATCAATTCTAAATTCAAATAAAAAAACTAGATGGCAGCACTAAATATGTTTTCCCATGAAATCATGCAATATTTTAAGATACGCGGGCGAATTCAAAGAGGTATAGCGAATGGAATCTAGAAAACATTACTATTTTGAACCCATATTTCTTATGTTAGGAATCAAAAGGCAATCTTGAATTTTTTTTAACGGATTATGGGCTTATTAATCTTTATGTCTGTGCAATATTGTTACTGTCGGGCCTGTCCTTTTTTTTATTTTTGACTTATACAGAAGAGGAAAAATCATGATTTTGTAATTTTTTTTAAAGTTTCTAAGTTTTTTTGAAGATGAAGGAAATAAATGGCCACTTTAAAACTTGGGGAATTCGATCTACATATGACATACTACATCAGGCATTAATTTCACAGAGGTTTTTTAATTCCTTTGATTTTTATAACGATTCTAATTTTCTCAAAATTCACAAATTTTCAATTTTTGCAACCAATTTATAAATAATCATGGTGTTACTAGATTATTATTACTCAGTAAATAAGAAGATAATTTTTCAGAGTTTACAAAATTACAAAAAAAATTCCTTTCTGTTAAACAGCTTTCAAGATACAGAACTTCAAACTTGCAATTTTGGACGATTGCGCACATGCCATTCTATATCACAAGTTTTTTAAATGTCCAAAACTGCTAAAAAAATTTATTTTTTGTCAAGATATTTTGCAGAGCATTACTTGAATATGAATTGAACCTGTGCATCGAATTTTATTAAAATTGGTTAGTATGTGGCCACGACTTTTTTTTTAATTTTTGCTCATTTTACGTGGAATGACCCCCTAACGAAGCCATCGAAAACCAAGTTGAAAAAGCCAAAGCCCGTTTTATGGTCTGGCCTATAGAACGCGAGATGGGAAAGCCCGCACTGACGGTAAAAAGTGGAACTGAAATATATAAGGCTATCGATATCAGGTCGAATGAGCCAAACATCTTCGTAATCGGGCCCATAGGACCCGAGGTAGGAAAGCGCCCACTGTCGGTAAAAAGTGAAATTGAAATATGTAAGGCTATCGGTACCAAGTCGAATGAACCAAACACCGTCGTCATCAGGCCCATAGAACTCGAGATACTTTGAAATGAAATAAAAAAAATCTGAAATTATTATTCGAAAATAGTGGTATGTGCTACTCATAAGTTTACTTTAATGCTATAGAGCAGAGCTGACCAACAAGGCGCCTGCGGGCGCCATGTCGCTCTTTGGAGGATTTCTTGGCGTCCTTTCGAATGTTTCCTATTACTTAAAAAAATATATAAAATCCGTTTTAAAATTTTCTTAAGTTTTAAATCGTTAATATTTGCATGCTTTTATATTGTAGCATCAAGTTTTTTGGCTCTCTTCTCTATCCTACCAAAACTTTTGAGATGAGCCGCTTTAAGGGAAATACAATTCTAAATTTACTTGTATTTTATGCAAATTTTACATGGGCATGACTAAGAGGTGCTCTAAGAGGTGCATATGCATTGTATAAGACGTGTGTGTGCCTTCCGAGTGTTTCCTGTTTTGCGATAGTCTCCTCTCAGTAAAAATGTAATTCTAAATTTACTATGAATTATATTTTTTCTTATGTCTATTTTTACTCGTACATCGTATAAGACGTGTAGGGGAGATGGGGGCACATGTGAACAGTTCGCATAAATATAGCTTTTTCTCATGACTGGATTAATTTCTATAAACAAAACCTACTCAATATAGTAAATAGAACTTCCTTTTACACATGGTAATTTTTTTTAAAATCACCTGTATAGTTCTTACATTTTTTAATAGTTTTATAAATTCGAAAAATTGTTCACATGTGCCCCATCAGCGGGGTAGTTGTGAACACACGTGGGGCACATGTGAACACAAGGGAAAAATATCCTTTGACATGCTTTTTATTCTGTTATTCATTTGTCATCGTAATCATTAGTTAATTACCTGTGAAATCCACCTTAAAGAAATATATATATATATATATTTCTCTCGTTTCTGGTGATATGTTTAAGCAAAAGATTATAAAATGAAAATAAGTACATTTTGGGTGTGGAGGCTTAGATGATTCATTAAGTATAGCTGAAATAAAATAAAAAAATAAAGAAGCGATTTTAAAAAAGAAATTAAAACTTTTAAACTTTGTTTAGGGGTTTTTGTTTGGGGAATATTTTAGGGAGGGGGCGTTTACATACTATTTATATCAAATCTGCCAAAATACGAAAGATTCCCACCGCTGTATTTGCCTTATTTACTTGTAAATTATAATTAAAGAAGAGGTTTTTAATGATTTAAAAAATATCTCGACTATAACCCCCCCCCAACCCCCCACCCTTAACTTCTTTTGCTTTTGAAAGAGGGAGGGGGTTACAATAGGGATTTTACGGTAGTTATCAGTTTGGGTCATTCCATGTCAGTTCAGGCAGGCATGTAACCCACCATCACAGATTTTGATGAAACTGCGTGTGTTTGTTCCTTTTATTAAGATATGATTCCCAGTATTTTTTTTTCACTTCTTGGTCAAATAGTTTCTGAGAAAAAAATTGTCAAAATTTTGAAAAACTGCCATCAGTTGGCATTCTTGACTGCTCGATTTTCAAATGTAGCATGACATAAATATGATCATATTTCAATATCTATTCCACGAATCATCTTCAAATAATTTATGCATAATATATAGGGTACGTATTTTATGAAAAAAAATACTGTTACGCTTATATAACATTTTAAGTGTGTCTAAAAAAATGTTTAATCTTTGAAGTCGTGATTTTTTTATGAAAAATAATGCATTAACTAAAATAGCATTATTAACAAAAGGCGGTATTTTTATTAAATTTATTTTTTGTGGGGGATATACTTAAAGGTGTCCTTTACCTGATTCTGAAATAAAAGTAGTGGGATTTTGGGTGTTTTTAGTAGTATTTCATATTTAAAAATATTTTGAGGCGTATTTCAAATCAAATCAAGCAGAGTCATTCCATGTCAGTTCGCCTAAGACATTTAATTTACTGTCACAAATTTCAATGAAACGGGGTATGTTTATAGCTCATTTTAAGACAGGATCAAGGAAATTAAAGGTGATTACAAGTAAAATATTTTTTAAGATAAAAAAAATATCTAAATTTTGAACTTTTTTAAAAATGTTTTTAATGACAGATCTATATTCAAAGACTGCATAAAAAAAAGTCATTTCAATATAAAATCACTAAATAAGTTTCAAATAATGTATATGTGACAAATAATGTAGGCAGATTATTATTTATTGTTGTTTGTCATGTTTAAATGCTAAGAGTGTGTTTAATCTTGTGAATTCTTAAAATCAAGAATTTTGTGAAAAATAATGTGTTAATCAAAAATTTATTATTAACCGAAGGCAGGCTGTTATTACTTTTTTTAATTGTACGTAAAAATATCTTTTCAATAGTTATAAAATAAAAATAGTGAAAATATGAGCAATTTTAACAAAATTTTCATAAAATGTCAATGTTTAATGATAAATATTGAAGCTTTTCATGCTAAGATGTTCTAAAATGACTACGATATCGTGTATTTCTACTCTTGCTTAAATATAATACATACAATAATAAAATAACAAATATTATTTACAGCAATAAAAATTAAATTAAATAGTACCAGTTCCTTTACCAACACTACATTGCTCAACAGCCGACTTAAAATCAACAGCCCACTCTTATTGAAAAATACTTTCAACTGTTCAAATAATAAATAAACTGCATTTAAAAATTTTAATATCAACTTCTTATCTTAAGACGATAATAATAACTAAATAACATGATGAATTTATAAATCAGCTTTTAATTGAAAAGTCATGAAATAGTCCCTTTAAATATTGTTGTTCATCGAGTCAATCAAAACAAATTATATAAAAAAAAAATAGTGAGCCTAATATGCTGACTGCAATGACACTTCTAACAAAACTAATTAATTCATTACCATCTGAAATCAAACCCGAAAGATCAAAAAGAAAAAAAAATCATCTGTAGTGTGAATGTGACATACTCAGTGGTTGTTGAGGTAGGAATGTCTTTGTGACATTTTCACCTGTACTTCAATAAAATATAAACATGTAAGCTTTTTTCATTCATCCAAATTAAGTAAAACAATTATAAAATTTTGTTGTCATTACACCAGATGTTAAATTTTTCGTTACATACTATTAGATAAGTTCTTTACTTTTAGATATTATTGACATAATATCATAAAATTTACTATATGTATTTTCTATAAGTGTATAAACAATATATATATGCTTTATTAAACATAAATGAATAATTTTTAAATAATTTGTTTGAGAACAGGGATATATATACACACATATATATGTTGAAAATCCATCTTTCAGCAATATTGTGATGAAATAAATCAAATTACCGTAATTTCCGGTGTATAGCCCGCGGATCAAACAATCGTGTTTCGACCCAGAAATTTTTAAAAATAAAATGTAACTTTTTAGATCACAGTAAATATTGGTCTTCAAATACTGAATAAAATTTCTGGGTGCAAACTGAATTGTTTGATCTGCGGGCTATACACCCGAAATTACGGTACATATCATTAGAAACTGAATAAAGTTACAAAAGTGCAACTCATTAAGTTTTAAATATTTTTTTAGATACAGTTATTTGAAAGATATAAATATAATGGATTATGCATTTTTTGCATATATTGAAAGCACAATGCGTCAAAATTTTCTTCAAAAGAGTGAAATTTGGTGTTTTTTCCCAATATTAGCAGCTCAATGCTAAATTTTCAATATTAACAGCCAAATATGAGTTTAAAGATTAGGACTGTCATTTTGAAAATTTCTATTGGGCGGTGAGGAGCTGGTGATTTTTCTCTTTTTTGGAAAGGGATAATTGCTCTTCGCCCTAGAAGTTTTACTAAGAAACAATATTGTTTATTTTTTTCCTTAAGAAACGAACATAAAAAATAATTTGAAAAATAAAATAAATGTATAAATAAAAATATTTCCAGGGATGATACATTGGATAGGTTTTACATTTGAAAATATTGATAATTTTAAATATGATTTAAATACTACTAAAACCAACCAAAATCCCACTATTTTTATTTCAGATCCAGTTATAATGTAGTATTATGTACAATTTAAAATTAAAAAATTAGTCATAGAAACTCCGCCTCTGATTGATAAAGATTTTTTAATAATTTCATTATTTTTTGTAAAATATTTTTGATTTCAAAGATTATACAATTTTTTAGACACATTTAAATATTTTTTAACATTACAGCAATATTTTTTTCATAATCTACATACTTTATTTACCTTGCTTAAATTATTCGAAGAAGATTTCTTTATTAGTTATTGAAATGTGATTTTATATATAAAATGAGACCTTTGAAAATTGAACAATCATTAATGGCAACTCGTGGAATTTTTCCAAAATTTTGATAATTTTTTCTCATATGTTCACTATTTTTATTTTATAACCATTTAAAAGATATTTTTACGTACAATTAAAAAAAAGCAATAACACCCTGCCTTCGGTTAATAATAAATTTTTGATTAACACATTATTTTTGACAAAATTCTTGATTTTAGAAATTCATAAGATAAAAGACACTCTTAGTGTTTAAACATGATAAAAAATAAGAAATAATAATCAGCCTACATTATTTGTCACATATACATTATTTGAAACCTATTTAGTGATTTTATATTGAAATGACTTTTTTTTTTTTTTAATGCAGTCTTTGAATATCGAACTGTCATTAAAAAAATTTAAAACAATTTTTCAAAATTTTGATATTTTTTATCTTAAAAAATATTTTACTTAGGATCAAGAAAATTAAAGGTGATTACGTCTTAAAATAAGCTATAAACAAACCCAATTTCATTGAAATTTGTGACAGTGATTAAATGGCTTAGGGGAACTGACATGGAATGACTCTGCTTGATTTGATATGAAATGCACCTCAAAATATTTTTAAATAGGAAATACTGCCAAAAACACCCAAAATCCCACTATTTTTATTTCAGAATCAGGTAAAGGACACCTTTAAGTATATCTCCCACAAAAAATAAATTTAATAAAAATACCGCCTTTTGTTAATAATGCTATTTTAGTTAATGCATTATTTTTCATAAAAAAATCACGACTTCAAAAATTAAACATTTTTTTAGACACACTTAAAATGTTATATAAGCGTAACAGTATTTTTTTTTCATAAAATACGTACCCTATATATTATGCATAAATTATTTGAAGATGATTTGTGGAATAGATATTGAAATATGATCATATTTATGTCATGCTACATTTGAAAATCGAGCAGTCAAGAATGCCAACTGATGGCAGTTTTTCAACATTTTGACAATTTTTTTCTCAGAAACTATTTCACCAAGGAGCAAAAAAAATTACTGGTGATCATATCTTAATAGTAAGAACAAACACACGCAGTTTCATTAAAATCTGTGATGGTGGGTTACATATTGATATTTTACTGCCTGATTTGACGTGGAATGCCCCTTTAGAAATTTTACTTTCTTAAAATATTACTCATATAAAATATTCTATCTCCATTCGAAGCACCATATACATGTTTTAGATATGGAAGTAAGCCATCATTGCAAGTTTAGAACAAATGTAATAGAAAAATTTGCAAAGTTGTTCAAGGTAATACTTTTGTATTAACAATGCATAAAAAATATTGTTGTACACTGTTTAGTAAAATAATATAAAACACTTATTGCATTTTAGAAAACATTAATTTTATTTAAAGTACAATTGAATGTAAACGACTTTGTTGCTCTTTATGTATTTGCTGAAAGATGTGTTTGATGAAGTTTCAATGCAAAATCAACTTTGTGTGAGGAAAATATCTTCTATTTCAGGAAAATTATAGATAATGGAACTGACATTATTTATCATTAAGTTAACTGAAAGGAACAGAATCACAGAAGGATTATTGGGGCACTTATGTACTGTTCATATCTGCCCCAACTTGTCTGTTCACATGTGCCCTACATTGCTGCTTCTGTTAAATTGATAAATCATTAACATGTCTCAATAATAGAAGAAAAAAGAACTTTATCAAAATATTTATTAGTATTCATAGTATATGTTAAAACACTCAAATTCAAATAAATGAATAAATAAATAAAGTTATACGCTTATCAACTTGGAACAAAGATTTTACTTTTGAGATCTAAAAACAGTGTTTTGGTTACTGAGGACAAACAAAATGTCAAAAAGCTTCAAACAAATTTTACCATATTTTTTTTCAAATAAAAAAACTTATTTAGTCAGTGTTTTTCGACAGTAATTTCTGTCTCATTTAATGCCCATATTACATTTAAATTTACTTATACCTATATTTCAGGCATTATAGTAGCCACTAGTATAGACACTTTTACTACATTTGTTTTACATTAATATATAAAGATTCATGACACTTAACTTTTATTTTAAAAAATCTTTTATCTATCGTTTTGTACATATTAAAATCGAACATTATAATTTTCATTTTCTTTACTTTTCTTAAAAAAACAAACCACATTTTTTTACTTTCAGAGAAGTGCCAAAGAGTATGGACAATGCAATATATATTTATAAAGTGGCATGGTTTTAACGATATACCGGAATTTATGTCCTTTTTAAGTAAAAAAATGTGGTTTGTTTTTTTAAGAAAAGTAAAGAAAATGAAAATTATAATGTTCGATTTTAATATGTACAAAACGAAAGATAAAAGATTTTTTAAAATAAAAGTTAAGTGTCATGAATCTTTATATATTAATGTAAAACAAATGTAGTAAAAGTGTCTATACTAGTGGCTACTATAATGCCTGAAATATAGGTATAAGTAAATTTAAAAATAAAAAAACTTATAATAACTATTGAAAAATTGCGATGTTCACATGTGCCCCTATCTCCCCTACGTGTGTGAGCGCGCGCGTGTATGTTTTTTGAATGTTTCCTGTTACTAGCTTTTTTTAAACCTAAAAATCCATTTCAAAAATATGTTTAACATTTTCATGGTTTTTTTTTTTTTTTTTTTTTTTTTTTGGCAGCATTGAGGTTTTGGTCCATTACCCTACAAAAGTTTTTGACGTAAGCTCCTCTCACGGAAGTGTAATTCTACATTTACCATGATTTATATTTCTGCATTGGTTTATTTTTATATGGGTATAGTTATTGCTGTAAGATTTATGTGCATCGCAGAAGACGATTATGTGTCGCTAACACTACCAACTTAAGATAACACTGTGTTTCCAATCATATGATTAATGGCGCCCTTCAATATTTGCTACAAGTTAAAGTGCGCCCCTTGTAACTGAAAGGTTGACGATGGACTTTAATAATAAAAAAATGTTAAGATGATATTTTATTTCAAATAAATAAATAAATAAGATGTGAAAACTATTTTAATTATTTGCTATGTAAAAGATAGCGTTGGACATTTGCAGCGTAAATTAATTCCTTGTTATACTACACCAAGTGTCTCTAAAACATTATTACGGAACTTACAGTTCACACGGCCGTCGGATATACAAACTATTTGCATTGCTTTCATTGCGTTGCATAATTTTATAAAACAAAACTTCGAAGCCATGCATATGCTGCTCTAAATTATGTTTTTTAAATAACTTTTCTCAAAAACACATAGAAATTTAAAAGTAGATATTTTTAATGGACTGGTAATATAGGGTAACTCCGGGAGTGTCGCCACATACGGGATAGATGCCGCACCTCTTGTATTTCTTGTAATTATCGACAGATGGTTGTCAAACGCACAGTACAGGTGCGCATTGAGATTATTTTAGCCAGTGTATAGCGTGAATCTAATTTAGATGTTTACTTGTAGAAGTACAATCCTTAACCCCTTCGGGACGGGAGCCTTTTACGAAATTTTTAATCGTTTGTCACCGTTTTTTAAAAACAGAAATTTGTGTCTTCTTGAATCGAGAAAATGCGCTGATTAAATAAGGCAAATTTTACAGTAAAATTTTCCTGGTGAGGAAAAACAAGGATTCTGAACGCTTCATGCGGCACGTATACGTGTCGCTCGTCCCCAAGGGGTTAATTTGACGTAAGTGCATGATTTCACAGTCCAAACTTTTAAACACGTTATGTTTAAATACTTTTCATACGCTAATTATTAAATGCATGCATGATTTCGAAGTCAAAACTAAGTGTAGCGTTTGTATAGAGTACTATGTGTATGGTTACGCCATTCCCCTTAGCGATGGCAGGTAGCTGTGATGGCCGATGTCTGCACCATGCAAAATGGGATACATGCCGCAGTTTCTTTTGTACGGGATGATTAAATGCTATTAACTTTTCCTTTTCTTTTTGCAAAGACTAACCATGTTAGGCATGTTATCAAGTTTAATAAAACCAAAGGAGAAGAATAGGAAAATAAAAAGTAAGAAGGGCAAGAAAGATGCAAGTCAAGATGATAATAATGAAAAATGGGATTACGCGTAACGCAGCCGTTCTTTTCAAACTACTCCAAAAAAGAGGAAGTGTAATTGGCTTCGTTGCATCATGTGTTTAAATATAGCTACATAAAGACTGTACTTTTTCGACACTTTTTCTGTAGACTGTGGTCGAAAAATCAGGTCTCGTAACACATTCGGGACCATAGGTACATATAAGCACCTTCATAAAGGGCTTACAAAATATGTTTCTGGCACCAGTAAAAAAGAAAAGCAATATTTGTTTTGTTTAATTAGAGCATTTTCATGATTATTTAAGTAAAGGTAACTTCTTTTAAAAAAGTGGTACCAACCGAATAAAATTTGTGTAAAAGCCACCGGTCCCGAAAGGGTTAACAAATAAATTATGTAAACACAACTTTACTGTTTTCCTTTTCCCTTTCTAATACATTGATGTTACGTTTTTGCTGAAATAACAATTAAAATTTAACATAAAAAAATAAGTCGATAATTTTAATAGTGAAAGTAGGCAACAATTATTAATTTGAATCTACTAATACGATTCATTGTACTCATTTAGTTTCATTTTGTTATTACATCGTTAATTATATTCCAGATATGAATATATTTTTTTTATATTTTTATTTATAATTTCATCCTGTTCTTATTACAAGCGCGGCATAAGTACCGCACAAGTGCGGCGTCTCAGCCTGAATGTACGGGTGACGCGCCGCAGTGTAATGTTTTAGAAAAAAATTGTTAAAAAATATTAATGATTTTTTTTTAATTTTTTTGTCGCAGTACACGCGTTGTATATTTAACATTAAATGGCACAACATGATTTTTTTTATTTTATGTCCACCATGGGACTTTATACACAAATTCAAAATAATGTGCGGTATAAATCCCGGAATTACTCTATGCTAATAAAAAAAACCTAGAAAACTGGAATTCTGCTTTTTAAGAATTTAGTGTCGCTCCCGATGAAAAAAAATATATATGTACTTATATATAGATAGTTCACTTCTCAGAGTCTAAACGCACGTTTTTGTTTTATACAAAATGATGTCATCCGCATCCGCTAAAGAATGCCTCATTTACGATCCAGTCTTAAACAACATCTACAGTAAAACACGCATAGGACGTGACTATCGCTAAAAAAGAAATGTCGCCATTCGAGAAACTGGACACAAAAAATCGGCCTATGATATCGGTATATGATTCATATGCCTTCATGTGTTTGTAATATTAATACAGATACTTAAAATTAAATTTAGTTTATAATAGTTCCATGTTTTATCAGAAATCATTCATTCATTAGCATGTATTTTAATTACATTTTTTTCAGTTTTTATGAGAAAATGGTAACAAAAAGATATAGTTGCTATTGTTGAACTATTTTCTCTTTACTTTCTACAGAAATGGAGTACTTGAGTTGCCAAAATGAAACAAATGACGCTAAAACTACAAAAAAAAAAAAAAAAAAAAAAAAAAAAAAAAAAAAAAAAAAGAATATCTCAAAAATAAATGGAGATGCAGTTTTCAAACAAATTGCATTTAAAAGTACTTTTTTTTTCCAATACGATGGTATAAAAATTAAAAATGTGCGATGGTTAGAAGTTTAAACAAAATGCAGTAGAGATTATCGCTTACAATGATATATCTGCTTTCTTTTACGGCTGGTTTATACAACGGAACGTTATTTTTTGTAGACGACACATTAATAGGTGGGAGAAAGAAATAGCATACTGGGACCTAATAAATGAAATGACATAATGAATAGAGGTTTCAGTTAGTGCGGTAAATATTCTTTAGATACTCCTTCGAGTTGCGCGGGAAAAGTTTCGATTAATCACAAAATGGGTGAATCTTTTTTAACACTTTCCAACAAATTTGAAAAGTTTTTATACCTTCGGTTTGTGTGGCCGTCTAGCCGCACTATAGCTCTTGTAAATATACTCGGATTGTCCTGAAATTTTTGGATATTATTGACGCTTACCCTAGCACGATCCCTATTTCAAATGAAGTTTGTAACATGTTCAATTCATTTACAGGGACAGTCAAAAGTATTCCGTTCCATTACGGCTAATGGAAAAAATAGTTTCAAATGATTTTTTATGATGCTACACGCATCCAAACATAACAAAAGTGATATGCATTTATGAAGTGCACTAAAATATGCATTCTGTAGAATATGTGGTGCAAAGAATAGTTATTCATTTACAGGGTCACACGAAAGAATTTCGTTACACAATGATATGGGGGGGGGGGGGGGGATTGTTTACGGCGTATTTTAATTATGTTAAACTATTTCATATATAATGAAAATGATATACGTTACTGGCGTTTACTATAACTTATTTCATGTATAATACGAAGTGCATAGCATTTACAGGGACACACAAAAGATTTCAGATACTATATTGTATCAGAAGTACTGCACATTAGCGATGATTGAAGGAAATGCGTTTTTAATTATGTCATGCGCTTTTATGTGTCACTATTTTTATGCATAGTATATGGTGTGTATAAATACTGTAATTCACATACAGGGCTACACAAAAGAATTCTTAATGGTTACTGTGTACGACTGCAAATTGCTTAAAAGTGGTTTTTAAATGCGTTATGAATTTTTACGCTGAACTGCCTTTAGTTTATTAGGAAATGTTTGTAGAATATAGATAAAATGATATACAGGGTCACGCAAAGAATTGAATACAAGGCCGTCTATAAATGATAATTTCTGGAAATGTGATTTCAGTATGTTTTAAGAGTGTTTTAGTTTGAATTAAATTTTTGCTAAATAGTGGCGTATAATAAAGTTTCTAGGTAAACTACAGAGTTGTACAAAATTATCCAAGTATGTTTCCATCTATTAGTATAAATTGCTGAAAGAGTAATTTCAAACTGTTATGCGTTTTCTTGCTAAACTAAATTTTCCCATTATATAGTATATATATCAACATACAGATCAAATAAAGCGCTGTTCAAAAGAATTGAAATGCATATTTGGCTATAGACGGTAACTGCTGAAATCAATTTTTTACATATTTACTTAGTTATCTTATTTACTTATTTCCCTAAATAACGAAGTTTTGTTAACCCCTTCGGGACGGGAGACTTTTACGAAATTTTTAATCTTCTGTCGCCGTTTTTTAAAAACAGAAATTTGTGTCTTCTTGAATCGAGATATTGCGCTGATTAAATAAGGCAAATTTTACAGTAAAAATTTACTGGTGAGGAAAAACAAGGATTCTGAGTGCTTCATGCGGCACGTATACGTGACGCTCGTCCCCAAGGGGTTAAAGCTTTCAGGGAGTGTTGGAAAGTGTTTCATAATCTATGCCGATGTGATTTTTCTTTCTTGTTAAAAATGAAATTGGCCGAATAAAATAAATAAAATTAAAAGAAGCTTTTCAAAAAATATAATTTCTTACGCAGCATTAGATAGGTATAGATTCCGACATCAATGGAAGCATGTAAGTTCATCGAGGTTTAACACTAGAACGCCCGGAAGGAGTCGATTCGACTCCGACCATGTGATTAAATGTCAATTAGAACCAGAAATTCTTTCACAAAATAAATTAAATTTTAAAAACGCATATAAACGTTAAATAAACCAGCCAAATAATTTTAAATAAAAATTCTGGTATAAAACATTTTTTTGAAACTTGAGTAAAATTTCCGGGCATTCTAGTGTTAAAACATAAATTTTTGTGTTACCACAAGTTGCACTCCAAAAAGATGAGAAAAACTATGCAATCGATAATGGATAAGATTTCTCTTAAATAAATTAAAATATATGTAAGTTTGAAGTAAACAAATTTTATTAAAACAACTTTAAATGAAATTATATAATTTTTTAAATCTAACCTAATGTTAAGTAAACTAATATCAATAATCTAAAGAATTACATATATTAATGCAGAATTAAAATTAAAATTCAATTTTTTAAAATTATTACTTATTAAATTACCTCACATGTTTATGTGTTAAGGTAAGATCACGGAAATTAGATCAAATCGAATTGAAATTGGTACTTTCTAACAATAATACACCAAAATCAATGTCGAAATGCATTAGTACATTGTCTATTTATTGAGATTTTAAGAAAATTGGATAGGGATGTTTTTCCCATTCAAAGCAATTTTCAATTACTGCTGTGATGTTGCGGAATTAAATAATCACACCCGAGGAATAATTAACACCCGATTAATTAACCCGAGGAAACCATATGTACAACATTTGAAACGGACTGATTATTAAACATGCAAGAATACAAAATTTATTACGATTCTATATACAGCAGACTCCCTCAAATCCGCACAGCTTGGAACCAGTGGTTGTGCGGATTTCTGATCATTGCTTTGTTTACATTTTTTTAAACGTAATTTGAATGTAATAATGCGGTCGAAATTATAATGAATGCTTCCAATATACTAAAATATTTAAGTAAAGTAATAAACTAAAATAATAAAAAGTAAGATAATTTAAAAAATGATTAAATTATTAAAAGTAAAGGTCAAGCAAATAATTAAAGTATAGTTAAATATGCATTAAAGATGAGGTACATTTTTCTTGAATTATTCAATGAACTTTCTTCTTAAAAATACCTATTAAATCACATAAAAATCATAAAGTAAGGAAGTTTTATTTCAGGTTTAGCCAGTCTTAATAACCAAAAAAAGCTTGATTAATACATATATATATTTAGTAAAAAGATTCTGATGACCAGTGATATCAACAATATCTTGATTTTTTTCATAAATAAATTTACACTTCCTTCATGAAAAACCACGAGTTCAATCATATTATTGAGAACGACATATTAAAATATACATGGAATGATATAAAACTAAAAAATTCTGTAATTTTGCTTCTGCATCTGAACTGAAAGTTTCATTGTTTACATCTGTGATGATGTGCAGATTTTAGATGTTTGTGGATTTTAGTGTTGCGGATTGCAGGGAGTCCACTGTATATTACATTCAGTCATACGGAAATAACAGAACTCCATCTCAAATAGGGCGGCATCATAGAACTATCTTGGGATATCATTGAATTCATTACGTAGGATAGGATTTAATAGAACGATGAAAACTTTTATTAATATCTTTTTAAGTTTGATTCGATTTTCATAAAATTTGAAATGACTCGACACAGTTCTGCATCGATTCTGTATAATAAATTTCAAACCATTCGGTTGGGTCGTTTTTGCGCTGTTATATGCGGACAGACGGACGGACCAGGCGTCGACTATAGTTGCTACGTATTTATATAGTAATTACGAACACGCCTAAAAATTAATAATGTGTCGTGCGAGGGGGTCTTACCTGCATATGCGCGCCCCGTGAACTTCCGATACTATAAATATATATTAAAATTTTCTGTATATTTTTTTAGGTGCGTTCGTAATTATATAAATACGTAGCACCTATAGTCGTCGTTCAGTCCAACTGTCCGCATATAACAGAGCAAAAACTACGGAACAGAATGGTCTGAAATTTTAAATGTATAATTGTTGCAATATTTTGTCGAGTCATTTAAAATTTTATGAAAATCGGATGTATAGTTTAATGACAGGGACAGTCAAAATTTTTCTGTTAGATAAGGCCAATGGGAATAAATTATTGCAGGTGCATTTTAATGATGTTACAGCCGTTCGAACAGAATAAAATGGATATGCACTTATTGAAGTGCACTAAAATATACATTCAGCACTATGCGGCGCAAAAAAATATTTATAAAACTAGTTATAGTATGAACGCACCTCATTTGCCACGTTTGACGAGCAATTTCCAACTTGTTTATTTTTACTTTCTTGTATCTTTACAAGAAGAAAGTATTGGATTCGTGAAAATTTTCGACTTCCGGTTTTCGACGGAATTACACGTTTTAGGGATCAGAGATTCCGAAAAACATGTTTCTGAAAAATGTTTGTCTGTGAATCTGTCTGTCTGTATGTAACACAAATTTTGTGGGCGCTCTATCTCAAGAACTAATGCACGTAATTTAATAAAAATTTATATTCAGGTTAGTACCTGATATAAATGGGTGCTGATTAGTTTTTGGTGTAAATCGCTCTACAGGTAGTGCTCACGATTTCCACAATAGCTCAATCTCCAGAACTAATGCATGGATTTTCACCAAACTTTAGATTCAGTTAGTCCGTAACATGAATTGACGTTTTATACATTTTGGTGTCAATCGCTCAACAAGGGGCGCTACTATGCTGCATTTCTTACGATTTACGAAATAGCTCTATCTCAAGAACTAATGCTTAGATTTACAACAAACTTCAGCTTCAGGTATACCTTGATATGAATTAGCGCTGTTTATGTTTTGGTGCAAATCGCTCAACAGATGGCGCTGTTATGCTGTATTTTTCAAAATTTTCACCTTAACTGTATCTCCAGAGCTAATGCACGAATTTTCATCAACTTTAGATTGAGATCTACTTTGATATGAATGGGTATGCTAAATGGATGTAATTTCTTATACTATTTAAATGATTTAATTGATGTGATTTTTGTAGAAGAAAGCTTTGTGATGGCCACAACATACTAGTTTTTGGATTAAAATGGGTGATTAATTAATGAAAATTAGCGAGCAGTTTTTAAAAGAGTAAAAACATTAAGACTACATTAAAATCTTATCTAATTGTGGAAAACCATTCTTTTCTTTTATCCATGAAATTTTAGAACGACTGGATTAATTTCCATTAATTAATTTTTGATTCGAAGTTAGCAATTCTGTAACTTACTATAACTTAAACTATTTTTTTTATTTTGTTCTTGATAGCTTATGCTACAAAAGTGTGAACTGCCACCATAGGATAAAAAACGGGATTTTTTATCCTATGTTTGTTTCCTATGGTATCCTATGGATTTTACTTTGAATGGACGTCATCCAAATCCATGAGTTAAAATATACGAAGTGACACCAGTCGAAATTCGACGGAATGCAGAAAATTGATAAGTACTGTTCAGATGAGCTTACAATAAACAAACAAAAATATATTTAATAAAAAATCTGCCTTACTCTGGGTAATTTAACTCCAAAAACAATTATCGTTTTAAACTCAATTTGCTATCAATAGTACTAGAGCCACGGTCAGGGTTCGCTTAACACTTAGGAATAGGGGAAGCCCGATGTCACACAGGTGGCCCCCTATTACTCTACAAATTGCTTTTTTATTTACTAAATCTCATTTTCGTATGCTTAAATAATTTGATATTTTACCATCAAAGTTTAGAGTAAATAACATTTTTAATATTAAACTAAAACTACCTATATAAAAGTATTTTATTATATGTTTAATTGTAAATAACTAATTTATTTTGTAAATGACAAATATGGAGCTATAGTTGAGGATATGTGAACTTCAAAATATTTTTTGTGATTTACAAATTGCCATATAGTAAGAAAAAAAAAATTTCATAAGAATAAAAATGTATTTTTTACAGTGATTTTCTTTTTTCTAAAAATTAGTTTTGAAAAATAAAATTGGGGGCCCTTTTGTATTTCAGTGGGTAAGCACGGGCTTCGCGGGCCTATTCCATAAACAGGCCCTGGCCACGGTCGGCAAGTGGCGGACCGTGGTCCACATCCGAACCGCGGAAGATCGAAGCCTGGACCGCCTAAAAAGATAATGCAAATGAAGAATTTATGCATTTTCCAGCAATACTTGAGTATAAAAAGAAGAATTCCGAAATACACAGTACAGTGTTTCTGAGTTTTATGTCAGATCTTGTGAAGGAATTTGAAGCAAGATGCCAAGACTCTGGAGAGATAGGTAAGTTGTCTCAATTCTTTAAATCGCCTTATGAAGTTGCTCCTGCTGCAGAATGGACTTATGTGGCTGCGAAGTTGTTCAGTCTTGAAAAACCTTTACTTCAAATGGAGATAATGGACTCGCAAGAAGATTTTTCCTTGCAAATGTATAAAAGTGCATCGCGTGAAGAACTGTAGGGTAAACATGTCTCAGAAAAGTATGGAAATTACAAACAACTAGCTATTAACTTGGCTACTATGTTTATCTCCACATATGTATGCAGGGCCGTGCGAGGAGGGCGATCGTCCCGTGCGCGGAAATTGAGGGGGCGCCAAATTTATACTACAAACAACGTTTTTTCTTCTCTTTTGCAAAAAAATAACATATTGGAAATTTTTTTCCCAATAAAAGTACGTTAATTTTTCGTTTCAAAGGTATATGTGCATAGCATGGTCCCTTACCCTGCACCCAAATACAAATTTACGAATAAGGACTTCTGTCTGTTTAAAACAGATTTTTGTTTTAGTCCCTTTCGTTCTTTTCTGGGTCTGTAATAAACTAGCATAGGGTTTTCTTCTGGGAATACAAAAGGGTTGTAAATTGCTATACTGTACTGTTAGATACATTTTTTCTACACTCATTTCCCAGATCCTTTTTGCCAAAATCTAAGTGCAATTTTCTGTTATGCTGTTAGTTTCTGAATTAAAATGAAACATAAAGTTTCCAAAATAAATGCGAAATATGTATTCAATAGAATTTATTTCTGTTTCTACATTTTTCAATCTTGTGAGACATGGCACAAAGAAAAAATGTGTGTATGTGTGTGTGTGGTGGGGGGGGGGGGGGGGGCACCAAATTGAAACTTTGTCCCGGGCGCAGTTTCTCTTCACACGGTGCTGTATGTATGTGAAAGAACTTTCTCCAAAATGAATTTTTGGAGAACAAGTATCGTTCGAGATTAATGGGCGCACACCTTGAAGATATTCTTCGCATTTGCTGTTTACCACGTGAACCAAACTGTAAAAAACAGGCTCAAGACTGCAAGTGTAATTTTTCGCTTTAATTTTTCAACGAATGCCTGCCTTTTCTATTTTATTATGTGTATGTTAAAATTTATAGAACCTATACCTGTATATGTAGTATTTTTTCAAAACGAATACATAACTTTCTATTTTTATAATATACGTATGTGTATGTAAAAATAACAATTAAAAAGTAATAAGTACTTATATTACTTATGTGGTTTTTTTTTCTCTGGACCTCGATAAAATTCTTCAAAAGTATCCGGACCCCCCTTAAAATTACTTGCCAACCCTTGTACTAGAGGATCGAACCCGGACTTCCCGGATTACAGAGTATAGGTAAAAAGCATTTTTTAGCCTCCGGTACGGTATGCTATTTCTTTCTCCCAGCTTATTTCGTGTCCAAAAAATAACATTACCTTACAGAAGCTATAGCCGTAAAACAAAGCATTACGATTAAATACTCCTTAGCAATTTTTTAAACTTCTAAGTATCGCACATTTTCAATTTTTATACCATCGTATTGGGAAAAAAATGTTCTTTTATGCATTTTGTTTGAAAACTGTATCTCCATTTATTTTTGAAATATTAATTTTTTTGTAGTTTTTGGAGTAATTTGCTTAATATTGGCAACGGAAGTACTCCATTTCTGTAGAAAGTAAAGGAAAAATAGTTTTAAAATAGTAATTATATATTTTTGTTGCCATTTTTTCGTAACAACGGAAAGAAAATGTAATTAAAATACGTGCTATTTTGAAAAAATATAAACGAATGATTTCTGTTAAAACAATGGAGCTATTATATACTATATTTAATTGTAAGTATCTATGAATCATTAAATAGCCGGGTTTTTTTTTTTTTCGATTTTCTTGAATGACGGAATCTTTTTGCTGCATTTGTGCATTATTTCGCGATAGTGATGTGCTATGCATGCTTTACTGTAGATGTTTAAGAGTAGATCGTGAATGTGGAATTCTTAAGCGGATGCCAATGACGTCATTTTACATAAAATAAAACGTGTGTTTTAAGTCTTAAAATTGAAATATGTTTTGTACTGCAGTAGAGTCCCGCTTAACCGAGTTATTTTCTTCTGATGGACTGGTGGCTTCTATTATTATGAAACAGCCATTATAAATGAAGTGTTAGGTGAAGATGAAAGAGCAGCCGTAAAAAAAATATGGCCATCCCCCCCCTCCCCCCCCAATTCTGACCAGAAAATCAGAGTTCTAACTTTTTACGGCTGCTCTTTCATCTTCACCTAAAACTTCATTTATAATGGCTGTTTCATAATAATAGAAGCTATCAGTCCATCAGAAGAGAATGAAGTAATGGAAATGCCGGGGGCAACGCTAAATTCTGAAAAAGCAGAATTCCCGTTCTCTAGTTTTAATTTTTTTTTATTAAAACTCTAACAAGTGTTTTACTTGGAATATATATTTTAGGCTGCCCACTAACACCAACAGGGCTCGCAGCGTTCCTAAAATTTTCGCACTTTCCTACCACTATTTTAAAACGATAATCTTTATTGTATAATTCTATAACGGATGTTAAAGGAATCTACCACGAAGAACTCTTATTTAAAATACTGGTAGCAATGTGCGAAAATTTTAGGAACGCTGCGAGCCCTGCACCAAAAAAAGCATTTTTATATGAAAAATATCAATTATGCAATCAAATAAAGTTTTTAAATTTATCAAAAGTAACATTTTCGTATTAGCCGCATGCTAAGACTTATTAGCAAAGATTTTGCTACTTGCGGCAGCCTTTTTTATTCTGATCATTTCAGTGCTTTCAGCGCATACACTGTAAAAAAAAAAAAAAATCCATGGACTTTCCGTTTTGGAAAAGGCAACTATTCCTTTTGAGAATTAGAAGTTTTAATTTACAACACGATTAGTTTCACATCTGCAATGAAATTGACATCTTTCATTACCAAAAAGATTACTTTCATTGCAGATGTGAAACTAATCGTGTTGTAAATTAAAACTTTTCATTCTCAAAAGAATCTATTCGTTTCAGAAAAGGCAACTAGTTGCCTTTTCCAAAACGGAAAGTCCATGGATTTTTTTTACAGTGTAGTTCAATTATATGTATGTTAAATTTGTGTTTTATTGATGCTATTTTATTTTATAAAAACATGGAAACATTTAAAATGCTTCATTTAAAACACATTATTACATAGGTGTGATAATACATAGGTACATAGGTACTGCATAGGTAATGTGTTTTAAATGAAGCATCTTAAATGTTTCCATGTTTTTATATAATAAACAAAGGTGAATCTGGCGTTCAAGATTGGACTATTTTATTAAGTCAATTTATTGATGTTATTTTATTTATTTATTTTTCGAAGGAGTTTTAATTTTTTTATGGAATATTAGCCGTAAGAAGATGCTGTCTCTATACATTGTTTTGTCCCTTAAGGGATTTTGCGCCATAAAACCCCATACAACCAACCAACCAACTTTACATTGTAGGACAAACGTATTACAGTCATTCAGGGTAACTTTGAACCATGGGGTGTAATTTTGCACCGCCTCCTAATTTTCAATATTTTTGACTCCAATTTACTAAATAAACTCCAGAACTGTGCTCTGTTGGCAAGGTTCTAAACTGGGATTTCTACTCTTTATTTTAGAAAAAAAATTAGCAACATTATGCTCAATTAATGGCATCATCTAACTATTTTTGTGAAGTGCTGTTTTCAAGTTAATTTTGAATGCTGTATTGAAGTTGTTGTAATCCAATTAAATTTTCATAGTAAGTAACAATATACTCATTTATCAGACATATTATTATCTAAATGTTGTAAATGTGTTAATATTTTGTGATTATTTATTTATTAATAGTTAATAAAAATGTAAAATAAGAAGGCACTAACATTTTACCACATTTCCAGGGCAACTTTGAGCCGGCTCAAAGTTATACTGATGTTTATAATTTAATGATTATAGATGCTACTGTCAAAAATTTTCCATATTTGCAGGTATATTTTATATAAATGCCGAAAGTAAGCATTAGACATAACATGTAAATATTTTCACAAATATGTGTAAAATACATAAAATTCATTTAAAGGATTTATTCGGGGCGGAGCTACTCAAATTTGGCATTTCATACATTCGACATTTTTTATTCTTGTTTGAATAATACTAGTACTAGTATGTATTACTGTAACTATGGATATCTTATTGAGTTAAAACATTGAAAATTGTTTTTCACTGCATTTTTATGTTTTATATCAACAATAAACATTTTTTTTTTCATATCTAAATATTCATGGTTCTCTTCTTCCACTTTTCTCATGCATAATATCTGCTGTAATATCATAAATTATACAAATCTTGTGATGCTGGGAAATGTAAATTCGGAGTCTTTACATATCTGAAAACATTTTTTTGGGGTTCAAAGTTGTCCTAACTATAATACTTTTTTTATAATGAATTATTTTAGATAATATTTATCATATGGAGCAAAGTTACCCTAAATGGTTGGGTAACTTTGAACCAGGTTAAAAATTCATTTTTTATTGCTTTTAACATTATTATTCCTTAATTTTTGATAGTCATACAATAATTTAGGATCATTTCTTCTCTTTTCTGCCCCTAGTTGCAACAATATTATTAAAATAAAAGTGATGATATATGGGCATATGAAAATAGAGAAAATGCGGATCAAAGTTACCCTGAATGACTGTAATCTTTCGTAATCGAGCTCCACGCGATAGAGATAAATTTAAAAATATTTCATGCTTGAAAATTATTTTTAAAACCTTAGGCAATTAGTAAATCTAGATGCATTTTGCAAATAAATTTCATTTGAAAGATTTTTTTTCTTATTTGGCGGTCTAAAAAATTAAATTGTCTGTTTACATATATGTTAAATTGGGGTCTTTTAATGTTATTCTTTTGTTTATTTATAGGGGAAGTTTTAATTTCGTTATAAAAAATTATTCCGAAATAAAGGCTTAACAATTTTTATTGCTTTATGTGCAAAATGTTTATTATTATTATTATTATGTAATGGAGGCGGCACGTGACAGAGATAAATCATAAAAATTCATGCTTGAAAATTACTTTTAAAAATATAATAAATCAGTCAGTTAAAATACAGTTTGCAAACAAATTGCATTTGAAAGTAGTTTTTTTTTCTATATACGACGGTGCAAAAATTGAAAATGTACGATGATTAGAAGATTAATAAATTGCAGTACCGAAAATTGCAAAAACCGCAATTTGATAGTGAAGTGTTGCCATTCGCAAACTGACTTCAGCGTTACGCGCAGATACGTTTATCCTTTATAATACAGATTTTTATTAATTTTAATTATACACGTAAAAAGTACAGCTTGATTCTTTTAATATGTATTTTATTTCTAAATGAAGTAATCCGACCTATAATTAAGGTAAATAATTAAGATAAAGTAACTAAATAACTTTAGAATTCTAATATTTTTAGTTACAACGAACGCAAACAAAATCAGTGAAAATCACGTAATTTTCACGCATATAAACCTTTTTTTTTTTTTTTAGGTTTTATCAATGAAAAAATGCAGTACAATCTTAACGTTATTTTCAAAGAACATATTAAATCAATATCAGCTGTTTTACACGTGATTTCGCAACTTTTCTCGCCCATTTAATCCATTTTTGAATAGTTCTGCAGAATGACAAAAAAAAAAAAACCAGCTTGTATTTTAAATATGAATTTAAATTAAAAAAAATCTAACTTACTAGAATTTTGTCCATTTTTACTTTAATTTGTTAACCACAGTTAAAAGTATCAGAAATATGTACAGCTTTCACGAATTTTCGGCTTTATATAGCCTGTCATCGTCAAATGTGTAATCAAGGATAGCCTAACAAGCCTAACAAGCTCACAACAAAGCAATAGATCTCGGAATATTTTTCAATTCCTACTATTAGTTCACACTCTCCCTATATATATCTTGTTCAAATTTTCAATCGTTAATAAAATACTTATTATTCATCCACTCAAGTTCAAATAATTTTTTTTAACTTGTAGGGGATGACACTTGATGTTAATACAGTTTTTTTTCAAACACTAGTTCATTAATTAAATTAAATTCATTAATTTTAGTTTTATATGAGATAAAAAATGGCGGCCATTGGTTATTGAAGGGGGTTACCCTATAAGGGGGTTACCATAGGGAGGACTCTGTTCTGTCGCCAAATACCGCCAAGTTCATCGCCAACTTGGCGATATATTGCCAAATTTGGCGACCAAAATGAGTCGCCAAAAGTGATGCAAACTTGGCAATTTATCTAATATTTCGCCAAATTCCCATAGACTTCCATTGTAAACCAATAGGGTTTACTTGCTTATCGAAAATCAACAAATTGAGACATTTTAATGCAACAAAAACTAATATTAGCTTAAGGGATTATATTAAATTTCTCTTTGATGACCTAAGTAGGATTTGACTTTAAAAAAATAATTATATTACTTGTTTCATTATTGTTACGCCTCTTCGGATATAAAGAAACGGGATAAAGATTTAAATTAAATTAAAATTATATTAAAAAAAAAGTGCCCAGTTAAACTCATGGCATTGAGCTCACAGGCTATTCACACTAATAGTCTATTATACTCTTATTTCAAGGAATAATGTCCATTGAAGAATATATTAAGAAAGGGGGGGTAGTTCCCCATTGCCCCCCTTTTTATACTTAACCAATGAACCTCCAAATCTAATCAGGAAAGCGTCTTATCAGAATTAACTGGTATACCAAATTTGAAGCAAATCGGATAATTCTGAATGAAAAAACCCATTTATTTAAATTAAGGGAGGGGATTAACACCCATTTCCCTCCCCTTTATGCTTAACCAATGAACCACCAAAACTAATCAGGGAAATGCTTTATTAGAATGAATCTATAAATCCGATTTGAAGCAAATCGGATATTTTTATCAAGAGTTATCGCGTTACGTACATACAGAACTTGCGGGCACATTAGCTCTCAGGCTTTGATAGCTTGTGAGCTAAAAATGGGTAAATAATAAAAAAAATAGCTTGTGCGGGCACATCTACAAACGAACAGCTTTCATTAAAAAAATAATTATTAAAACTGGTTCAGTACAAAGAACAGGGCAGATGTCTAATAAAACAGTCTTATGTTTTAAATATATAAATAGTGTAACAATATGATCTTTTATTCCAATAAATTTTATAATGTAAATATATTTTAAACAGACATCATTCATATTTAAAAATTTAAGTTTATCCTAGATTCAAATTTAACCAAAATATTACTTACCAGAATTTTTGCCATTTTTACTCTAATTTGTTAACCACTGTCAAAAATTTAAAAATATGTACAGCTTTTACGAAGTTTCGCCTTTATATAGCCTGTCATCGGCAAATGTGTAATCAAGAATAGCCTAACAAGCTCACGTCCCAATACAATAGATCTCGAAATATTTTTTTATTACTGTTACGCCTCTTCGGATATAAGGAAACATCAGCCTTTTATGACGTCATAACATTTAGGATGTCCGACAAATTCGACAAAATAAAAAAGTTTTGTTTCGCTAAAGCAGATTTTCCTTTCGTGTCACAGACATTAAGGATACATATGTGACATCAATAACAAGCAACAGATTCTTCGGCAATATGGGCGGTCGTTACTTTTGCGGCAGAATGTTTCGTGGAACAGAAGAACAATAATTGTTAAAGTGTCGAATAAAAAACTTTTATGTTTTAAAAAATTTTCAAGGTTGCGTTAAACAATGATTACATGTTTCACAATTAACAATCGCTGAAAAAGTGCTTTAATAAATTAAGATGCCGTAATTTTTTGTGTTATGCCACCTATTTTATTTTCGTAACAGAAATGTTGGTATATTTTCACCGAACATGACCTCCCAGACAACAAAATCACTTTCCATCCAAATGTAGATTTAGATATATGTCTATCAATATATTCATACACAGGGGGTACAAAATGGTAAGAACGACAATTTAATTGACAAAATAATAAATATAATTATAATAACTCATATATAAACCACATAAATAACATAAAGTAAACGAGCTAAACCAATTGTTATTAGTACAATATAATAAATTGAATTTCCACTGGATATGCAATAGGAGTAAAATGATAAGAACGGAACATGTTTTTCTCAGTTATAGAAATATTACTTGTCAATTGTTCTTCTTATCTGTTCAGTAATTCCAACGTAGCGTTGTGGCATAGAATTTACTAGGTTTCCAGTAAAAAAATTGTAATAAATGTAATATTAGATGTATCTAAAAATTCATGCGCAGTCTTGTGTAATACACATTTGAAAATCTTTAAAAAAACATTGGGCAAAAATATCTATGTTTAAAAAAATAGTAAATATTTTTAAAAATGCATTTTTTTTTTAATTTTGAATTTAACATGCAGTTTTAAAAAAATTCTTTCAAAATGTACTGTTAGTTGAACATTGAAAATACAGTGAGTTTACCATTTGAACCATATTTTGAAAAATAAAGAAAATTATTGAAAAGTATAACTGTCTCATTAAAGATAACGACAAAAGTGACTTTTTAAAAATATGAATGTTGAAATATGCATTTTGCAAGCAAGATTACAAAAATTCTACTACAGATACATATTTAATATCTCATTTATTTTCACTTATATAATACTCTATTTTACATTGAACCTAAATTTAAAACTACAGTCGAATCCGGTTAAGACGCGTTTCAAGGGAGTGGACAAAAGTCGTGTATTAAGCGGGATCGCGTATTAAAAGTGATTTGCATAATGGTGCAGGAATTGGGCTTATTTACACATCTAATCATTTAAATGAACTTTAGAGCTTTTATTTATATGTTTACGGTTGAAAATTGTGTTTTTTCGTATTTAGATTAAAATTTAATAATATTAATTTTTTACTCATTGTTTCCTTTTATACGACCGACTGAAATATCAACTGAAAATAAATAGGAATTTTATTGTCGTTTAATACGTTACAATAAAAATTTAAACAACAACAATAATTTTCGTGTTGTAAATTTATCATTTTTTCTTTTACATAAAGAAAAAGTATTAAATCTTTGAAGCACATTCCAGTTATTAAAATCATATTTAGTACTTGTCATAATGAATACCATTATAATCCGGTCTACTATTTAATATAAGAAAACTATCCTTTTACATATTTGCGCAAAAAATATTGTTAGCACAGCACAAAGTAAAGAAAACTTAAAAGAATTATAAAACAGCAGTCGTATTTTGTTTAATATTTAAAAGTTTCCCCTTTTTTTAACCTATATGTATTATAAAACATAGTTGTGAAAATGAACACGTTCGAGAAATTAGTACGTACGTTCAAAACTCACTGACAACAAGTATAAACATTGTTAATCATAATAATTTTTATGATGTATCTAAGCATTTTGATTCGTGAACATACACGAAGCGAGAGACAAAAGAATGTTATGTCGCAGGACCAAAGTCGAATTCCAGTGTTGCTAATTTAGAGGGTGTTTTTTCTATTAAAATATCTACCACTATTTTCGATTAGTAATGTTCGCCTTAAATAATCTGTTATTAAATAAATTGAATCATACTATTCCTAAAAAGTGTTTTTACCCTGCATGAAAAAAATCTGCTAAATTCATAATGCTACTAGATAAGAAAGAAGGAATTTGCATCTTGATCAATGAAATCGCGTCTTAAACGTGATTTTTCGCTCCAAAGAACCTAAAATCCATCGCGTATAAAGCGGGATCGCGTAATAACCGTTCGCGTATTAAACGTGATATTTTTGCATTAGCCTTATGGGCGATGTTCAAGGGGTCGGAAAAAAACCGCGTATTAAACGGGATCGCGTATTAACCGTGAGCGTCTTAAACGGGTTCCACTGTATATTAAAATTAATTAACATAATTAATGGCTTTTATAATAACATTCACTAAATTTACTAAAAAGCTTAGATTTAATTTTTCAATACGCAATTTTCTATGACAAAAATCGCGAAAATTTCAGTTTAGCATAAAAATATACACGAAAGTTAGTAATATGTGAAATTTCACGGTTCTATGATAATTAATAGAAATAATTAAAATTAATTAATAGAGCGAGACTTAATAGAATGGTAATTAATTTATTCGTTTTTAAATGAGAGTGCGCGCAATACCAAATAAAAAGAACGGTGCCCAGTTAAATTGATGGCATTGAGATCACAAGCTCTTCATACTATTTGTATGTTATACTTTTATATCAAAGAGTAATACCTCTCAAAAAATAAATAAAAGGGGGCTGGCCCGCCCGTTTCCCCGCTTTATACTTAACCAATGAGCCTCCAAATGTCATCAGAGAAACGCCTTATCGAAATAAACCGGTATACCAAATTTGAAGAAAATCGGATAGAAAAACCCATTTATCAAAATTAGGGGGATTATTAGCCCCCCCCCCCCTTTCCCCCCTTTATATTTAACCAATGAACTTTCATATCTAATCAGGGAAGAGCCTTATCAGAATAAACCGGTACACCAAATTTGAAGCAGATCAGATCGAAAAAAAACTTTCATCTCAATTAAGGAGGGTACCAGTCCCCTTGTTTCTCCCTTTAGATTTAAACAATGAACCTTCAAATCTAATCAGGGAAGTGCCTTATCAGAATTAACTGGTATACCAAATTAGGAGAAAATCTTATAATTCTTCATAAAAAATCCATTTATTTAAGTTAAAGGGGGGATTAGCCCCCCGTGCCCCCCTATATACTTAACCAATGAACCCCCAAAACTAATCAGGAGAGCGCCTTATCAGAATGAACCTACAAAAAAAATTGAAGCAAATCGGATATTTCTATCAAGAGTTATCGCGTTACGTACGTACGTACATACATACAGACTCGGCGGGCACATTAGCTCTCAGGCTTTGATAGACTGTGAGCTAAAAATACAGTTTCGAGAAAAAGGACTTCAAAATTATCTTTATAGCATAACAGCTATAAAGTTATGCCAGATATTTTTAGCAATAACTTCTGTTCCAATTGGAACTTTTGTAAAATTCTTTTTGCAATGGATTTTCAACATTTCAAGGTAGCCATGCTAAAGCTTGAAAAATCGATTTATTTTATAACTTCAACGTGAAATCGGAAATTGCATGTCAAAGGTGGCAAATGAGGCGCGTTCGTACTATAACTAGCAGGGCTGGCAGCGTTCCTAAAATTTTTGCAATTTTCTACAACTAAATTAAAACGATAATCTTTGTTGTATAATTCTACTAGCAAACCCCGCGGCTTTGCTCGCGTAATAGTGGAAATATGCCAAGTGATATTTGAATGACAATTTTTTATTAGAAGAACACTTTTTGGAATAATTCAAAAATTACAAATCAAGCCACAGTTTGATTAAACTTCATTCTGAAAGTGCAATAGACAGAAATGAGATTTTAATTAATAAGAAGAACTAAAACTAATTCCAATTAAATGATAATTTAGAAAGTATTTTGAGACTTTTATGCTCATTTCATACGCTCATTTCAGTATTCATTTGAAGTTTTGAATTTTTTAGAAACCATCTTAACACATTTACATCTTAAAATTAACCATCATGTCAAATTCCAAGCTTCTTGTCTAACAGTTTACCACCTCTCTGGTGTTAGTGGCACCAACATAAAATGCCGAAACAAAGTTGAAATAGAATGTCTCGAAAAATGCTGAAACAGAGGCTGTCACCATTAATTTGCCAACATTAACCTTGAAATTGGTTTGTATTTCCTAATATTCTATAGAAAACGGACATTAGATATTTTTAAAGGCTTTCTTGTTGTTCCTGCCAACCAGGTGGTAGTGACACCGGTATAAAATATAACCCGTATAGGATCAGGGACTATCACTCTTGATACTTAACCAATAACTTCTGTAATCGGTTTATTATTTCGTGAGATTCCATAGAAATCGTAATTTAGGACTGTTTTAGAATGCTTTTCGCTCCTTCCCTTCGCTTCACTCCTTTTTAGTTTCGAATTTCTTTTCGACAGTTCTTAGAGGACATTTATATTTTATAAGTAACTACCGTGCTATATTTAAAGTTTCTAGCCTGTGCAATATCGCAGAAATAGCTATTTAGAAAGTTTTTTGATCCTGCAACCTTCTAGGGGTTGTGGTACCGACATAAAATATAGCTTATGTTTGAGTAAGTTCTATCACCATCAATTTCCAACCATTATGTTTGAAATCGGTTTCGTATTTCATACGACTGCATAAAAATCGTAATTTAGAACGCTTATAGAACGCTTTTCGCTCACTTCCTCCTTTTAAATTTGGAATTTTCTTTCGAGAATTCTTAGAAAGCATTTGCATCTTTGAAGTAATTACCATTCCAAATTTAAAATGTTAGAACCCCCTCAGTAACACTAAAAACGCAATTTAGAACATTTTTTGCTCCTGTAAAGCCCCAGGTGGTAGTGACAGTAACATAAAATATAGGCTATGTTGGAGAGGGACCTGTCACCATCAATTTGAAACCATTACTTCTAAAATTGATTTATATTTCCTGAGATTGCGTAGAAATCGATATTTAGAACGTTTTTAGAACGATTTTCGTTCATTTTCACCCCTTTAAAATTTCAAATTTTTAAGGAACTCTTCTCAGAGGTTATTTACATCTCATAAGTAATTACCATGTCAAATTTCAAGTTGCTAGACCTTTTAGTATCACAAAAATCACAATTTAGAACGCATTTTAAAATGCAACCGGAAGGTGGTAGTGACGCCGACATGAAATAGATCCTACATTGGAGCAAGGGCTGTTATCATCAATTTCGAACCTTTACTTTTGAAATCGGTTGGGTACTTTCTGAGATTGCGTAGAAATCGCAATTTAGAACGTTTTTCGTCCATTTTCAGCCCTTTTAAATTTCGAATTATTTAGGAAATGTTTTTAGAGATCATGTATACCTTATAAGTAACTACCATGTCTAGTTTCAAGTTGCTAGCCCCTGCAGTATTACAAAATACGCTATTTAGATCGTTTTTTGCTCCTTTAGCCCCTTTGGGGTAGTGGCACCGATATGAAATACAGCCTATGTCGGATCGAGGGCTGTCACCATCGTTTTCACACCATTTTTTAAAAATCGGTTCGGTACTTCCTAAGATTGTGTAGAAATCGCAATTTAGAAAAATTTTTAGAACGCTTTTCGCTCATTTTCACCCCTTTTTAATTTCGATTTTTTAGGAAATGTTCTTAGAGATCATTTGTATATTATAAGTAACTGCCCTGCCTAATTTCAGGATTCTAGGCACTTCAGTAACACAAAAATCGCAATTTAGAAAGTTTTATCCTTCTGCAACACCTAGGTGGTAGTGACACCGACATGAAATAGAGCCTATGTTGAAGCAAGGGCTGTCATCATCAATTTCCAATTATTAATTTTGAAATAGGTTCGGTATTTTCTGATATTGCGTAAAAATCGCCATTTAGAACGTTTTTTAGAATTCTTTTCGCGCATTTTCACCCCTTTTAAATTTCGAATTTTTTAAGAAATGCTCTTAGAGTTCATTTATATCTTATATGTAACTACCATTCCAAATTCCATGTATCTGGGTTCTTCAGTAACACAAAAATCGCATTTCGAACGTTTATTTGCTCTTGCACCCCCTTTTGGGGTAGTGGCACCGACATAAAATGTAGCCTATATTGGAGCAAGGGTTGTCACCATCATTTTGCACCATTATTTTTTAAATCGGTTTGGTACTTCTTGAGATTGCGTAGAAATCGCCATTTAGAACGTTTTTTAGTAAAAATCGTCATTTAGAACGTTTTTTAGAACGCTTTTTGCGCATCTACACCCCTTTTAAATTTCGAATTTTGTAAGAAATGGTCTTAGAGATCATTTATATCTAATAAGTAATTACCAAGCCAAATTCCATGTATCTGGATCCTTCAGTAACAAAAAATCGCAATTTCGACCGTTTTTTGCTCCTGCACCCCCTTTAAGGGTAGTGCACGGACATAAAATATAACCTATGTTGTAGCAAAGGTTGTCACCACATTTTGACACCATTATTTTTTAAATCGGTTTGGTACTTCCTGAAATTGCGTAAAAATCACCATTTAGAACGTTTTTTAGAACGCTTTTCGCGCATTTTCACCCCTTTTTAATTTCGAATTTTTTAAGAAATGTCTTTAGAGATCATTAGTATCTTATAAGTAACTACCATTCCAAATTTCATGTTTCTAGGCCCTTCAGTAACACAAAAATCGCATTTTTAGAACGTTTTTTGCTGCTGCACCCCCTTTTGGCCAGTGGCACGGACATAAGATATAGCCTATGTTCTAAGTTGGACTAACACCATCATTTTGATACCATTACTTTTGGAATCGATTCGGTAGTTCCAGAGCTTACCTCCTACAAATAAACAATTTTTACCTCTTTATAATATTAGTATAGATAGATTATAGATGTTAAAGGAATTTACCACGAAGACTTCTTATTTAACCCCTTAAAGATCGCTTACTATTTGAAAAAAAAAACATAAAAAAAGTACCAATTTTTTTATTCCAGAAATTGAATAATTATAAGATTTCTAAATAAAATATGCAATTAGTTTTTTTTTAAGGCGAAAAAAAGGTGTTATAAAACAAATTCATATTTGCAGAAAAGCCATCATGCGAGAACTCTGTTTCTTAATGTTTGTTTTACACCATGCAAATTAATGCGAATAAGACATTTATTTTTCATATCATAGATCTTTATTTATCATCATCACACAAATTTTTACAAATAATATTTGAAATAATATATATATATATTAAATTTTGATTATTAACCCTTTGCACTGGAAATTTTTTTTCATTCGTATTACCAGCAACTCGAAGCGGTTTTAGTTATATCTTATTATTTTTTTAATTCTTTATGAATACAAATGTTATGATATACATAAAAAAAATTATAAAATTATTACATTTTGTAATCGTCTAAAGTGTGATACCTCTCGAAGCAATTGCCAATATGTAATCTTGGCTTTTCTAGACAGGTATCACAAAATTATTTGCATTGTCTCCGTAGCGAAGCCCTCTAGTTTGAAGACAAATTTTAAATGGCTCCGCTCCGGAGCCCTCGAGTGCAAAGGGTTAATAATATTTTTGTGCGTGCCATATTTCGAAACATGCAATACAAAGTCCAACACCACAATCAGCGTCAATAACCAAACCCAAACGGTAATATTCAAAGACTTCACACAGAAATACCAAAATTTCTCTCGTTTCAGAAGTTTTTTCCAGCAATTAAACCTCCAGCTCGGAAATATGACGGGCACGAGAAATAACGAACGATATCTCAGCCCGTCATATTGACGGGAGCGAGAATTAAGGGGTTAAAGAGTGCTTTTAAGAAATTATTTTTACTTTTATTTAGAAATCGATTTAGTAGTTCCAGATATTACCTACTAGAAACAAACTGACAAAAAAACAAATCTTTCATCTTTATACTATTAGTACAGAACAGAAATATATAGTAATGGTTGCAATTTGAAGCACTATCGATTTCGGTTTAGCCCTCAAACATCACTTCTAAAAATTCTATGATTTCAATTTTTAACACTTTACAACATAGTTGAAAATAGTTCATGAATACCTATTGTCTGTTTGTCTGTCCGTGCTCTAACTGGCGTAAATATAGTCTGATTGCCATGAAATGGATGTATGTTATTGGCTTTAAGTGGTTAAAATACTGGTAGCAAACTGCGAAAATTTTAGGAACCGTGCGAGGCCTGAAATAGTTTTATACATATTCACATCTTGATATCATAGCTGTTGCAGTCTTATGTAAAAATGCATGAATACACACCAGACGACGGCTATCATTGCTACGTATTTATATAATTACGAACGCACCTAATAAAACAGTGTCAAATTAATTTTCAGCGTGATTACCATTCATATGACATTCGAAGCACTTGCACGGAAGACCCTTACGAATGAATTATACTGAATGTTTCCGTGAACACTTGTTTTGGAACTATTCGTGTAATAGATATGACTGAGACACCGATAGCTCTATATTATTTTTTATTTCCTGAATGTTTTTTTGGCACAGTGGCCTTCCCATACACATGTGACATTAATAATGAGAAATGGATTGTTCCATAATTGGCAGCCGCTACTTTTACAACAGTTTCGTAGTACAAAAGAATATTTGTAAAGTGTTGGATTAAGGTATGCGCCTGCCTTCGGAGCACTTTTTTTTGAAAAAATATGAAATTTTTATCAAAAACGTGTGTTTTTAGTTAGAACAGGGAATAAAACTATGAATTCATATAAATTTTTAAAGGAATTTCTATTAGCTTTTCAAATTTAGGCAATATTTAGTCAAATTTTAGTAAAAAAAATGCATTTATGCCAAACCTTCTATAACGAAACCTATTCAATATATTTCACTTTTTTTTTTCAACAGTATATTAACAAACCACTTACCTGTGTTATGAAGCAAAATATTTGCAAAACCTCTTAAATTTACTAACTTATGCCAAATTTTGTATACAAAACATGATCTTTTTCTAAAAAAAAATGTGTACTTTTCAATAAAAACGGCTATACAAACTTACAAGCTATATTTTGCTTCATAACATACCTATAGATGAGCAGAACCTTGTCACAAAATTTTATTTCAATATCTTAAAAAAGTTTTTAAGAAATGATGTTTCCCGTAAAAGTACACAATGAAAAACGCAGTTTTCCAGAAAACGCAAATTAATACTTTGGTACAGCACAAAAAAATTAGGTACTTCTTAGTTATCCCGTCGACCAATTTTGCCAAATTATATAAATCGCCAAACCACACGCCAAATTATACACATTGGCATAATTTTTATTTTAAACTAGGGGGCTCTGCCCCCTGCAAATTACGCTCGCCAACCTCCGTTCAGACACCGCAGAATCTAAAAACACGCTAATCTGATGGGTTTTAAAAATATTAGAGAAGATTGAATTATACTGAAAAAAGCTGTGCAGATCTCCCTGTAAACGGGTTTCCATTCAATTCCCTTTCATTGCAAAAATTTAAGGGCGAATCAGTTGCTGTTAAGACATCCAAGGGTTGTTTTCGTTTTTGATTAAAGAGGATCAGTTAAACATTTGAAAAGAAGCTAAAATAAAATAAATTAAGTATACAGAGTTTTTGTCTCCCGGTATTTTAAAACAATCTCTATAACAATAGCCTAAGTCGTGTGACTATCATCAACAGTTCCAGGCGGACCACTTCGCTTTTTATACTCTGGGTGCCATTTTGGTACTTTAATGTTAGCCAGGCACAGATGATAAGTCGCCAAATATTATTCTATCGCCATCATTTCATCTATATTGCAATAGTTCAAGTCATCAACTGCCATAAACAAATACGGTTTGATCCCTTCGCCGTTCATATGAAAGTTTGGCACAGACGTCATATACGTCCCATATTGGCGCGATTTTTAACGACGCCAATTTGGGGAACGCATCAACAGCATAAACAACAACATCCGGCTTACCATATCAAGCAAAATAACGATACTTTGGCGCCAGTTAAGTGCCCGTACCGTATATGACATTGGCGTCAGAAAAAATCGCGCCAATATGGAACCATAAGTTTTCCATTTTGATTAAAAAATCAGAATTTTTTTTTCGAATAAAACTACATAAAATTTGCCATGGTTGCAAAGAATTCTTGGTACTGTTACGCTAGCCGGATGCAAATCTCGCCAATAGCTTTTTTTTCAACTCGCCAGTTAGTCTTTTTTTGTTTTTGTTTTGTATTTGTTTTTTTTCGAGAGGTAATATTTGGCCAAATGTCATGTACGCACCGCAGGTTTCGCGTGATTTTTTTTTTTTTTTTTTTTTAATGAAAATTTGGCGAAAACCTCGTTTTCAAATACCAGTTGCATGTGCATTTTTGGTATTACTTAGTTATCCCGTCTACCAAAAATCTATTGCCAAACTATAAGATTAAATGCCAATAATGGTTGATCGTAAATGTCACATTCACTTGACTTTAAGCAAGTTACACGTGTTTACGTCATCAAGTGATTTTTATTTCGACTTTTTATTTGTATATTTATTAATGTTATACTAATTTATTTGTTCTTTCGTTATTTAAAATAAAAATTATGTCAATTTGTATAATTTGGCGAGTGTATTGGCGATTTATATAATTTGGCGAAATTGGTCGACGGAATAACTAAGTAGTACTGTATTTTTTAATTATTTTCTATTATTTTCTAAAGGAAATATAAAAAATAATTAATAATTTTAGAACAAAATAATTTATATAATTTATAAAAAGAAAAAAAAGTAAATAAACATTTATTAGCAAATAAACAACAATAGCTGGGTTACCATGTCAACCTTTTCTGAAATAAGAAAAAAAATAGCTGTTTGATTAAAATTTGAGTTGCCATCATTAGAAAAATGTATATAAAATTAGAAAAAAATTAATATTTCGAAAACTAACTCGAATTTAAAAATTCTAATACCAGTTTTGAGATCTGCGGATCAATGCTGATTTTTGGTGTTAATTTCATGTCATCGCAATTAGTTACGCAACTTTGTGTCAACCTTATGTAGCATCGCACCTTTATGTCATCGCAAAGTATTCCATATTTTAGGAGAAATCGATTGAAACATAATCAGTTGTTTAATCAGTCGATTCATATATCCGTTTCATAAATTCGTTTGATATATCCGTTTCATAATTCGTTTCATTAGGATTTTATATATATATATAAGGTAGATAACAAAAGAACAAATAAATTAGTAAAACATTAACAAAAGTACAAATAAAACGTCGAATTCATGGTTTTATTAGCCATTATTGGCATTTAATCTTATAATTAATTAATTAATGGCAACCATTATTGGCATTTAATCTTACAATTTAGCGACAGTAATTTGGTCGACAGGATAACTAAGAAGTACCAAAAATTATGTATAAAATTTACAATTTTGAAATCCATCGTATTTGTAGGGGTTTATATATTTGTGTATATGTTATATGTTATATATTTGTACATTAAAATATGTTCTCTATCTTTCTGTCGCTCTTTAAACGGTCACTTCCGGTTTCAGAAAGTTCATTTCCGGTTTATATTTTGGGCTATAACTTTATTTCTTATTATCGCTGAACCAAAAGTAAAGCGTTTTTGGAATCCTAAATGTTTCAACTTTAATTTAAAATGATAAAAAAAGAAATCGAAAATTTTCGCAAAAACAGCGTTTTGAGGGTAGACACATACCTTAAGTACTTTTACATAAAAAAACATTAAGTGTTGTGTCGAACAATGATTATTTAATTTTTAATTAAGAACCACTAAAGTAAAATCGTGCTTTTTTAGCCCCGATATGCTATTTCTTTCAGGCAACAATTAAAACGCCGTCCCTAAAAAATAACGTTTCGTTACATAAGCCAGAAGTATCACTGATACGAAGCAGATGTATCACTGTACGGTTCAATACTGATAATCTCTACTGCAATTTTTTTAACGTCTAAGTATCGCACTTTTAAAAATTTTTACACATTCCTATAAGGAAAAAAAGCCCTTTTAACTGCAATTTGTTTGAAAACTGCATCTCTATTTAGTTTTGACAAAACAAGGAGCTGTTACAAACTATATTTCATTTAAGTATTCATATTAATGTTACAGAAAAAATGAAGGCATATGAATTATTAAATAGCCGATTTTTTTGTCGAGATTACGACATCTCTTTTTGCTGGGTTTGTGTATTATTCCGCTATAGTGACGTCCTACGCGTACTTTTCTATAGATGTTGTTTAAAACTGGACCGTAAATGTAGAATTCTTTAGCGGGTGCACGTGACTTAATTTTATATAAAATAAAATCGTGTATTTTAAGTTTTAAGACTGAAATATTCTTTATACTATCTGTATTTATTGGGTAAAGTGGTCCACATTTCGTCCTCTTTCCTAATTTCGTTCCCCTTAACTTTTCCGCTTCTGCGAAAGTGGCGTCACTTATGACGCAATTCACAGTGGACGGAAGGTAAAAGGGGTCAGTATTGAAAGTTTCGTTCGCCAAGACGCATATATAAATTAAAGGCGCCGACTTTCCTATTTTTAGAAGACCTGAGTAGAACGTTAATTAGTAGTTTACAGAACGTTAATTACTGTTCTGTAGGTATTTATTTTTTATTCGTTGTATGTATTTTAAGTAGGTAAGAATCTGACAGTAGCATACAGTGAGTTTTAGGACGCTCAGTTCATCTTACGGGAACTGAAGCTCCGTCATATTGGAAAGTAGCGTGATCCCAATTTTGTCCCCCTTGCAGTTCTTATTTTCATCCCAGGGACGAAATTAGGAATGCTTTTTCGTGACAATTTTTTCCTCATATTTGGATGGCCAATGTTTCGTTATGTTATTCTTCCATTAATAAATTAGTGCATTTCTTTGTGTCTTACTTTAATGTAAATTAAATCACTTACTCATTTAGAAATAAATTTTGATTTAGTTATAAGTTAAGCCTCAGCGTATTGGATTTTTTGGGGGACGAAATTGGGACCATTTTTTTTTCTATGCATTTTTTAGATACTTTTGAAAAAAACAATTTTCCGCATTGTTAAAAGTTTTTTGTACAGTAATCGCCTATGTTTTTATGTGCATGAGTAGTTAGTCTATGTAAAATCCAAATTTGGTAGGTTTTCACTGAAAATTACAACATTTAGGGCCTAAAAGTGACGTGGGGGGACGAAATATGGGCACTTTACCCTGTATATATATATTTCGTCGGGGGCGACACTAAATTCTGAAAAACAGAATTCCGGTTTTCTACTTTTCAGAATGTTTTTTTTTTTTTTTTTTTTTTTTTTCATAGCACCCTTCCTATACACACACGTGTGACATTAATAATGAGAAATGGATTATTTTGTAATTGACGGCCGCTACATTTGCAGCAGTTTCGTAAAACAAAAGAATACCCGTGAAGTGTTGGATTTCGTAAATCCTGAC
Organism: Maratus speciosus; assembly: GCA_963932465.1. Lineage (NCBI taxonomy): Eukaryota > Metazoa > Arthropoda > Arachnida > Araneae > Salticidae > Maratus > Maratus speciosus. The sequence goes on along the minus strand of OZ010797.1, from coordinate 495,927,040 downwards.
ATTAAAAAACATTAAATGTTGTGTCGAACAATAATTATTTAATTTTTAATTACGAATCACTAAAGTAAAATCGTGCTTTATTAGACCCCGGTATGCTATTTCTTTCAGGCAACAATTAAAGTGCCGTCCTTAAAAAATAACGTTACGTTACATGAGCCAGCCGTAAAACGAAGCAGATGTATTATTGTAAGGTTGAATACAGATAATCTCTACTACAATTTTTTAAACTTATAAGTATCGCACATTTCCAATTTTTACACCTTCCTATAGGGAAAAAAAAGTACTTTTAACTGCAATTTGTTTGAAAACTGCATCTCTATTTATTTTTGATAAAACATGGAGCTGTTACAAACTATATTTCATTTAAGTATCCATATTAATGTTACAAAAAAAAAAAAAAAAAAAAAAAAAAAAAAAAAAAAAAAAAATGAAGGCAAATGAATTATTAAATAGCCGATATTATTTGCCTAGTTTACAACATCTTTTTTGACGGGTTTGCGTAGTATTCCGCGATAGTGACGTCCTATGCGTACTTTTCCATAGATATTGTTTAAAACTGGATCGTAAATGCGGAATTCTTCAGCGGATGCAAGTGACTTCATTTTTTGTAAAACAAGTAAAAATTAAATTAAAAAAATCAAAACACCCGACTGCGTAAAAAGCGAACTTATTAATTAGTTCTCATTAATGTGAAACTATTTTTTATATTATTTACCTATTAAATTTATTTACTTGTATTGATGACTTTTAAGTTGTGTTTAATTGTTAGTTCTTATCCATAAACACTGTTTTGATGAGGCCTATAGATGTCTATGATAGTTAGAGTTGCAGAAAATGCTAGAGATACAACTTACACAACTTCCAGGTTGTGTAATATTTAAACGGAGCTTCTGACTATAAAATAGTCAATGAAACATCGTCTTCATTTTGAAAGACCTATCCAATGATATGCCACTCAATAGGGTGCGTAAAAAATGTTTTCGTCTCTACCGCCATTTTGTATTTTACGGCCGACATTTTGAATGTGTAAAAACAAAACCTAGCCTATAACCACCGGGCTGTTAAGACGAATCGATAGAGACCTCATTCATTAACCCGTAACTGGAGCCATGAATTTTCTTACGCATTCAGAGATATAATGTTATTTTCCTTTTTTGTCTTTTGTAAACAGCATTGGAATTTTTTTAGAAACGCAATATATTCTGGAAATCATGTAATGATAAAAGAACTACTTGTCGGTACTGAGGAATGATTTTATTCAAGGACAAAAAACACGTGATAGTCAGAGCCAAAGAACAAAGCGGAGTCATTCTGACTCCCGTCTCCAGTTACGGGTTAAAATCCATCCAGCGGTTGGGATGTTTCGAGGGTATAAAGAAATCCACATACACAGATACGCGTGAAATACATAACGCTTCTTGGCAGTTGGGTAATAAAAGCGTCTATTTAAGTTTTAAAACTGAAATATGCCTTGTGCTATCTGTTTTTATATTCAGTAAAACCGCCCTAAAGCGACCACGTTCCGTTCTAATAAAAATGGGTCGCTCCGTGAGGTGGTCTCTTAATGGAGGGCATGTTTAAATCTGGGTTTTAATTGTTGAAAAAAGGTAGTAATTAATGTTGCTGAAATTTATTTTTCACATTAGGAGAAAATAGGAAAATTTAAGTATTAAAACAAATGGTAATTACATAAGTTAATGACTGCAGAGTTTAAAAAATGAACACATCGACGTTTGCTTTGATTTTACGGTTTTATCTTTCATAACTTTTATTTCCAAGTCCTCTCAAAGTTCACTAAATAAATGCCTTTTTTTTTTTTTTTTTTTTTTTTTTTTTTTTGGACGGGAACAAATAATGACGATTTCATTAATTTATCTATTTCTTTGAGAGTTTCTTGACAGAATAGGGCAGGAGAGTTTATTGACCTTCATCCTTAATGTGTCATCAGAGAGTTAAATTCATTGTCTAGAAAGGCACAAAGGGGTTTAAACACTTAAAAGTTACTGGAATAAATAAAAATTCTAAACTTAGTTTAGAAGTTTGATGAATAATGCGCCCTCCGGAATTATTATTATTATAAAACCTTCTTCAAGTGACCCGGAAAAAACGGAATTTGTTTCATTTTATTCAAAGAAATGGGTCGCTCATGGAGTGAGTTCAACTGGGGTGGCCTCTGAATAGAGGTAAAATTAGTATTGAGTCTATGGGAATAAATTTCGTTCCATGCAAAAAATGGTCGTTCAGAGAGGTGGTCGCACAGGAATTTTTCACTGTCTATATATTTTTTTCGTCGGGGGCTACACTAAATTCTGAAAAAACAGAATTCCTGTTTTCTACTTTTCAGAATGCTTTTTTCCCACAGCACCCTTCGTATACACATGTGACATTAATAATGAGAAATGGGTTCTTTTGTAATTGGCGGCAGGCTTTTGCTGCAGTTTCGTAGAACAAAAGAATACTCGTAAAGTGTTGGATAAGTACTTTGACATTAAAAAACAATTAATGTTGTGTCGGACAATTTGATTTTCAATTAAAAATCACTGCAATAAAATCGTGCTTGATTAAAATAAGATACCGTAATTTAGTAAAATCTGTCCCTCTGATATCTTTTTGGAAGACATTTGGAAACTAGTATGTTGTGGCCATCACAAAACTTTTTTCTACATAAATCACGTCAATGAAATCATTTAAATAGTACAAGAAATTACATCGATTTAGAACCAATTCATATCAAAGTACATATGAATTTGAAGTTTCATGAAAATTCGTGCATTAGTTCTTGAGATAGAGAGCTATAGCGGGAATTCTGAAAAATGCATTCCGACAAATATCCATTTAGTTTCGTAAACACTTGACAAAGCTTTGGCATTTTGAAAGTCATAAAAATAGAAAGGCACTTGTAATGAAAATTTTAATCATTATTTATTTGAAATTACAAAAAGTAATATTATTGAACATATTCCATATCTACCAACTTGTACGGATTTTTCTTATCGCTAAAATTTAATAGTATGTTTTGCCTAAAACAATCGTCGAAATCTAACGATTTCTAGCGATGAAAAAAGACAAAAATTTCAACTAAATTTTAGTGGTAACATAAAACCGTACAAGTTGGCAGCTGTGATATTCATCTTTATTTTTCAAATTGATAATAGTACTTCAAGAAATTTTCCATTTCTTTGTTTTCTAGATACAAAGTCCGCTTCTCATCTGAAAGTCTGGAAGATATCTTTAGCTGTGACCTATTCATAAAAAATATAAATTTCATTTCAAAGAATAAAATTATCAGCATCGTATAAAAAAGCTTTAATTTACAGTAGAACCTCTGTTATTCGAAACTCTTTTAACAGAAACTCTCGGTTAACCAAAATCCATTTTTAAAGCCTTTTTCTTTTTAACTGTCACATTTCTTGTGTGCAGAATCCATTTTGAAAGCTTTTTTTTTTTTTTTTTAACTATCATATTCCTTGTGTGCAAGCGGTGCTTTCCGAACCACGAGTACATATAAATATTTTTTATCCCCTTCCTTAGAATTCCTTTGAATTTAAATTGAGTTCCCGTAAGCTGCGGAGTGGAACGAACAAATTAGCAATTCTGAAGCTTTTGAATGTTTTTGCAAAACGTTTGTCATGGCTGGAGCAACAGAAAGATTGTGATACTGGTAAACTAATAATACTAAAAAACTCCTTGATAGAGCTTCAAAAAAGGCAATCGAAACAGCGACAAACAAAACATTTTTTCAAACCCTTGTGAAATATGTAAAAGGTACTTAATTTCAAAATTAAAATTCAGGTCATTTTTTCTTGTTTCCATTTTGCTATTGCTTTATTTTTATTAAGCACTTGTTACCATAATAAGAAATACTACATATATTTGGGGCTGTGCAAATATAACGTTATCAACTTTTTGGTAATTTTGGACCCCCTCCCCACCTTACGATATCATACGTTATCATCCCTCGAACCCCCCCCCCCACCCCCCGCCGATAATGATATCGTTATCAATGTATAGTAATTCTTTAGATTTTGTGAATTTTTTTCTTTTGTTTGGAGTGATATACAAATATGGTTACATATATTTTTCGCATACTTTATTGATTCAAAGGAAGAGAAGTCAATAAAATATCAGCTTATATATCAAATAACACTTAAAAGAAATAGTTACTATTTAAAAGTATTTAATAGCTTTTTGTTACATAAGGCATTCAACAGTAATAATGTCTTTTTGCACTTGCCCCCTCAAAGGGGATAAGCAGAACTTCTTATTAACAAAACAGGTGGTCTTTCTCTTTTATTTATTAGTAAACACAAGTATCATTTCAAACAAACTTCGTATATGGCTTGTCGAACAGCGGATTATATATGCATACATGAATGACAGAAGAATAGCAATTCCATACGTTGGGGTGTTCCACATTTTAGAATTGGATGATTTGATAATCATTTAATGACTTTAATAATAACTTTGTATTTTCATAAAAATAGATAACATACTAAAACTAGATAGCATATAATTTTGATGTAAAGACGAAGTTACAAATAAAAGTGGATCAAAAATTATAACGATATCAAAAGACAACCCCCCCTCCCCCCCCCCCAGAGATATCTTACGATATCATGTGCCAGACCCCCCTCTCCCCCCCCTAAAATGATAACGTTATATATGCACAGCCCCTTTCTCCTTAATCTTAAAATTGAAGCATTCTCGGTTATCCGAAAGAGGGTCGGTCCCAATTACTTCAGATAATTGAGGTTCTACTGTATTTTAATTTTAAGGGTGTTCTCAAATCAAAAAGGGCCACTTTCTGACATAAGTTTTAATTTATTTTTGTTCGAAAATTCATGAAAATAGCCGGTGTTGTTGTTCAGAAACTATGTAATTGAGCTGTTTTTTCCATTTTTTTGCAAACGCAATAGATCTTTCAGACAATTGTGTCAAAGTGGACGTTTTGAACCGAATTTCCGCCCGAAGGAAGAAAGAGCACTCAAGAGCGGGCGAAAAACGTCTTTGTCACGTGATCACAGACGCTTATAACTCAATAGGTAATGGATTGATCAAAACATGGAAAAAACAGTTCAATTCCAAATTGCTTCCATGGTCAGGCTTTCCAATTTGATACTTTTCCGGTAAAAAATGAATTTGTAAATATGTCAAAACATTATACGCTTGTTGGGCAGAGCAGTTAAGAACAGCCTTAAGAACCCTTTTTAATTTGTAAGAAAAAATATAATATAACGCATTAAAAGAAATTTAATCCATGATTTCGAGTTATTACTTCAAATTCAAAAACACAACGCACACGAGGATTTTACACAAGTGTAGAATATCGATTTTGGTGATACAGCTTTGTTTCTTAGCACATATTAATTTTCAAGCCAAATTTATGCATTTCTCCAGTGACACCTTTCCTTCTGATGGCCCCATGTCCTCGTTCTTCTCATCTGCTAGCAATGTTTTCGGCAATTCTATTTAGCACAGAGTCAGCGATCTCACTGTTCGTTAATCCATCGCTCTCGACCTAGAAGTTTTGAATTGATTTTTTTTTCAATACTGTTTAAAATGTGCCTTAGGAACCTTTTCTTTTTTCTGTAAATTAAAACTTAAAATTGCTAAATAATTATTTAAAAAAATACCATAAAAATGTGGCATAAACATGCAAATAAGTAATTTAACTTTTTTAAACATTTTATTAAAAAAAAATAGTATAAAACTAACCGAAAATTTGTTAATTTCTTAAGGGGTCTCAAAATTCTTAAAATGGAAAAAAATGGAAAAAAAAAAAAAGACCGTTTTCATTAACATCTTAAAATGCATTTCATTTTAAGACACAATTTTTATTGTAAATTAAAGATATAAGTATGTTCTTTCATTTCACGTATTTAAAAAATTGCAAGATACAGAATTAGCATTTATAGGAGGCTCCAAACTGTCAGGGAATCCACGAGCAGAAAATTGGTATAACCGCGTATGCACAGGATTACGAAATAAATCTTGCAATGAGAGAGAAATTTTTTGTGCCTATTTATATACTTTAGTTTATAATAATTACCCTGAACCTAAATAAATTTGTAGTTAAAGCATTTTTATATTTTTAATACAAAGTTGTATTGAGCTCATGCAAAATTTAGAAAATTTTAACCGTATAATCTAATTAAAAAATATTTTTTGAACAATAAAAAGGAAATTTTAGGTTCAGTTTATACAAACTAATATGAAACGTATGTTTAGAAAATTTCATGAAAAAATATTCAGAAGTTTTTGAGATAACCCTTTATGATCAAAAACGTCATTTGGAGAAATCTAAAAGCCATAACTTCTGTTCTAATGGGAATTTCAAGGAAACAATTATATCAAATGTTCAGAAAAGATAGTAGTTTAGCACCTAAAAAAATTTAAAACTTCGAAATTTTTAAAACTTTAAGAATCCTGAGACCACTTAAAACTATTTAAATTTAAAACTATTAAGTATAAATACATTTTATGAATTCCATAATAAATGTAATAATGTTACACAGGAACTACACCATTTTTCTGACAATAGCATGACTATTTTAAAGGTATAAAAAGACAAACAACGCTTCTCAAGTACACAGTTTCATCTTCAACAAGCATGTTTTACAAACAAACATATGATAAATCAACAGCATTAAAATTAAAATTAATTTGTTACACTGGCATGGATAAATACAATTACTCAGCTACAAATTTTTAATAGGGAATTGACAGCATATAGTATATTGAGAGCTTATTGTATATTTTCGTTAGCGGTTATGTAATATTTACCTATATAGAGAAACATCTGCTTTTTTTCAGATTAAAAAGGGTGTAACAACGCCCGAGCGGAGTAGCATTTTTCACTCATATAAAAATTCTTTCTTTTGAGGCAGAACAATAGGGTCTGTTTCCACCCCGACGGAGATAAGCCGTGGAATTTTCGGAGGCAAAAAAGGGATTTTGGTCAAGACACAGCTAGAGTGAAATGTAAAAAGGGGAAATAGTCAGTGCTTGGGACAGCTAGACGAAGGTCGCTCTCTGAGGAACTCTGTACTGGACATAATTTTTTTTTTGTAAGCACGTGGCAAATGCTATGAGATGCTAAAGCGAGGATTTTGGCATCATTAAGTTCTCGTGTGCAGGACTGATGGGATTATTTTCAATGTATATAAACTTCTTTTTGGTTTTTCATTCAATTTGTTGTGTTTTATATTGAATTGCGTTTTAAATCAATTGTTTTATAAGCTATAGTGAAATCTTTTCCGAGTGGTGATTATACAAGGGTACCCTGTATACCTTTTATTTATCATTTATACATTTTCTTTTCCAGAAAAGGGCATTTATTACATTTTTCATTTAACACATTCGATATGCATGAGACTGTTAAGAATATTTCATACCAATAATCTTCAACTGCTTTCATGACATCGTCGATGAGGGCAATGTTAGGAGCAGCGTGCAGGAAATCATACCAGTAGCCTTTTCTTACCAAATACGAAAGGATCGTCTTGTGATTCAGTCGAAAATTATCTCTGCGTGGAAAATTTCAAATAATGGTTAAATTAACTGTTGTAAGCAAAGCAAGAAATAATATAATTTACATCACATATCTGTATTAATAATAAGAAATAGTACTAGTAAAATAGGTTTGTTTTTTAAACAACTAATGGCCATTCACGAAAATTTGGGAACAACATCGTTTTGGCACTAGTAACGAAGATCCGATGAATCCCCGAAAATAAAGTTGTTTTACCATGTTTTGGGGGCAAAAGGAGGAATATTTTTAACTCAGGGAAGGGGGAAATTTCAACATTTTTAAATAGGTGAATTGAGGCATCGTTTGTTGTGTATTGTTCCATTCTAAATTGAATGAAACTATCCGTAAGTCGATACGATCATTGATTACAAAGTTATGATAGGTGTTGCAACTCATTTTGGGGGAAAGGAATAATCCCTATTGGGGATTTCGGACTGCCATCGTCCCGTCCCGAGGAGAAAACTTCAGAACGTATTTGGATCCCAGCCGAGGCTGACGTTGTAATTTAATATGATCCGGCAAATCGCTGAGTTATGAATAATAAGAACAAATTTTTTAATGTTGTGTTGTGTAAGTGCAAATGTGAATAAACTGCGACGTATATAACGGGACCTCCTTCATTTCGTCAAGTGATTTAAAAATCTTAAAATTTATAACGACCCTGATCACAAGTTCTTTCAGTAGGTTTTATGAATACTAAGTCGAAAATTATACTTCATTAATAAGCACAGCTTTGTCACATTTCTTTTACGTTCGAAACATATTTTTTATATCATATCAAATAATCTAAAACTTATTAAATATCATCAAAATAGCAATAATCAAAATGAGAATCATCTGAGCATTCTCCAAGCTTATTAAAGTTGTCAAAACACGTGTATTCATAATTTTGTATTCATAAAACCGTTAATGGCTCAGTCTTCATACAATCCGCCTAACTTTGTAAAGAATGATCGTAGCGACTTGCAAATGGTGTCATTCGATTCAGAATTAAAAATTACATAATAAAAGATATCCCACTTCACCTAATTTTAAAAAGTTAAATTCCTCCCACCAGCTAAATACCCTATCTTCCACCCCCCCCCCCCCACACACACACACACTCCCGCCCCCACAAAAAAAACACGGTAAAACAACTTTATTTTTTGAGGACTCATCGGATCTTCATACCTAATGCCAAAGTGATGTTTTTTCCAAATTTTCGTGAATGGCCATCAACTGTTACTGTAAAAACCTATTTTATCTGCATAAAGTACACTCATGTCCAAAATTAAGGTCACAAACATAAAGTCTGAGAAAACTGATGAATTATTCAGTGTGTTGCCACAAAATTTGGCCCATAGGTATATTACAATGGGGGAAAGAATATAGCAACGTAACTATATGGGAAAGATTTTAATTGTGAATTAAAATACAGAGTATATCAAAAAGTGATCATGAATCAGAGATAAAGCATTTATCTCGAGAAAAGTCCGTCTAATATGGAATGTGACCACTGTGCACTGCTATACAAGCCTCACAACGAGCTCTCATACTGATTATGAGGGTGTCATTAAATGTTTGTGACAACAAAGGCCATTCTTCCAAAAGCGCGGCTTTTAACTCCTGGTGGGTCCTGGGAGGGGAGTTACGCTGTACAATGGCTCTTCCTAGACCATCCCAAACATGTTCAATAGGATTGAGGTTCAGAAACCTCGACGTCCAGTTCATACGGCGAATATCCTCTTCTTTAAGAAAATCATCAACAATGTGAGCTACGTGTGGCTTCGCATTATCGTCCATAAACATGAAGTCCGGGCCTACAACACCCCGGAACCACCTCACATAGGCTTCAAGGACCTCATCCCTATGGCGATGTGCGTTGGCAGTACCTGTATCGAAGTACCCGTATGGTGAACGACTGCCCAACATTATGCCGCCCCAGACAAGGATTCCTTTGCCACCAAATATGTCGATTTCTTTTATGTAGGAGGGATGATAGCGAAATCCACGTTGTCTCCAGATGAAGAAGATTCGACGAGAATCACTCTGCGTGGTGAATATCAACTCATCACTGAAAAGAACATGCCCCATTCTTGTTGTGTCCAAGACTGATGTCTTCGGCTCCATAACAACCGGACTCTACTGTTGGATGCAGTGAAAGGGACACGTACGACTGGACGCTGGGCGCCAGGGATGAAGTCCTTGAAGCCTATCTGAGATTGTTCCGGGGTGCTATAGGTCCGGATTTCATGTTCATGGACGATAATGCGAGGCCACACAAAGCTAACATTGTTGATGATTTTCTTGAAGAAGAGGATATTCGCTGTATTAATTGGCCGTCGAGGTTTCCGGAACTCAATCCTATTGAACATGTTCAGGATAGTCTAGGAAGAGCCATTGCACAGCGTAACACTCCTCCCAGGACCCGTCAGGAGTTAAAAGCCGCACTTTTGGAAGGATGGGCTTTGTTGCCACAAATTATTGACACCCTCGTAAACAGTATGAGAGCTCGTTGTGAGGCTTGTATAGCAGTGCATGGTGGTCACACCCCATATTAGAATGACTTTTCCCGAGATAAATGCTTTACCTCTGATTCACGATTTAACACTTTTTGATGTACCCTATATCTTAATTCACAATTAAAATCTTTTCCTTATTGTTATATTGGTACATTCTTTTTCCTGTTGTAATGTACCTCTGTGCCAAATTTCGTGGCAACACAGTGAATAGTTCATCAGTTTTCACAGATTTTATGTTTGTGACCTTAATTTTGGACATGAGTGTATAATTGTCAACTTTGGACTCATAAAACCTAAAAAATGATAGTACCGACAATGGCATGGGGGACATTCGATTTAGAATTAAAAATTACCTAATAAACGATACCTCACTTCACCTAATTAAAAAAATGTTGAAAGATGGAAGACCCTTTGTTTAGGGGTTGAATTCACGCTGAAAGAAATTCTTAACTCCAGTACGTTGTAATCTATCTATACCAATCTTCTATACTAATATTATAAAGAAGTAAAGCTTGTTTATTTGTAGGAGGTAAGCTCTGGAACTACCGAACCGATTCCAAAAGTAATGGTATCAAAATGATGGGGTTAGTCCCACTTAGAACATAGGCTATATCTTATGTCCGTGCCACTGGCCAAAAGGGAGAGCAGGAGCAAAAAACGTTCTAAAAATGCGATTTTTATATTACTGATGAGCGTAGAAACATGAAATTTGGAATGGTAGTTACTTATAAGATATAAATGATCTCTATAATGATATATAAGAAATGTTCTTATAAGAACATTTCTTAAAAAATTCGAAATTTAAAAGGGGTGAAAATGCACGAAAAGCGTTCTAAAAAACGTTCTAAATTGCGATTTCCACGAAATCACAGAAAGTACCAATTCGATTTTTTTTTAAATGGTGTGAAAACGATGGCGATAGCCCTCGCTCCAACACAGGCATTATTTTATGTCGGTGCCACTACCCCCAAAGAGGGGTGCAGGATCAAAATACGTTCTAAATTGCGTTTTTTGTGATACTGCATGGGTTAGCAACTTAAAATTAGGCATGGTAGTTACTTATATGATATAAATGATCGCTAAGAACATTTCTTTAAAATTTTGAAATTTAAAAGGGGTAAGAATGCGCGAAAAGCGTTCAAAAAACGTTCTAAATTGCGATTTCTACGCAATCTCAGAAAGTACCCAACCGATTTCAAAAGTAATGGTTTGAAATTGATGATGACAGCCCTTGCTCCTACATAGGCTCTACTTCATGTCGGTGTCACTGCCACCAAGGTGTTGCGGAAGCAAAAAGCGTTCTAAATTGCGATTTTTGTGCTACTGAAGCGACTAGAATCCTGAAATTAGGAAGGGCAGTTATTTATAAGATACAGATGATCTATAATAGTCCAGGAGCCGACATCACAAAACCCTATGTTATCAAGCACAAGAAAAAACCTTTATTTTATGGAAGAGTAGAAGTAGGGGAATCTAATGATCCATGTCTACCGGCAGTGAAGTGGTGCATAAGCCAAAAATTAATACCACCAGTTCACTCGCAAGTTTATCGTTGTGTTTGTCCTACAAACAAAGGTATGAAAACAGGGAGGACTGGGAGCAGGAAAACACAATGATAAACCTACGAGTGAACCACTGGTGGTGTTAATTTTTAGCTTATGCACCACTTCACTGTCGGCCGACATGGATCATTAGATTCCCCTACTTCTACTCTCCCATAAAATAAAGGTTTTTTTCTTGTGCATGATGACATAGGTTTTTGTGCTGACGACTCTTAGACTATAAGTACATTTCCTAAAAAATCGAAATTTAAAAGAGGCGAAAATGAGCGAAAAGCGTTCTAAAAAACTTTCTAAATTGCGATTTTTACGCAATCTCAGGAAGTACCGAAACGATTTAAAAAATAATGGTGTGAAACCATAGTAAGAGCCCTCGCTCCAACATAGGCTGTAGTTCATGTCAGAGCCACTACCCCAAAGGGGTGCAGGAGCAAAAAATGATCTAAATTGCGTTTTTTGTAATACTGCAGGGGCTAGCAACTTGACAATAGGCATGGTAGTTACTTATAAGATATAAATGATCTCTAAGAACATTTCCTAAATAATTCGAAATTTAAAAGGGATGAAAATGGACGAAAAACGTTCTGAATGGCGATTTCTACGCAATTTCAGAAAGTACCCAACCGATTTCAAAAGTAATGGTTGGAAATTGATGATGCCATCCCTTGCTCCAATATAGAATCTATTTCATGTCGGCGTCACTACCATCTTGCGGTTGCATTTTAAAAAACGTTCTAAATTGTGATTTTTATGATACTGAAGGGGCTAGCAACTTGAAATTTGCATGGTAATTACTTGTGAGATTTAAATGTTCTCTGAGAACAGTTTCTTAAAAATTTGAAATTTAAAAGAGGTGAAAATGAACGAAAAGCATTCTAAAATCGTTCTAAATTGCGATTGCTACGCAATCTCAGGAAATATAAACCGATTTCAGAAGTAATGGTTTTAAATTGATGATGACAGTCCCCGCTCCAATATAGCCTATATTTTACGTTGTTGTCACTACCGCCCGGGGGTTACAGGAGCAAAAAATATTCTAAATTGCGTTTTTTGTGTTACTGAGTGGGTCTAACATTTTAAATTTGGAATGGTAATTACTTCAAAGATGCAAATGCTTTCTAAGAATTGTCGAAAGAAATTTCCAAATTTAAAAGGATGAAGTGAGCGAAAAGCGTTCTATAAGCGTTCTAAATTACGATTTTTACGCAATCGTATGAAATACGAAACCGATTTCAAACATAATGGTTTCAAATTGATGGTGATAGAACCTGCTCAAACATAAGCTATATTTTATGTCGGTGCCACAACCCCTAGAGAGTTGCAGGAGTAAAAAACTTGGTAAATTCATTGTGACAGTCCCTGTTTCAACATTTTTCGAGACCTACTTCAACTCTGTTTCGGCATTTTTTGTTGGTGCCACTAACACCAGAGAGGAGGTAGACTGTTAGACAAGAAGCTTGGAATTTGGCATGATGCTTAATTTTAAGAAGTAAATGTGTTAGGATGGTTTCTAAAAAATTCAAAGCTTCAAATGAATACTGAAATGAGCATAAAAGTCTCGAAATACTTTCTAAATTATCATTTATTTAGAATTAGTTTTAGTTCTTCTTATTAATTAAAATCTCATTTCTGTCTATTGCAGTTTTATAATGAAATTTAGTTAAACTGTGGCTTAATTTGTAATTTTTGAATTATTCCGAAACGTGTTCTTCTAATAAAATATAGTCATGCAAATATCACTTGGCATATGCCAACTATTACGCGAGCAAAGCCGCGGGGTTTGCTAGTTATGTTATATTTCATCAGTGCAATCTGTTGTGGCATAATTTTACTAGTACCTAGTTTTTCTCTCTCACATTTTTCAAACCTTGTTCTATATAATAAAGACTTCAACCGTACTCAAAACATCATGTTATGCCAAGCAATTCGAAGCAGTATTTCCCTCTTCAGATACGAAGCCAGTAGCCAATCAAGCATTAAAATATCGTTACCGAATGACTGTTTCACCAACAGTTGCACAGCGCAATCCTTTATGTTGAAATACGGCAGTGGATCAAATAATCAAAACGGGTTCCCATAAATGAACTCGGAGACAATATCCATGTAGGAAAATTATTTATTATCTCAATGGTAGTTCACAAAAAGCAGAGCATTTTCCAAAAATAGGAGTGCTTTGTGCTGCAGTATCATTAGCCAGAACCAGAACATTTTACCAATGCTCAACAGTACGTTAAGAGATTAGTAGTTAGATTCGATAGATTATCGAATTTTACATAAAGAAATGATAGTAAACAGTAATACAGATTATTATGGAGATATTCTTCCTGGTGTCGTACTAAGATGTTAACAAGTCAAAAACATCAAAAATCTAGTTCTGGAACACATGCAGCCCAATAAATACTACACACAGACGATTTTTTACTGCAATGCGGAAACTACTTTTGGCGAGTGGAAAAGCATAAAAAGACGAACAATATTTTCTATCTGCGTAGGAAAACATGGTAATGGGATACTTCCGATAAAGTGCGCGAAAAGGTTTTTAGAATACAGGAGAAAATATGGTAAATTTAAATGTGATTTGCAGAACAATAATTTTTGTTAATATTTTAGAATTCAAGAATGATCGTAGCGACTTGCAAATGGTGTCATTCGATTCAGAATTAAAAATTACATAATAAAAGATATCCCACTTCACCTAATTTTAAAAAGTTAAATTCCTCCCACCAGCTAAATACCCTATCTTCCACCCCCCCCCCCCCACACACACACACACACTCCCGCCCCCACAAAAAAAACACGGTAAAACAACTTTATTTTTTGAGGACTCATCGGATCTTCATACCTAATGCCAAAGTGATGTTTTTTCCAAATTTTCGTGAATGGCCATCAACTGTTACGATGACGGCCTTTAAGATTGAAATAAAAATGAAAAGACTTTGAAACCAAAATGCGTGAAATGTTTTTAAGCAGGATTTTGTAAAGTAAAATGAAATATTAATGTACGCATTTAGATGTAGTTGAAAGTAAAGTAAAATGAATGGTTGAAATATTTTTAAGACAGGGAAGAATTAAACAGTGCTGTAAAATTAAATTAGATGGGAAAAACTTGTAGAATACTTTTAAGATAGGACGGAATTTTAAATTTCGTCATATATTAATATATATAAGCTTAGCCCTTTATGTCCCAACTTATGAATTCATGAAAATTTTATCTTCTAAAGCATTTTTCATGAATTTTTGAAACTTAGAAGATTTACACGATAATTTAGTAAATTTTAGAAGGATTTTGCCAATTAAAATTTAATAATTAAATTTGAATTCATAGGGATTTTGTGCAATATTTACAGCTCCACTCAAATTTTTAATTTAAAATAGTTTTTTTAGTATTTTGTAGAATTAGGAAATGTACAAATATAATGTTCGTACAATAGAAATATTTCCGAACTGAAACTTTCCGCCGATAGCTGAAAAGATGCAAAGGCAAAAAAAAAAAAAAAAAAAAAAAAAAAAATCATCCTTAAAAAAATATTTTTGTTTTTGCAGCCAATAATATTTTTGGAACAAGATAAAGTGAAGTATCTATTACTCATTCTAAACTGTATTACTACTAATCGATGAATTAAATAAATTTTATAACAAGTTATTTTAATGGTACTTTAAAGTGCCGTCGAGGCATAAAGGGTTAAATGAAGCACAAACTGTGGGACTTGTTTTCTGGAGTCTCCCTTCTGAAGTCCCACAGCACTTTATGTCTTTACGGCTATTATATTTTATCGATTGACAATAAATTTCCAGATAGACGTATCATGGAACTATTTTCAGTGTCGGTGTCTTTTCTTGTGGCCACGCGGCCTTTTTCATCTTTAATGTCTTTACAAGAAAACTGCTGGACATGCTGCAGGAGGGAGAAGTTTCCTTCAAGTTCGATCTAATGTCATTATCTACTTTTCATTGTTAAATCTCCATCCTTTTTCTATAAACCCCATTTTATTGCTTTAGAATGCGAGGAAGAACTTTTCCCTTCTAAACGCAGCCTAACACTCTATCGATGTACAGTCGTGGAAAGAAAAACGTAAACACCCCCTACTAATTCCTCAACAATTTATCGTAGAAGAAAGTTACTGGTACTGAACGATTGGAAATAAAGTCTACTTTTAAATGACGTATATAAAATTTGCTTAAGGGGCCATCTACATATTAAAACGAACCCAAACTTCATTTTTTTCAATGACAATACCCAATTTTAACAAGATATTTCAAATCTTCGGTTCAAACTTTGCCTAGACACCCAATTTCAAGTCATTTGAATGATAAGTTTTTGAATTATAAACATTCAAAATTTAGTGATTCTAACGTTAAATTACATTTTCATATTTTTATTAATATCTCCTGAAATTATACTTCTAATGTGCTAATTTTTTTGGGTAGCAATAATTCTAAAATACCCAAACATAAATAGGTTGAATTTGCAATTTTTATAATTTTATGATATGAATTATGAAATTAATATTCGAAAAAATTATGAATTGCAACCTACAATTTCTTTGATGGAGTTAGATTTATTAAGTCCTGCTTTATGGAAATCCAAAATTTCACATTTTTCTTCCAAGCAGTTTTCAAATTGTGCCTAAAAAACGGCAAAATGATGGTCTAAGGGATGGTAGAAGTGACTAGATATTTTGAAATTTCTTATGCTATCCTGTAAATCGAGCAGTCTTCAATGACTGCTTGAGTGAGGCTTAAGATACCTTGATCAAGAAGGAGGCTCTCTCGGTCAGCAATCGAATACCGAACTTCAATCTGGATACAGCCCCTAAAATACGCTCGTTTTAAAATAATTAATTTCTCGGAAACTTATCGTACGAATTGCATAAAAATTTGTTTTTCGGCTAATTGAAGCGTGTAGAGTTCATTTATGCTGTCAGAATTGTGTACTGCTATTGAAAAAACAAAGTTATGGTTCGTTTTAACATGTGTATGGCTCCTTAAGCCAATTTTATATACATCTTTTAAAAGCAGATTTTATTACCAATCGTGTGGTACCAGTAACTTTCTTCTACGATAATTTTTTACAGAGTTAGTAAGGGGATGTTTACTTTTTTCCCCCACGACTGTACAAAGCGTCATTGCATTCTCTGTTTCCTACCTCGGAGAGTCCTCTTGTAAGAATAATCAGATTACCATGTGTAAAACTGCATCAAAAATCCTTCGATTTTCATTCTCTATCATTTTACATAGTAAAGCCAACACACACACGAAAAAAAAATACTTTCATTTCGAACAGGGTCTCGAAATTAGGGGGTGCAGAGGGGGCATGTGCCCCGGGGACCAAATGAAGATTTTGTTTGTCGTTTTATACAAAAATGTATTGTATATATGAAATACAAAGGAACTCGCAAGCTAATGTTAAACCTATGGAAGCGTTCTGTAAAATTTTTTGCGCTTGTATCTTAGTATTTTAAAATGATTTTTTTTTTCTTAGGACAGCTTAGGTTGATCTTCATCGTTGCTATACTTCTAGGTTTCGGAACCGGTACTGAAAGTGAAAGTAAATTTATAATAAAAATCTACAACCAAAATCTAAAATATAAACACTAACCCGGTTAGAATTCAACCTGAGGTATTCTAAGCAAGGAAAAAAAATCATTTAAAACTATTATTATGCAAGTGAAAATTTAAAAAAAGAACGCCCCCATAGGTTTAACATTAGCAATACAGTTTCTTCGCGTGACTAGTGAAGGCTCTTAACGCCCAAGCTAAATGTTAATCCTATGGGAGCGTTGTTTGCATATTTCTTGCTCGCATTTTAATTATTATTAAATGATTCTTATTTTTTAATAATTTTTTTTGCATAGAGTACGGATCATTCTCACAATCTTTTAACTTTTAAGTCCCTGAATAATATTTTTTATTTTAATACATATTGTTGTGTTATTTTATTTCATATGCTGGGGAACATCCCATTGCAGGATAGCATAAAAATATTAACGAGATAAATAAGTTTTGAACGATGATGGGGGTCCAAATACCAGGAAAACTCCTATACCGTCCCGTGTCCCTGATGCTGATTTTTAAGTTTGGAGCTGTCTGTATAAAATTGTTTCAATAAAAGTAATTCGATGTAGTTTTTTCCGAAACTGGGACAATTGTTTTATATAAATATCTAGCAAAAAGTTAACCTGCACACATTTTTACGGTTGATATCATTTTTTTAACTCTGTCTCTGGGTTTTAGATTCCTTGCCATCCCTCTTGCTAAATTTAGACAGAAAATCACTTCAGATGCAGCGACAGAATTTTTTTCAAGTTTTTTCTCATGCAAAAGTATGCTAGAGAAAGAATGTCTAAAATTCTTTGACAGTAAATTTACTGCAGAATTTAAATCAGCATTTAAATATCAATTTCAAGCATCGTGGCTTTATTGGTAGTCTTACCGTCCCCAAGGTTTATTCCTGCACTTTTCGAAGTAAATAATTTTTTTTTATTTATTTAATCCAATGTAAATAACTGTTTCTAAAAATCAATGAACATTGTGGCTATCAATTAGACTTAACATGGTTTGCCTAAAAATAGTGGTAATTTTCCTTACCGTCTCATCCTTACCATCCCTTTTTTTTCCATTACCGTTCCTTTTTTCCTATACCATCCCCCTTTTTTTCCTTCCGTCCCTTCTTTAACGCCCCTTTAAGACAATATTATACCAAAATTTTGTACTAAAAATACTACATAGTTATTATTTCTTATGAATGTCCTGTGGGTACTATGCAAATTCATTATAAGTACAAATTTAGAAGAAAATAGAAAGTATTAGTGCTAAAATCGTAAGGAAAATTAAACTTGCAAGTTTAACTTAAACCTCGGTTAAATAAAAAATATTTCGCTGCTGACCATTTTTTCTTTATTTTGAATCATTAAGGCATTCGTCTATTAGATTAAAATGTTATTTTAGCAAGTTTAATTTCACCCGATTTTTATTCCCGAAAGTCAAAAGATTGTGAGAATGCGTCGTACCTGGGGTCGTTTTTATTGTGCGTGAGGAGGGAGGGGGTGGGGGGGGGGCGGCGCCAAAATCAAGATTTGCCTCAGGCGCAAAAAAGGATAGTTTGGCCCTGATTTTGAAACTTTGAAGTTAATTTCAGCATTTTTACAAACACAGTTACGCAGTGTTATTTGTTGGTGAAAATTGAAATTGTTTTCAAGTGGAGGAAAAAGGAAAGCAAACATTTGATCTTTAGATACTAATAAAATTTACACGCAGAGGAAACGAACTTTTGTCAATGGAAAAAGTAATTATCAAAATCCAGGTGTCGCGTTAGGGTGAATGTTACTTGTGAACGGACACAGTATCTATGTACTGGCAAAATGAGTAAGCTCCTTCACTTGAACATGTAATTTTAATGAAATAATTCAAACTTACAAATTGTAAATGCATTCTTTAATTCCAAGTACATCCTCCATTATCAAATTCGCTGCATTCACAATGTCGCTTAAAAGAGTATAAGCCTCCATAGATCTCTCTTTAAAGACGTAATTGTACTTCAAATTGCTTTCTTGCTGTAAATACCTAAAAAGAAAAATCGAAACATGGCTTTATTTAACATTGTATAAGCTTTATATGTAAGGTAAAATGAGCTTAAAATAACCATATGAGTCGTTGATTTTGAAACTGAAGCAAGTTCATTTTATGTTACTGCTAGATATTTAACCTTTAACTGATGTTACAGAAATTGTCACATAACTAGTGTGAAGCGGTCTGTGACACCGCTCCATCGAAAGATGAATAAAAGCCACGATTTACTCATAGGATGTTGTTTTTGTACTAAATTTTTTGTACAGGAGTGTTATAATTAAAATTCACCTATTCAAAAGTCTCTGGTGTTGTTAATATACTAAAGTTCCAAACGAAACAAAATTTCAGTAGTGTTTGTAGATAAACTGAAATTTGCAAGTTAAACTATGAAAATTGAAAAAAGCACCGGTCTGTGAGACCGGTAACATCAGTTAAAGGTTAATAAATAGTGTTCGAACGTAGTATTTTAAAATATTCGTAAGCAGTAAGACTTATTTTAAACTAGCTGACCTGCCCGGCGTTGTCCGGGCCCGTGATAATATTCTTAAATGAACCTTAAATTTGTATTATTTAATCTGCCGCGCATGCGCGGCAAACGTTGTTACTTCCAATTTCTACCGCCATGTGGCGAGATGTGTTCTAAACAAACCTATATCCAAATGAAACTCCGTTATTGAAATTTTCCGTAGCTATATTACTCGAGGGGATGACGATATCAAATAAGAATTTAAGAAATCTGCTGAAAATCATTTAGTTCCACCTTCCACCACCAGGGGTCGCAATATGTTTAATATGAACAGCCGAAATACCGAAGCGCTGTCCGCAGAGCCTACGGCCCCGTAAATCAGGCGTGCTGCGCACGCCCTGCAAAATCTGTTAGTTTCAATTTCCGTGCCCAGTTGCCGCACTCTGTTCTAAACAAACCTTTTCATGTGGTCTAATTGCTATATTTAATCAAAAGTACTTTTCCCCTCCCCTCCCTGTCTCCGCAAACATAGCTAATACAAAATATGTCTCGCGTGAAAAAGTGATTGCTTTCTTTTTCCTTTAAAAAATCGATTTCATAGACAGTTGTCTATTAGTCTATGCTCAAATGATTTCAGATAAAATTGCACGATAATTGAAAACTCTTAATTAATGTATATTTGTTAATTACAGTGGGATTTCAAAGAAAATTACATAGTTGGGTTCAGTATTAAAAAATACACATAAATTTGTTAATTTCAAATTGATAAATGCAATATTAAAAAAAAAAATCTATAGAGCTGGAAAATTGCCTAGTCTCTTTAGTCTCGTGTTTCTTTGAAATAATTTTCAGTCCCGCTCGAAGAACGCATCTCATTGACTGCGCACGCCTGAGTAAGAATTTATTCTGCGGTTTCATAAAAATCTATGCTTTTGTTGAATTATGAATACCTTTCCGTTCTTTTAATTTGGGTTTTTTTAATTAATTTCTCAACTAATTATTAGAAATTTAAAATTCGGAAGCTCAGGTACACCAGGAAAGGCCTTGGACTATCTTCACAAAAATTTTGTGCCTCGTACGTGCGTAGATTCGCTAGCCATCGCAGACACACACGCACAGACAGACAGAGCGACGCGTTCTCTTATTAATATAGATTTTTTGTGGTCTTATTTCTTGTCAATTTAATATGCAGTAATGGATATCCCAGTTATAGCTGAAAAAAAATCATAGTTTTCGCATGCGCCAATGGACTTGTTTCACTTTCAAAAGCGATGAAAATGCAGATTTTCTTTGAATGGAATAGAATTATAATAACAAAAATTGAATACTTTATTTTCTTTACTTATTTCAATATTTTATTCTTTTTTAGAAAGGATACAATAAAACAAAAAAAAAATTATTCATTTCATAAGAAAAAGTGAAAAGAAAAGAGAAAATATTCAGTAATAAGTTGTATCCCGATAATTATATATTTAAAACTTAGATAGTGAAGATTTTTAAAGTATTCATGATGAAATTCTGTTTGTGCTTATTATACACAAGGCCGTTATTCACAAGTGAATTAAAACTTTTTGAATAAAACATAATTATATTGCGTCAAAGAGATGGTAGATGAAATCATTAAAAGAATTATACTCCTAGTTATTAGCCTCCGTTACGGTATACTATTTCTTTCTTCCAGATTATTTTGTGTATTCCAAAAAATAACGTTACCTTACAGGAGCCAGTCGTAAAACAAAGCAGTACGATTAAATACTCAATAGCAATTTTTTAAACTGCTAAGCATAGCACATTTTCGATTTTTATATCGTCGTATTGGAAAAAAAAAGTACTTTTAAATGCAATTTGTTTGAAAACTGTATCTTCATTTATTTTTGAAATATTAATTTTTTTGCAGTTTTTAGAGCCATTTGCTTAATATTGGCAACGGTAGTACTCCATTTCTGTAGAAAGTAAAGGAAAAACAGTTCTAAAATACTAATTATATATTTTTGTTGCCATTTTCTCATAGCAACCGAAAGAAAATGTAATTAAAACACGTGCTATTTTGAAAAAAAAAATAAAAACGAATGATTTCTGTTAAAACAATGGAGCTGTTATAAACTATATTTAATTTTAAGTATCTGTGAATCATTAGATTTTTTTTTTTCGATTTCCTTGAATAACAACATCTTATTGCTAAATTTGTGCATTTTTTCGCGATAGTGATGTGCTATGCATGCTTTACTGTAGATGTTTAAGAGTAGATCATAAATGTGGAATTCTTAAACGGATGCGAATGACGTCATTTTACATAAAATAAAACGTGTGCTTTAACTCTTAAAATTAAAATATGTTTTGTACTGCAGTAGAGTCCCGCTTAACCGAGTTATTTTCTTCTGATGGATTGGTGGCTTCTATTATTATGAAACAGCCATTATAAATGAAGAGTTAGAAAAAAAATTATGACCGTTTTTTTTTTTCCCCATTCTGACCAGAAAATCAGAGTTCTAACTTTTTACGGCTGCTCTTTCATCTTCACCTAACGCTTCATTTATAATGGCTGTTTCATAATAATAGAAGCCATCAGTCCATCAGAAGAAAATGAAGTAATGGAAATGCCGGGGGCGACACAAAATTCTGAAAAAGCAGAATTCCTGTTCTCTAGTCATCTATTATTTCTTTTGAGTGAATTCACGCCATGTCCGTTGCGTTGCGTACGTAATTCTAGAAAGGCAAATTCATTTCACCGAAAAAAGCGTACTCAAGTTTATCCACGTGGTTTAACACAGATAATCCCAAATTATCATTAAGTGGATTTCTGCAAAGCATTCCCAGACAGCGGATTGGTCGGTGTCAGACATCAGTATTGGTTCAGGATTTGCACGATTAGTCAGAATTTTGATTGTAGGTTGCAGAGCCTTACATTGATTGACTTCACACAATATAAGACAATGAGTATGCCTCCTTTATATCGTATGCCTCGGTCCGTTGTTATATCGTTCTGACGACAACAGCTTAGAAATTTTTTTATGCTACCATCTAGCTGCAGAGTCTGTCCTGGAAGTACAGAGATTTAATTTTTCGCGCCAGGCAGAAGGCCAAAAGGACGTAGTTTGCGGACGGTACGTGGGATGGTGACTCAGCTACAGAATACGGCGGAAGTCAGTTGGCCATGAGCCTTTGCAGCGCACGGATAGCTCGTGAAGCAGACACGTGTTTGAAAGTGGCGTTATGTTATCAGAATGCAGGGGAGTGTCGAGCAGCAATACGCCACAAAATTTTGTGTCAAACTAAACAAATCGGCTACTGAGACGCTTGCCATGTTACAAGAAGCCTACGGGAAAGATTCTTTGTACAAGGCTAAAGTACTTAGGTGGCACAAAGCCTTTAAAAACGGAAGAGAGGATATCGATGACGAACGACGCGCTGGGAGTCCATCAAGTTCTCTAACTTCAGACGGCTAAAATGAAAGCGCTTTTGGACTCTGATCGTAGGTGTCCGAATAATTGCGGAGACGTTGGGACTTACAAAATCGATTGTGCATCAAACCGTCACGAAAGAACTTCAAATGCGGAATATTTGTGACAAGCTGTTTCCAACTAATTCTTCAGAGTGCCTCAGTTCCTAGCAAAACACAACATCCCAACGCTTAAAATCCAGCTTAAAAGTTTACCGTTTTGACAATCTGGATAACTTTCAGAAAAACGTGACGCGCGTTCTGAACAGCATTCCAGTTGAAGGCTTCCAAGCGGGCATAAATGGGTGGCAAAGACGTTGCCAACGGTGTATTAATGCAGGAGGAGGCTATTGTGGTGAATATTAAGTGTCTGTAAAATTATCTTCACATAAACGAATTTTATGGAATCAGTCTCATTACTTCCTAGACAGAACCTGTACTGTACATCTTGTAATAGCTATCTTAAAGCAGGGCTGTCCAACGCGGCGCCCTTTGAAGATTTTCTTGTCGCCCTTTTGCAAGTTTTCTGTTATTAGACTTTTTAGAAGTAAAATTCCATTATAAAGAATGCTTTCTTTAAAATCATTAATATTTGCATCAGAGATGTTTTCAAAAACTGTGAAAACGCATTAAAAATCAGAAATATACTTTTAAAATTTAATGATGTATATTTTCAACATTTGTAGCTATTGTTTATAAAGTGTCATTAAGATGGTTAAATTTGTTAATAATCGGAAATAGGTCTTTTTAATACTTAAGAAGTAACAGAAAAATGAACCTTTTTCACCTTCCCCCGCCCCTTTGAAGACACATGTGCATAAAAGTTCAACTTTTTTTTCTTTTTGCTGTTGTCACTCTGTCCATTGGCTGTTTCATTCGAGGGATAAAAGGGCTTATTTTCTCCTTCTTGACTTTTGAAATTTTAGGGGTTTTTTTTTTTCAATTTGCTCAAAAAAATTAATAAAACAGTGCAGAATCCAGAATGATTTCCATCTATGAAAGCACTTTCAGACTATCTCTCTCTGGTACCACCCATAACCTCCTGAGTCCTGGCATCCATTTAAATGGATGTTTTGCTTTCTTCTTCTACTGCGTTAAATTTCATTGTAGCAATCTAAAACCAGTTGTTTTTGGTAATGTATGAATAAAAAATCGACATTCAGCTTTTGGATTTTGGCAACGGTAACTACTTTGTATACAAAATGGCGTAATAAATGAGTCAAATTGGAATTCTACGTTCTGCTAGTAATTTTCGTTTTTATGTTATTTTAATTTGTTTAAACTATTTTTATTTTGCAATTTTAAATCAGATGTTAATACTTGCCTTATGTTCTTTATAATAAATTCTTCTCTTTCCCATACTTCTCGCATTTTTTTAATTACTTTAAAGCGAGTTATGGCCTGAACATCGATTTAGATGGATGTGCTGTAAAACAAAATTAAAAAATAGAAATTTATTAATTTCTTTAAAAACGTCATTTTTGATGCCTATTTGTTGAAAAAAAACTCATATTTAAAAACATTTATGCATTACATTTTGCTTGGGTCTCAGGAGGATATAGATCGGTCACTATCATGCCTATCTTTATTTTTGTACTTTTTATACAACTAAATTCTCGCCTTGAAAATAAGTCAAAGCGTATTTTCACATCCTAAAAAAAACCTAGCAATATCTCTGATTTCCATGTTTATTTATTTTTTCTTATTGTTGTTATTATAGGCGCGATTAGAGTTTCTGACACCTTACCCTACAAACATTTTTGACATAGACCTCTCGTAGAAAAACGTATAATTTGAAATTTAATACATGTAACTCCGTACGGACACCGTAATGCCAACGTAATGCCGTAAGCTATGCCAACCACAGACCAACCTTTTAAATGTCTTTCTATTGATACTGTGGGAAAATTTAATTACTATAACTCCATCAAAAAATATTTGCATATAATAATAGACCATTCTACAAGATAGGTTTGGGCTTTCCCCTCAAAAAGTGTTACCACAGAAACTTATACCAACTGTCTAAATCAAGTATTTAATATTCAAACTCCCCAACAATTGTACTGTTTCAATAAAATTCTTAATGTACAGGTTCCCCAAAAGGTACTCAGTGATAGAAATGCAGCTTTTACTTCATCTAGATTTAAAAAATTTCTTCGCAATCATAATATAAAGCAGCGTTTAACCTCCGCACACTATCCTCAAACGAATGGGAAATGTAAAAGATTGAATCAAACAATAGTTACTAGATTAAAGTGTAAGGTTAATTCTACCAGTTCTAAAGTTCCTTGGACAAAACTTCTGACAATACTCCCCATTAAGATCGTACGGGCATTTTATCTACCACTGTAAGATTCATTTACATTATGTTAAGATGTGCGTGTATACTCACAATGCGTGATAATATTGCCATATGTTTTCAGTCATGTGAATAATGGCGCCCTTTATGGTGGGCCAAGAGCTGAGGTGCGCCCCTGTTTACTGGAAGGTTGGGCAGGCCTGTCTTAAAGGGTCTTCCGGAAAGCTTTTCCACACATACGACAACATTCCTTATTATTTGAACATGTGGAACAAAGAAAAAATACCAATCAAGTTTTAATCTCCTCTTAGAAATCTTGAACATAAAGTTGCGAAGTTTTTGTCTTTCGGTAAAATGAAAAGTAATTTGTAAAAGACGCAAAACTAGAATGCACTTTCACTTCAAGAATATTTCAGAATATTGACCGACTCTCCAAAACTCGTGCACGGAAACAAATATGTACCTAAAACTGCATAAAATAGAAAGACACATCATGCATTACGTACGCAATTAAGAAATACCCAACGATATCAGAGTATTGTAAAGAAATTCAGTTTTTCGTACATCGAAAGGAGATAATCAAACTTTTAACTAAAGTTTCAAACTACCTATAGTTTCAAAGGTACTTTTTCAGCATAAGAGGCCTTGTCGGGACAAAGAAAATGACCTTGGCGAGAGAAGGAAATTTGGCAACGTATTTAGTATTCTGGCAAATTATACACTGTTTCATATACACAGGTATTTTTTTCAATATTTATACAATTTATTTAATTTAAAAAAGGCATTCATTTATTTTTATATACACACAGAAGTAAATGGTATATCAAAAACAATAATATATGTATATATATATATATATATACTAGGGGGCTCTGCCCCCTGCAAGCTACGCTCGCCAACCCCCGTTCAGACACTGTAGAATCTAAAAGCACGCTATTCTGATCGGTTTTAAAAAAATTAGAGAAGATTGAATTATACTGAAAAAACCTGTAGCGATCTCCCTGTAAACGGGTTTCCATTCAATTCCCTTTGATTGCAAAAATTTAAGGCAGAATCAGTTGCTGTTAAGACATCCAATGGTTGTTTTCCTGTTTGGTTAAAGAAGATCAGTTAAACATTTGAAAAGAAGCTAAAATAAAATGAATTAAGTAAACAGAGTCTTTGCTTCCCGGTATTTTTTAACAGCGTTATAAAACGATTGACATAATACAATTTACTGCAATTACTGAAATTTGTTGCTTTAACCCCTTCAAGGGCGGTGGTTCATTTTGGGACCACTTAATTTTAATTCTTAAATGCCACATTGGCACCAGAATATTGGGATGAAAATTTTCTTTTTATTAAGTAAGTGAACAAAAGTATTTTTCTATTTCGAAATTTGTTTGTAAATTCTGGTGCCATTCACTGATTTCAAGATTTTACGAATAGAAGTGCCTTGTCCGTGAAAGGGTTAAACGCATATTAATGTATTTATTATTTTAAAGTTTCCTTTCCCTTTTAATATTCACGTGTAAATACAATTTTCAGGACATAATTTTCAATATTTTCCTCTCTTTAACACGTACTCATTTAATAGTAATTTTAAAGTTTTTTTTTTCTGTTTTTAATAGTCACGTGAAAATAAATTTTTAATCGTTAGGAAACATTATTCTTTGCGCTGTTTTTAAAATTGAAAACAATCTCTTTAATAATAACCTAAGTCATGTGACTATCATCAACAGCTCTAGGCAGATCCCTTCGCTTTTTATATTCCAGGCGGCCATTTTGTTACTTTAATATTAGCCAGCCATAGGTGTGATAAGTCGCCGAATATTATTCTAACCCCATTATTTCGTTTATATTATAATAGTCCAAGTCATGTAACTGCCATAAACAACGGGCTGATTCCTTCGCTTTTTATAAGAAAGGTTTCCATTTTGATTAAAGAATCAAAATTATTTTTTTTTAATAAAACTACATAAAAGTTGCCATGATCACGAAGAATTCCTGGTACTTTTATGTTAGCCGGGTGAAAATCTCGCCAATAGCTTCTTTTTTTTTTAACTCGCCAGTTAGCATTTTTTTATTTTTCGAGTGGTACATTAAAACGGTGCTACTTGGTTATCCCACACTGTCAAAAATAATTTACTTAAAAATGAGAACTTCCATGCACTCGTATTTTTTTAAGTACAATTGTTTCAAAAAGAAGTACATTGTTAAAAATAATCTACTTAAAAATGAGCATTTCTATGTACTCATATTTTTTAAGTACAATTGCTTCAAAAAGGAGCATTAATCTACTTAAAAATGAAAATTTCTTTGTACTCGATTTTTTTAAGTACAATTAATTCAGAAACGAGTACATGATATTTTGAAGTTGTGTATACTTATACTTGATTTATAAATGTACGCAGAAATGAATACATATATTTTGTGTTTTAACTCTTAATATTCATGTTTAAATCCTATATGTGCTCAAAAATATGAGTTTTCTGATAAACCCTTTTCTTATACCGAATTGACAGTAGGGATTTCCAAGCTTTTATTTAAAGATATGTCTATCTTTGTTATAATTTTTAATTTATAATACACACTTTTCAAATTTATTTACAATTTCATTAGAAATGTTAAAGAAGAAAATTTAGTTTTAAAATTGTTTTATTAGAAATTAAAATATTTAAGAAAAGGAAAATTCATCTCTGCTGTTAGCAATCTTCCGTTGCTGATTCATAAAAGGTGTCATTTGGAAACAGCTGGTAACTGTTCTTATAGCACAGTCAGTTCAATACTGATCTCCCACCTAGAGGACTCGGGTTCAAATCACGGGGCGGCTCATACACAAAATTTCAAGAATTAAAATAGTAAATTTCGTTGTTCTTTACTCCAAAAATTGTAGTTCTTCGCAATTCAGAATTACCGTAATTAAAAATGGTGATTTGTCGGTTCTTTGTAATTTCGCTTTCTTTTTCTTATAGTGTATGTGTGTTCCTATACATACTTATTTTCGAGTCCCTGTATGTACTAAAAAAAAAAAAAAAAAAAAATGAGTACATGCGTTTCTCAAATTTAAGAGTTGAGTACTCGGAGGTATTATAAGATCGAAAAGTACTTAAAATTGAGCACATTTTACTTATTTTTAAGTATCCAGTTTTAACAGTGCATCGACCAAAAATCTGTCGCCAAACTATAAGATTAAATGCCAATAATGGTTGATCGTAAAATGTCACATTCACTTGACTTTAAGGAAGTTACACATGTTCACGCCATCAAGTGATTTTTATTTCGACGTTTTATTTGTATTTTTATTAATGTTATACTAATTTATTTGTTCTTTTGTTATTTAAAATTAAAAAAAAAAATATGACAATTTGTATAATTTGTCTATTTATATAATTTGGCGAAATTGGTCGACGGGAGAAGTAATAACATTAAAACGTTGCTTTGAAGTGGAAATTAAATCTCATGATTTGTTGCATTGTCACATACGCATTGTTTGGCGTGATTTATAGGTGCGTTCGTAATTACATAAATACGTAGCACCTATAGTCGTCGTTCAGTCCGTCTGTCTGTCCGTCTGTCTGTCCGTCCGTCTGTCAGCATATAACAGAGCAAAAACTACCCAACCGAATGGTCTGAAATTTTAAATATATGATTGTTGCAAAATTTTGTCGAGCCGTTTCAAATTTTATGAAAATCGGATGTATAGTTTAATTACAGGGACAGTCAAAAGTTTTTCTTTACATTACGGCCAATGGGGAAAATTATTGCAAGTGCATTTTAATGATGTTACAGCCCTCCGAATGGTCTGAAATTTTAAATATATAATTGTTGCACAATTTTGTCGAGCAATTTCAAATTTTATGAAAATCGGATGAATAGTTTAATGACAGGGACAGTCAAAAGTTTTCCGTTACATTACGGCCAATATGAAAAAATTATTGCAAATGCATTTTAATGATGTTTTAGCCTTCCGAATGGTCTGAAATTTTAAATACATAATTGTTGTAAAATTTTGTC
Source organism: Maratus speciosus (assembly GCA_963932465.1). Lineage (NCBI taxonomy): Eukaryota > Metazoa > Arthropoda > Arachnida > Araneae > Salticidae > Maratus > Maratus speciosus. The sequence goes on along the minus strand of OZ010797.1, from coordinate 495,897,680 downwards.
GAGCCATTTCAAATTTTATGAAAATCGGATGTATAGTTTAATTACAGGGACAGTTAAAAGTGTTCCGTTACATTACGGGGAATGGGGAAAAAAATATTGCAAGTACATTTTAATGATGTTACAGACTATGCACTTATGAAGTGCAAAAAAATATACATTCAGTACAATATGGGGTGCAAAAAATAATTATAAAACTAGTTATAGTACGAACGCACCTCATTTGCCACGTTTGACGAGCAATTTCCAACTTGTTTTTTTTTTACGACAATTTGGCGAAAACCTCGTTTTCAAATACCTGTTACATATGTACTTTTAAATTATTTTCTGTTATTTTTAAAATGAAATAACAATAAATAAAAAAAATTAATAACTACAGAACAAAACAATTTATAACATTTTTTGTAAATAAAAAGAAAATAAATTCAAATAAACATCTACAATAATAAAGAAAGAAATTTGTGTGTGAGTGAGTGTGTCGACGGTGTTCTCAAGAGACCACTGCACGTAGAGCTACAAAATTTGGGGAATAGGTACGTCTATATATGAAGTTTTGCACCTCGAAGCCCGATTTTCGATTTTTTGATTAGATTTTCTTTATTTAATTTTTTATGTGATTTTTAGCGTTTTTTTTATGTTTCGAGGCGATTTTTCCATATAAGTGAGAAGAATATGGTTTCTTTTTTTTAACCCAATATAGTAAATTTTGTTCGCTTTTCAAAAAAGTTTATTCGGAATTCGTGCAGCGATTTTTGAATTTTTAGCGATTTTTTTATGCAATTATTGAACAGCATTTAATGCATTTCCATACCTATAAGGAAGCTGCCGTAGAGGGACATAGTTCTGTCGCCAAATACAGCCAAGTTTGTCGCCAACTTGGAGGTATATCGCCAAATTTGGCGACCAAAATGAGTCACCAAAGGTGACGCCAACTTGGCGATATCTCTAATATTTCGCCAAATTCCCATAGACTTCCATTGTAAACCAATATGGATTACTTTCTTACAGAAAATCAACAAATTGAGATATTTTAATGCAACAAAAACTAATATTAACTTAAGGGATTATATTAATTCGATTTTTCTACATTAGGAAAAAGAATACAGTTTCTTTCTTTTAACCCAATATAGTAAATTTTGTTCTCTTTTCAAAAAAGTTTATTCGGAATTCGTGCAGCGATTTTTGAATTTTTAGCGAATTTTTTATGCGATTATTGAACAGCATGTAATGCATGTCCATACCTATAAGGGGGTTACCGTAGGGGGATCCAGTTATGTCGCCAAATAACGCCAAGTTTGTCGCCAACTTAGCGATATATCGCCAAATTTGGCGACCAAAATAAGTCGCCAAAAGTGACGCCAACTTGGCGATATCTCTAATATTTCGCCAAATTCCCATAGACTTCCACTGTAAAACAATAGGGCTTACTTGCTTACATAAAATCAACAAATTGAGATATTTTAATGCAACAAAAACTAATATTAACTTAAGAGATTATATTAATTATATTTAAGGAGTCCAAATATATTAATTATGAATAAAAGTAACATGATCTAATGCTTAGCATGATTTCCAAAACATAAATTTTAAGAGAGCCTACAGGTCAAAGGAATTAGATTTGAAACTTTTATCCAATTATAGTAAATTTTCAATTTGTGATTTTTTAACTTTTTGTGATTTTTACGTTTCTTCGCGATCTGCTGCAATTTTTTGACATTCCATTTTTGACCTAAAGTACATTCTGCCCTCATTTCAATAAAGTTTATTCGGATTTCGTATAGCACTTTTCGAATTTTTCGGGAATTTTGTATGTGATTTTTAGTGTATTTTAGCGATTTGCTACTATTTTTTTACATTAGTGAAAGGAATCAACTTGCAATCTTCGAACATAATATATATATATACTTTCTCTTTTCAGAATTTGAGAAGCGATTAAAAATTTTTTCGCGATATCTTATTGTGATTTTCAGAGCTTTTTCGTAATTCCTGCTGTTTTTTGACGTACCCGGGCAGTTCGCTAGTTTATTAATAAATAAGCAACAATAACCGGGTTACCATATCAGGCAAAATAACACCATTTTGGAGCCAATTAGGTACCCCGTTGCGTATATAACATCTGTGTCTAATATTTTTCTTTTCGTTTCGTTTAAAAAAAAAGAATGAAGTAAAAGCCATTTATTTTAAAGGTTTCAATTTTAAATGAAAGTTTTGTATTAAATAAAATGATAATGAAATACAAATTGAATTCTGAATAAAAGTAACATGATGCATTTCTTAGCATAATTTAAGGGAGGCCAAACTCGTCGCCAAATTAATTTAAAATAACCTTTTCTAAAATATGAAAAAAAATATCTGTTATGATTAAAATTTGAGTAGCCATCATTAGAAAAAAAGTATTTAAAATTAGAAAAAAATAATATTTTGAAAACTAATTCTAATTTTAAAATTCTAATACCAGTTTTGAGATCTGTGGATCAATACGGATTTTTGGTGTTAATTTCATCGCAAAGTATTCCATATTTTAGGAGAAATCGCCGTGAAACGTAATCAGTTGTTTAATCAGTCGTTTCATAGAATCGTTACATAAATTCGTTTCAATTCGATTCATTAGGATTTTATATATATAGGGTAGATATATATATGAGGACGTGAGTTTCAAAACTCGCCTCATCCAAAATTTAAAAAATCGAATCGTCTCTTTCAATTTATTCTATTGGTGAACCTGCATAAAAAAACACTATCATTAGCAAAACAACTAGTTTTATCGTTCAGTTCTGGCATTGTAAAACCTTGGTTTACAGTGAAATCTAATGGACACAGTCAGAGGTATTTCGTGATTACCCAAAATTTGATTTTCTGGATAAGGCAAGTTTTGAAACTCACGTCCTCATATCCTTCTATATATAAAAAAAAGTTTTGATTTGGAAATGGACCAATGAAAATCTGCGTAGAGATTCCGGGTACATCGGCATCCAATTTGAATGCTTAAGCATGGTCTTCCATCGTTAATATTAAAAAAACTGTTGCATACAAAAATATGAAAATCGGTGGTATTATAGAGAAATGTTTGATAAACGCGCTGATGCAGACAGTTTTCAAATCGAAGAATTATTTTAAGAGATATTTAATGCTAAAGTTTCACAAAATCATTCCATTAAAAAAGTTTTATTGGTGCAAAAACTATACATGAGAATTTAATCATTTTTAGATCATTTTATACGTTATAAGTTCCCGGTGTGCAGATTGTATTTATTTTTCTTATTTGACTCAGTTTTTGAGGTTTTATTTCAATTTTAAATGCAAATTTTCAGCATTTCGAGAGATATTTTTTACAAATTTTAGAAAATGTTATTAATTTAAACTGTTGCCAGTTGTATAAACAGCGCAAACAATAATGTTTACTTCAAATTAAAAATTTATTTACACGTGACTATTACAAACAGAAAAAAAACTTTAAAATTAGAATTAAATGATTACATGTTAAAACCAGGAAATTTACGTCATAAGAACCATAGGCACAGATGTCATATACGTCATATACATATTGGCGCAATTTTTTTCCGACGCCAATTTGGCGAAAACATCAATAGCATAAACAACATCCGGGTTGCCATATCAAGCAAAATAACGACAGTTTAGCACCAGTTAAGTACCCGTTGCGTATATGAAATTGGCGTCAGAAAAAAATTGCGCCAATGACATCTGTGCCGAACCATATTTACACAAAATATTAAAATACGAGAAACAAAATCTTAAAATAAAAAAAATCATTATCATGCGTTAAAACTTGTAATTTGAGGAAATTACGTCATATTTAAAATGGCAAAAAATATAGCAAAACAATTTAAATTGAAAAATATATTTGCGCGAGATATTTTGAGATAATCTTTTCAACTATTATCGTGAACTCGAAGACAGCGCAAATAATATTTCCTTCTAACAACAAAAGTATTTTCACGTGAATATTAATAAGAGAAATAAAACTTTGGTGTAAATTACGTCAGATTTGAAACGATACATTTAAAATGAATTATTTAAAAGAACTATCTTATAGCGCTGTTAAAAAATACCGGGAAACAATGACACTGTTTACTTAATTCATTTTACATTAGCTTATTTTCAAATGTTTAACTAATTTTTTTAATTAAATACGAAAACAGCCATTGTATCTCTTAAAAGCAGCAGATTTGGCGTTAAAAATCCCCAATCCAAGGAAAACGAATGGAAACCCAATTACAGAGAGATCGCTACTGTTTTTTGTTTTTTTAAATTTTAATTCAATATTTTAAAAGCCGATCAAATTAGCGTGCTTTTTGGATTTTGGTGTGCCTGGACGGGGGTTGGCGAGCGTAGCTCGTAGGGGGCAGAGCCCCCTAGTATATATATATATATAAATTCATATATAAACTAGAGTAAAAATTCATTAGTTTTTTTTTTTTTTTTTTTTTTTTTTTTTTTTTTTTTTTTTTATATAATATTTATCAACAAACCTCGATTTTCTGAAGCACAAATCGCGCCAAGCCATAAAGAAATGCTAATGCCCCTGTAGGAAAAAAATACCTGTTCAAATGTGCAGTATAACAAAATAAGGGCTGAAAATCACTGACTTACGATTTCATTTGTTTTTCCTCTCGATGCTTTTCGAATAACTTGTTTTGGGCCTCACATTCTTTGTCTATGGCCATTTCTAGATCCTTCAACTCTTTTCTGAGAGTATCTCTTCTCACGATAAGTTTGGTATGCTTCCTTTTCAGTTTAGAAAAAGCCATTTTCTTCCTCTTGTAATTTTCTTTCACATCAAATAGTTCTTTCTCGAGTCTTTCGAGTTTCAGGGCGTAGTCTAATTTCTGTCTTTCTAAATCCTTTCTCAAATCCTGTATAAAAGATAACATATGTATACAACATTTGTTACGAATCTACTTATACAATTTATTTGTATACATATAGATATATACATATAAATAAAATGAAGTCACATATGTGAAAATAATGTAAAAACTAGTCGGATGTGCCAATCCTAAAACTTTTTTCTGTCTCATCCATGTTAATACTTCAAAATTCGCTATCACAGGGCCAAACTTAAATGACAATCTATGCTCATCACGAGAATTGTAAAGTACACAGGTTCCTTGAATTGGATGCATTTAACAAGGAGATATAAGTATCGCATTGTTTCAAACAAACCATTGAATTTCGGAACCCACCCTCTTAGATGTCCGCAACCAAAATTTCCAACCCAAAGAGTATAAAGTGAATACCTGTTGTTCAATATAGACCCAAGTCTAATAACCCAAGTCTATTCACGCGAAAATGTAACAGAATATGAAGTTTGATTAAATTGCGGACATTAGTGTTTGAGATATAGCTTTTACGAAAATCATGAAAATTTCAGCATAGCAGCGTCACCGGTTGTGCGATTTACACCAAAACCTAATCAACACCAGTTTATATCAAGGTCTAACTGAATCTAAAGTTTGTTATTGAAATAGAGTTATTGCTGAAATCGTGAAAAATGCAGCATAGCAGCGCCACCTGTTGGGCGATATACACCAAAACCTAATATGAGTCAACTCCTAACTAAATCTGAAATTTTATGAAAATCCGTGAGTTAGTTCTTGAGATAGAGCTATTGCGAAAATCAAGAAAAATGTAGCATAGCAGTGCCACCTGTTGGCCGATATACACCAAAAGCTAATCAGAACCAGTTTATATCAAAGTCTAATTGAATCTAAAGTTTTCTGAAATTTCGTGCCTTACACTGTAAAAAAAAAAAAATCTGTAGTTCTACAGATGTAAAGTTACATGCTTACTAAACTTTCATCTGTAACTGTACGAAAAAAGCTGCAAATCTACAAAACTAATTCTTGTACAGCTACAGAAATCTGTAACTTTACAAATGAATCTGCTAAATCTTACTAAAATTTTATCTGTAACCCTGGTTGCAGTTACATGAAAGTTCTAGGCATCCCAGTTTCCTAAAAAATTCTTAGTAACGTTACAGATTTTTTGATTTTCGGCGTAAAAGTGTGTCTGTTACATGATTTTTTGTTGTTGCCGTTACATAAAAAAATTCTAGGAATCCCAGTTTCCTAAAAAATTCTTAGTAACCCTACAGATTTTTTGATTTTCGGCGCAAAAGTGTGTCTGTTACATGATTTTTTGTTGTTGCCGTTACATAAATAAGTTCTAGGAATCCCAGTTTCCTAGAAAAACTTTAGTAACTTTACAATTTTATTTATTTATTTATTTTTTTACAGTGTAGTTCTTGAGATAGAGCGCCCACAAAATTTTTGTCACATACAGACTCACAGAGTGGCAGAATGGCAGACAGACCGACTCAGTCATACTGGCATTTTCTAAAATCCATTAAATCGTGTTCAGGCCTTCTAAAACATATAAATCTATCGAAAACCGGAATTCGAAAATTTTCAAGAATCCAGTACTTTTTTCAGCATGTTGCAGATATGCAACGCGGTGATATAAAGGGCTAATTAATTAATCTTTATTTATTAAGCTTTAATTTTGTTATGGAATATTAGCCACAGACAAATGCTGAACTATTTATATTGTTTTAAGTATAAACGGTTTATTATTCTTTCGTAATGAAACCGGCACGAAATAGAAGTAGATTGATACTAGTCGGATGTGGCAATCCCAAAACTTTCTTCTATCTCATACATGTTAATATTTCCTGAAAAATAAAGCATATCAGTGCCACCGGTTGGCTGATTGAAACCAAAATCTAATCTGCAACAACTTATGTCAAGTTGTAGCTGAATCTGAAGTTTGATGAAAATCCGTGCATTAGTTTTTGAGGTAGAACTATGGCGGAAATCGTAAAAAAATCTACATAGCAACGCCACCTGTTGGTTAATCAACTCCAAAAACTAATCAAAACCAATTTATATCAGGGACTAACTGAATCTGAAGTTTGTTTCAAATTCAAGCATTAGTCCTTGAGATACAGTTATTGCGGAAATCGCCATAAATGCAGCCTAGCAGCGCCACCTATTTGGCGATTTAAACTAAACAGCTCTAATTGATATCAGGGACTAACTAAATCTGAAATATGGGGAAAATTCGTACATTAGTTCTTGAGATAGAGCTATTGAGATAATAATGAATAATGCCGCATAGCAAAGCCACCTGTTGTACGATTTGAACTAAAAAGTAATCAGCACCAAATTATATCAAGGACTAACGGAATCTGAAGTTTTATAAAAATCCGTGCATTAGCCCTTGAGATATAGCCATTGCGGAAATAGTGAAAAATGCAGCATAGCAGCGCCACCTGTTGGGCGAATTACACCAAAAACTAATCAGCACCAGTTCATATCTGGAACTAACTGAATCTAAAGTTTTATTAAATTTCGTTCATTAGTTCTTGAGATAGGGCACCCATAAAATTTGTGTCACACACACACAGACTCACAGACAGACATTTTGTAAAAACATATTTTTCGGGTTCTCTGGCCCCTAAAACGTGTAAATCCATAGAAAACCGGAATTCTAAAATTTTCACGAATCCAATACTTTTTTCTTGTAAAGATAGAAGAAAGTAAAAATACAAGATACAAAAAATAAAGATTTTTAAATTTGAAACTTATTTAAAAATCGTAAAAAATGAGTAACATTCGATACAGTTTTCAAACAAACTGCATTTGAAAGTAAATTTTTACCTAAAAATTTAAAATGTACAATGTTTAGAAGTTGAAAAATTGCAGTAAAAATTAAATTTAATCGTCGGGTGTTTTTAACGTCAAAATGATGTCAGTGTTACTCACGGTCATGTTTGTCCTTTATAATACACTACTAGCAGGAATGACCGAGCTAAGCTCGGTCAAAATTGGCTTTCAGTTTATCTCGATATATTTTTCCCACTGAATCATTCTTGCTGTTGTAGATGCAATTAGCTTGACCGTGAAACATAGGGACCCAAAATGACCCACTAATCGAATTTTTTCGAACATGCGACCTAACACAATGCTCCTCTCGAGCCTGAAAACCGTGGAATACAAAATTTAGTGAAATTCGTTAGTCGTTTTCTAGGTAAAATAAGCTTGATCCACGTTGATTCAAAAAACCCCTAACCGAAATTCATCGACAGATGTGAGCTATATCAATGGTCTTTTTGTACTGTGAAGCGGTATAACAAAAAAAAATTGCTAAAATTGTTTGAACCTTTTTGAGATGCCGTTAGCTTGACCCCGACCCATTATCACCAAAATGACCCACTAATAGAATTTTTCTTGAGCATGCGACCCAGCCCAATGGTTTTATCTTGTCTAGAAACGGTGTAGTGCAAAGTTTTGTCAAAATCTATTGAGCGGTTTTTTAGATACAGTTAGCTTGATCCTGATCCATTAAGACCAAAAGAACCAATTGATTGAATTTTCTTGAACGTGCGACCCTGCCCAATGCTCTTATCATGCCCGGAAACGGTATTATACAAAATTATGTCAAAATGTTTGAAGCGCTTTTTAAATACAATTAGCTTGACCCTGATCCATTGTGACCCAAAATGACCCACTAATCGAGTTTTCTTGAACATGCGGCCTAGCCCAGTGGTCTTCTCGAGCCCAAAAACGATAGAATACAAAATTTAGTCAAAATCGTTTAAGCCGTTTTTTAGATACAATTAGCTGGACCCTGACCCATTGTGACCCAAAATGACCCACTAATCGAATTTTCTCGAACATGTGACTTAGCCCAATTCTCTTCTCATGCACAGAAACGGCATGCGTAATATAAAATTTGGTCAAAATGTTTTGAGCATGTTTTTAGATTCAATTAGCTTGACCCTGGCACATTGTGACCCAAAATGACCCACTAATTGAATTTTCTGGAACATGTGACTTAGCCCAATGGTCCTCTCATGACCAGAAACGGCCGTATATTATAAATTTTGTGAAAATGTCTTGAGCCGTTTTTTAGATATAATTAGCTTGACCCTGACCCATAATGACCCACTAATCGAATGTTTTCGAACACGTGACCCATCCCAATGGTCTTTTCGTGCCCGAAAACGATAGATTACAGAGTTTCGTCAAGTCGTAGTGCCGTTATCTAGATAAACTTAGCTAGACCCACGGTGGCCCAAATCTGACCCACTAATCGAATTTTCTTGAACACGTTACCCATCCCAATGTTTTTTTCGTGCCCGAAAATGGTAACATACAAAATTTAGTCAAAATCGATTGAGCCGTTCTCTAGTTATAATTAGCTTGCCCCTGACCCTTTATGACCCTTTATGACCCACTAATCTAATTTTCTCGAACACGAGACCCATCCCAATGATCTTTTCGTGCTCGAAAACAGTAGGGTGCAAAATTTCGTCAAAATCGTTAGAGCCGTTATCTAGATAAACTTAGCTTGACCTACTGTAACCCAAAAATGACCCACTAATCGAATTTCCTCGAACAATTGATTTAGCTCAATAGTCTTCTCGTAATCCAAAACTGTAGAATATAGAGTTTACTGAAAATCGTTAGAGCCGTTTTTTAGATAAAAATAGCTTGACCCACGGTGACCCAAAAATGACCCACTAATCGAAGTTTCTCGAACACGTGACCCATCCCAATGGTCTTTTCGCGCCCGAAAATGATTAGATACAAAATTTAGCTAAACTCGATTGAGCCGTTCTTTAGATATAATTAGTTTGACCCTGACCCATTATGACCCAAAATGGCCTACTAATCGAATTTTCTCGAACACGAAACCCATCACAATGATCTTTTCGTGCCCGAAAATGGTTAGATACAAAATTTAGACAAAATCAATTGAGCCGTTCTCTAGATATATTTAACTTGGTCCTGACCCATTATGACCCAAAATCACCCACTAATGGAACTTTCTCGAACACGCGACCCATCCCAATGGTCTTTTCATGCCCGAAAACAGTAGGGTGCAAAATTTCGTCAAAATCGTTAAAGAAGTTATCTTGATAAACTTAGCTTAACCCATGGTGACCCAAAAATGACCCACTAATCGAATTTTCTCGAACATGTGACTTATCACAATAGTTTTCCCGTAATCCAAAACTGTAGAATATAGAGTTTAGGGAAAATCGATAGAGCCGTTTTTTAGATAAAATTAGCTTGACCCATAGTGACCCAAAAATGACCGACTAATCGAAGTTTCTCGAACATGTGACCTAGCCCAATAGCTTCTTCGTGTCGAAAAACGGTTGGATATGAAATTTAGTCAAAATCGATTGGGCCGTTTTTTAGATATAATTAGCTTGACCTTGACCCATTACGACCCAAAATGACCCACTAATTGAATTTTCTCGAACACATGACCTAGCCCAATGGTCTTATCTTGCCCGAAAATGGTGAAATACAAAATTTTGTAAAAATCGATTGAGCCGTTCTCTAGATATAATTAGTTTGACCCTGACCCATTATGACCCAAAATGACCCACTAATCGAATTTTCTCGAACATGAGACCCATCCCAATGATCTTTTTCGTGCCCGAAAATGGTTAGATACAAAATTTAGTGAAAATCGATTGAGCCGTTCTCTAGATATAATTAACTTGCCCTTGATCCATTATGACCCAAAATGACCCACTAATCGAATTTTCTCGATCACGAGACCCATCCCAATGGTCTTTTCGTGCCCGAAAACAATAGGGTGTAAGGGTGTAAAATTTCGTTAAAATCGTTAAACAAGTTATCTTGATAAACTTAGCTTGACTCACGGTGACCCAAAAATGACCCACTAATCGAATTTTCTCGAACATGTGACTTAGCCCAATAGTTTTCTAGTAATCCAAAACTGTAGAATATAGAGTTTAGTGAAAATCGTTAGAGCCGTTTTTTAGATAAAACTGGCCTGACCCATAGTGACCCAAAAATGACCCACTAATCGAAGTTTCTCGAACATGTGACCTAGCCCAATAGTTTCTTCGTGTCGAAAACGGTTGGATGTGAAATTTGGTCAAAATCGATTGAGCCATTTTTTAGATATAATTAGCTTGACCTTGACCCATTACGACCCAAAATGACCCACTAATCGAATTTTCTCGAACACGTGACCTAGCCCAATGGTCTTATCATGCCCGAAAATGGTAAAATATAAAATTTTGTCAAAATCGTTAGAGCCGTTTTTAAGATAAAATTTACATACACACACACACATACATACACACACTTACATACACACACAATTTTTGCTCGCATTATAGTATAAGATATGGCCAAAGGTGACCGGTCACTTGCGATTTTAGACGTTTTGTTAAATATCTAGAAAAATACATGAGGAATTAACCTGAAACTGTAGGTGTGTAAACAGTATAGTATAGGTCATGTATTTCTGCGAAGATTTTTCCTGAAACCCCATAGGGGACCGTCAACAAGTTGAAAAAGAACGAATATCTTTTGGATAACCCTGTAAAACCTAATGTAGCAAAAGCGTTCAAACACGAGATTATTAATAAGTGGCTTATTGTAATATACTGTTTTCATTTTTATGAGGATAGCATGTATACTCGTAGAGCAATTAAGGTTTTTATAAAAACAGCCCCAAATTTCGCCAAGTTTTTTACTTATAATTTGCATTGTTCTTAATATAAAAAAAAGTTCTTTTCAGAAAATATGACAAACAATATTGTACACAAAACTTTGCAATCAGAATTAAAAAATAATAAAAATTAGATGAAAATGAGCAGGTTTACTAAAAAATGTTTCACTGCGCATGCGCGAATGCAATCAAAATATAATGTGCATAATGTATTAGCTAAGTATATAGAGCAACTTTTGTAAAAGTCTCAAAATCATAGCTTGAAAATTCAGAAAATAATCGCTGATAGAATAAGCTCGAAATCCGTTGTTCCCCAAAACAAGCAAAAAGATCAGGGGTTGTATCCAAATGTAGCAGTACGTGCAATATTGTGTACGCTATCTTGGCACTAATCAACAGATATTTGATACAACCCCTGATATTTTTGCTTTTTGGGGGGAACAACGGATTTCGAGCTTATTCTATCGACGATTATTTTCAGAATTTTCAAGCTATGATTTTGAGACTTTCACAAAATTTGCTCTATATACTTAGCTAATATATTATGCACATTATATTTTGATTGCATTTGCGCATGCGCAGTGAAACATTTTTAGTAAACCTGCTTATTTTTCATCCAATTTTTATTATTTTTTAATTCTGATTGCAAAGTATTGTGTACAATATTGTTTGTCATATTTTCTGAAAAGAACTTTTTTTTATATTACGGTCCCCTATGGGGTTTCGGGAAAAAAATCTTCGGGGAAATCTATGTCATATACTATACTGTTTACACACCCGCAGTTTCAGGTTAATTCCTCATGTATTTTTTTTTATATCGAACAAAACGTCTAAAATCGCAAGTGACCGGTCACCTTTGGCCATATAGTGTATAGATGCAAACATCATACTTACACATATCTTCGATAGCATTTCTCTTCTCTTGGTAATCACTTCATCTCCAGGAATCGAAAATGTATCGATTAATTCTTCAATAGGCAACATGGTTGTCGGGGGCTTCCACAAATAATCATCGAAGGGCTTCAAGAAAATTAATAAATGAAAATTAATTTAAAAAAGAATAATCAATTTAGAATGAAGAAATCGAATAACATGACAGGGGAGGGAAATCCCACTAGAAGAAAAATTGTTTTTCTGTTGTTTTTAAAAAAACATATTTTTATTTTACGATTTGTCTAAAAAAAAACTTTATAATACTAAGGGATTCCGCAACCCTGCTCGCTACGCTCACCAAACTCCCGCGTGATCGCTTCGCGATTCCATTCGGTATCGCGAAGCAATCCCTATTTTCTAGCCAGCCCCAAACGTAATTGTTTCCCGTTTCCATTCTGTCCTAATTTCTATGCATTCAATTTTTAAATTCCACTTGGTAAAAACGCGCTCCTTCCCAACTCCCGACAATTTTATTTCGTTATCTACAAGCATATAATTATTAGAGCTTACAGACGTTCATAATTATAAGAATTATTAAATGTAAACTCATTGAAAAAAAGGTAAAATTCATAATTTATTTGAATAATTGCAAATTTATTAAAGTTATTTGGATTTTTTTCTTCTTATCTCTGTAATGAAGGCGCTAATTTATATTTACAGTAAATAAACTTACATAAATCTCCCGTCTTCTGAAATTTTCACTTCGCGGCCTTTTCTCCGCCAACATATATATGTAAAATTATATATATAGTGTTACGAATATTATAAATAGTTAGTCTTTGTGCTTTAAAATAATGCTAATACAGTAGCCTCCCTCTTAACCGGCCTCCTCTTAACCAAAACTCCGCTTTAACCAGCTGACTTTTTTCCCCAACATCAGGCAAAATTCAAGGATGATGACCTCAGGAACTCAGCTCACGCTTTCCAGTTGAAGTGCAATTCAGAGGAAAAGGAAGTAAAATTCAAAAAGGAGAACGTCTGTTCTAAATGGATACGCGTTGACCTTCACCAGTGTTGAATTCAGGGTGTGGCGAGGGGGGGGAGGACGTTCCCCCCAGGAACAATGAGATGTCCCCTGGGAAGATTTGAGATTTTGTGTTTTTATTGGTCAAAAGTACAATCCCCCACCCGGAACTCTATAATGTCTGATCTATCTGCAAACTGTTTTGTACAAATGTTTAAAAAGCTTGATGGATGAGAATAGATTACCGTAGATGTATAAGAGTTGTTTGAGTTTGATAAAAATTTCAAGCATGAAACATTATTTGACGAGGATATAATTAGGACAGCAACTGATGTTGTTCAATACGAACACGATCTTGATGATGATCCAGTTAAAGTTGACACTGCTAAAATTCCTCATACGGAAGAGGTAAAAGCAATCAATGGGAGTTTATGAAAGTTTGGCGAAATACTAGAAATAGCGCCAAGTTGGTGTCACTTTTGGCGATACATCGACAATTTGGTGACGAGTTTTGATGAATTCCTTAATAAGCTATAACTTTCAACGAGCTAATTGAAGAACATAATCAAGCTATTATAATATAATGAAAGATAAATTAATCTACCAGAATCAAATCATGTTCTTTCATCTGAGCATCTTGTGTGGCATTTTGCTTCATCAGACTCTTTCCCACCACTCTTTCCACATAGCATTATTTTGTTGTAGCTTTCTAGTAATTTTTACGATTATATAAGACGAAGTGTACCATTCAGGAAAATGGTGAGAATTGCTCTTTCCCAACACTCTTCCCACACATTAATTTGTGTTGTAGCTTTCTAGTAATTTTCACGATTATGTTAGACGGAGAGTACTTTTCAAGAAAATGGTGAGCATTCCCAGCATTCTTACCACACATTAATTTTTGTTGTAGCTTAGTAATTTTTACGATTATATAAGGCGAAGAGTACTTTTCAAGAAAATGGTGAGCATTGCTCTTTCCCAGCACTCTTACCATACATTAGTTTTTGTTGTAGCTTTCTAGAAATGTTTACGATTATACAAGGCGAAGAGTACTTTTCAAGAAAATGGTGAGAATTGCTCTTTCCCTACACTCTTCCCACACATTAATTTGTGTTGTAGCTTTCTAGTAATTTTTACGATTATGTTAGACGGAGAGTACTTTCAAGAAAATGGCGAGCATTCCCAGCATTCTTACCACACATTAATTTTTGTTGTAGCTTGCTAGTAATTTTTACGATTATATAAGGCGAAGAGTACTTTTCAAGAATATGGTGAGCACTGCTCTTTCCCAGCACTCTTACCATACATTAGTTTTTGTTGTAGATTTCTAGTAATTTTTACGATTATGTAAGACGAAGAGTACTTTTAAAGAAAATGATGAGTATTGCTATTTCCCAGCATTCTTACCACACATTAATTTTTGTTATAGCTTTCTAGTAATTTTTACAATTATATAAGGCGAAGAGTACTTTTCTCCATCACTCTTCCCACACATTAATTTTTGTTGTATCTTTCTAGAAATTTTTACAATTATATAAGGCGAAGAGTACTTTTCAAGAAAATGGTGAGCATTGCTCTTTCCATCACTCTTCCCACACATTAATTTTTGTTGTAGCTTTCTAGAAATTTTTACGATTATATAAGGCGAATAGTACTTTTCAAGAAAATGGTGAGAATTGCTCTTTCCCAACACTCTTCCCACGTATTAATTTTTGTTGTATCTTTCTAGTAATTTTTACGATTATATTAGACGAAGAGTATTTTTCAAGAATATGGTAAGCATTGCTCTTTCCCAGCATTCTTACCACACATTAATTTTTGTTGTAGCTTTCTAGTAATTTTTACGATTATGTTAGACGAAGACTACTTTTCGGGAAAATGGTTAGCATGGCTCTTTCCCAACACTCTTTCTAAATAGTAATCTTTGTTGTGTCTTTTTAGTAATTTTTACGATTACACAGAGTGAAGAATTCGGAAAAATGATGAACATGGCTCTTCCCACACAGTAATCTTTGTTTCAGCCTTCTAGTAATGTTACGATTACACAGGGTGAAGAATTCGGAAAAATGATGAACATGGCTTTTCTCTATCCTCTTTCCAATTAGTAATCTTATTTCTAGCTTTCTAGTAATTTTTACGATTATATAAGACGAAGAGTACTGTTTGGAAAAATAGTGGGAAAGACCATGCGAATAGAAAATTCTCAAATTCAGTGAAAAAGTATCCAGATAAGAAGTCGAACCAAGGGTCTTCCCCGTACGAACTCTGTGCCAACTCAGCCAAGTGACCAACGCGGGCGGATACAGTTCCCTCAGGCAATCTTTTAGCAATAACATATGGTCTCCTATGTGACACACACAATAGAATAAAGCACAGAAAAAAGAAACTCCAATGAATAGATTATACTCCACCTCCCCTCACTTAATTTGATTGATAAAAAAATCTTAATAGTAAATTAATACTGGGAAAGAGCATACCAATTAGTAGCAAGATTCCCCACTGGAATCTCCATTTTTCGTTTCTAATAAGTGAGAGTTTTATATATTCTATGTTTTAATAGTACAGTGTATTACAAAATTATGTGAATAATATAAAGGGGTAATACCGCTTTGACGCCCTGAAATGTAAGCTTTTGCAGGATTTTTTTTAGAGAAATGCGAAGTTATAAAAAGATGTATAAAAATCACTTATAAACAGATTAAGTAAAATAATGCTAAAAAGTGATAAAATATCTTTATTAAGATTGACGATCGTTTCGTCGCACCAACGGCGACATTTTCAAAATCATTTATGATAGAAAATATTTTCACAAAATTTAAAATTTAATAGCTAATTTAATTTTAATTTAATTTTAGGTTTGCAATATTTTTCATTGTGCATCATGTCTCGTGACATTGTTTACTATGTTTATTGTTTTTAAATTTTGTGAAAATATTTTCTATCGTAAATGATTTTGAAAATGTCGCCGTTGGTGCGACGAAACGATCGTCAATCTTAATAAAGATATTTTATCACTTTTTAGCATTATTTTACTTGAAATACGAAGTGTTATAAAAATCTATTTACACTAATTTGTTATACATATACGACAAAATCAGATGATACTCACTACTAAACACTTTTATCGGCGTATAACCATCTAGTCGACCACAGAAAACTAATTAGCATATTACTGCATGAAATAACTGCGACAGTTAGATTCCTGAAGATCCAGCCGCACTTTGCGAAAGTAAAAGAAATTATAGAATAGATGGCTCATTCAAACACAAATGTTAGAATCAGGACAATACGTTCACATCGAAAACTCAATTATCCATTTAATTCTAGACTACCTTCATAAAAGAGTAGCGGGGCTCCTGTGCTACAAAGTATAGTCGTGTTCTTTAAACATTATATCAAGAAACAAAAGAAGATAAGAAACTTCAGCTGTCAGGTCTCATTACATTTGAAACTCACGTCATCTATTTTTGAACAACAGAAATTAAATGTATTTCTTCATTCTACTCAGTATTTTGAATTTTTAGCTTTTCAAATTAAAATTTTCGCTAATTAACATTCATAATGCATACTTACAACATCTGCAGTAGTTTCATCGAGAACCTTTTGACATTTCTCCATGTGTTTGTCGATTTTGCTTCTTGTATTTTGAATGATTATCATCTGAAACGTATCAGAAAAATAAGAAAAGGCTGTAATATCATTAAAATGCACTTGAAATATTTTGTTTCCCATTGGCCGTCAAGTAAACGCAAAACTTTTGACTATCCCTGTCATTAAACTATACATCCGATTTTCATAAAATTTGAAATCACTCGACAAATTTTGGAACAATTATATATTTAAAATTTCAGACGATTCGGAAGTCTGTAACATCATTAAAATGCAATAATTTATTCCCATTGGCCGTAATGTAACGGAAAACTTTTGACTGTCCCTGTAATTAAACTATACATCCGATTTTCATAAAATTTGAAATGGCTCGACAAAATGTTGCAACAATTATATATTTAAAATTTCATATCATTCGGTTGGGCAGTTTTTGCTCTGTTATATGCGGACAGACGGACAGACGGACTGAACGACGACTATAGGTGCTACGTATTTATATAATTACGAACGCACCTAAAACAAGTTGGAAATTGCTCGTCAAACGTGGCAAATGAGGTGCGTTCGTACTATAACTAGTTTTATAATTATTTTTTGCACCCCATATTGTACTGAATGTATAATTTTTTGCACTTCATAAAGCGCATAGTCTGATACATCATTAAAATGCACTTCATATATTAAAATGCTTCATATATTAAAATGCACTTCATGCACATCACTTACATAGCTCGACAAAATTTTGCAACAATTATATCTTTAAAATTTCAGACCATTCGGAAGGCTGTAATATCATTAAAATGCACTTGCAATAATTTTTCCCATTGGCCGTAGTGTAAAGAAAAACTTTTGACTGTCCCTGTAATTAAACTATGCATCCGATTTTCCTAAAATTTGAAAGGGCTCGACAAAATTTTGCAACAGTTATATCTTTAAAATTTCAGATCATTCGGAAGGCTCTAATATCATTAAAATCCACTTGCAATAATTTTTCCCATTGGCCGTAATGTAAAGAAAAACTTTTGACTGTCCCTGTAATTAAACTATACATCCGATTTTTCTAAAATTTGAAAGGGCTCGACAAAATTTTGCAACAGTTATATCTTTAAAATTTCAGATCATTCGGAAGGCTCTAATATTATTAAAATGCACTTGCAATAATTTTTCCCATTGGCCGTAATGTAAAGAAAAACTTTTGACTGTCCCTGTAATTAAACTATACATCCGATTTTCATAAAATTTGAAATGGCTCGACAAAATTTTGCAACAATCATATATTTGAAATTTCAGACCATTCGGTTGGGTAGTTTTTGCTCTGTTACATGCGGACAGACGGACGGACTGAACGACGACTATAGGTGCTACGTATTTATATAATTACGAACGCACCTAAAAAGAAGAGCAGAGATAATGAAAGAAAACAAGTTGGAAATTGCTCGTCAAACGTGGCAAATGAGGTGCGTTCGTACTATAACTAGTTTTAAAATTATTTTTTGCACCCCATATTGTACTGAATGTATAATTTTTTGCACTTCATAACGTGCATAGTCTGATACATCTTTAAAATGCACTTCCAATAATTTTTTCGGAACACTTTTGACTGTCCCTGTAATTAAACTATGCATCCGATTTTCCTAAAATTTGAAATAGCTCAACAAAATTTTGCAACAATTATATCTTTAAAATTTCAGACCATTCGGAAGGCTGTAATATCATTAAAATGCACTTGCAATAATTTTTCCCATTGGCCGTAATGTAAAGAAAAACTTTTGGCTGTCCCTGTAATTAAACTATACATCCGATTTTCCTAAAATTTGAAATGGCTCGACAAAATTTTGCAACAATTATATCTTTAAAATTTCAGATCATTCGGAAAGCTCTAATACCATTAAAATCCACTTGCAATAATTTTTCCCATTGGCCGTAATGTAAAGAAAAACTTTTGACTGTCCCTGTAATTAAACTATAAGTCCGATTTTCCTAAAATTTGAAATGGCTCGACAAAATTTTGCAACAATTATATCTTTAAAATTTCAGATCATTCGGAAGGCTCTAATATCATTAAAATCCACTTGCAATAATTTTTCCCATTGGCGGTAATGTAAAGAAAAACTTTTGACTGTCCCTGTAATTAAACTATACATCCGATTTTCATAAAATTTGAAATGGCTCGACAAAATTTTGCAACAATCATATATTTGAAATTTCAGACTATTCGGTTGGGTAGTTTTTGCTCTGTTACATGCGGACAGACGGACGGACAGACGGACAGACGGACGGACTGAACGACGACTATAGGTGCTACGTATTTATATAATTACGAACGCACCTAAAAAACCCGCAATGCCTTTGGTAAGGATGACTTAAATATTTCAAAATTTGATTTAAATTATTCTGATATTTCTAATTTAACTTGAGTGACTCGAATATTTCATAATTTGACTTTGATTCTAATATTTCATAATTTGACTTGAGTGACTCGAATATTTCACAGTTTGACATGAATAACTCAAAATTTCATAACTTAATTTGAGTGATTCGAACATTTTAAATTTGAATTTAGTTATTCGATTATTTTATAATTTGACGTGAGTGACTCGAATATTTCAAATTTTGATTTTGATTCGAATATTTCAAATTTTGACTTGAGTGACTCGAATATTTCCTAATTTATTTAATTAAATTATTGCATAGGTAATATAATTGTGCATACTCTACTTGTAATATAACATTTTTTTGTATATAGATGTGCACAAGAGATATTAATCTGAATTTTGGATGAATTTGACGGTTGCATATTCAGTTAAGTTTATTGAGGATTCCAGTTACGTTGAAATTCTATTGTGCATTTAAGTATCAATAAAGTTCATTATTGATTTAACATACAAGGTGGTTCTTAAAGTACACCGTAATTTTAAAATTCAAAAACGCATTAACTATAATAAATATAAGAATGAAATAAGTTACACGTTTATCGAATGGTTCAAAAATTTTGTATACAGTACTTTTAAAAATACTTCAAATGTTTGTCGGCAGTTAGCGCTGCGCAGTTTCAACTACAAGAACTCACAAATCAACTTCAAACTTTCAACATATGAATCTTTCGACTTTTAATAGCTAAATAGAAAAAAAAGTAGAAACTGAGAAATGCAAGTTTGGGTATTTTTCAGCAAAGTACCATCTACTAACGAAAATTTGGACGATTTTTTAATTTTTACAAAATTTATGAGTTATCTGATAAACATGCCACTTATTTCATCTTTATATTTATTATAGTTAATGCGTTACTGGATTTTATAATTAGTAAGTTGTTTATGAATATGGATAAACCATATTTCTAACGAGAAAGAAAAATCTACTTCAAATTTTATGGTTTAATCGCAACGTGCTAGGTTATATCGATTGCTAGAAGAATCGAGAATAATTCTTATTTTTTGTAATAGCATTTCCAAAGTACAATTGAACCAGT
Organism: Maratus speciosus; assembly: GCA_963932465.1. Classification (NCBI taxonomy): domain Eukaryota; kingdom Metazoa; phylum Arthropoda; class Arachnida; order Araneae; family Salticidae; genus Maratus; species Maratus speciosus. Next base: position 495,877,188 of record OZ010797.1, on the reverse strand, counting down.
GATTTCAGAAACTACACATGTCCAAGATTTAAGATTTCTCAGGGATCAATAAAAAATATACTGCACACTAATGCTAGATGTTTTATGAAAATTTGTGTTTTAAATCTTTAAAAATATATGTAGGTTATCAGTTATTTATTTTATAAAAATTAAAAATTACGATAAATAAATAGATAAATAACTTAAAAAATCTCTGTACTCATGTTTTTGCAGTGAATTAAATTTAGTGCCTTGCGAAAGATACAAATATACAAAGATATTAATCATATTTTATTAGGTCTTTGACAAAATAGACATAAATCGTTCACATCTGCATCATCTTCATACTTCTGCGTCATAACTTTTAAATAGTCGCGCAGATAAATACACCTGAAAATTTCTAGTGCGATGTATTTTGCACACCATATAGTTTTAAATTTCTCGGGAAATAAATTATTGTTTTATAAGATTAATTATAAAACTCTTAACATGGGAATACGCGACAGTATTTTCGAACACTGTAAATTTGTATCATGTATATTTAAATTTCTAACATCTAATAATGTACAGAATACACCAGCGCAAGATAACTAAAGGTTAGGGGTTGACATGAAGTGCATATGTGTCAAATATTACAGGTTTTGAAAACCAAAATATCCGAATAGTCAATGGCGGATCTAAGGGGGGGGGGCGATTGCTCCCCCCCCCCCTTGGACAAATAAAAAGTTTGGAAAACGGCATTATGCATCCTCACGGGAAATTACTTGGGGCGAAACTCGAGCCCGGCGCGACCCGGGTCGGGTCGCGCCAGTTTAAATCCACAAGACTCGGCCCTGGTAAGGTCTTCTCTCTTTTAGAGCCATGCCCCATGATCTTAATTTTTTCTGAAAATTTGGGTCGGGCCAGACTTATTTATCTTCCAGGTCGATGCAGGCCTGGACTTCATTCTTACTAGAGGTCTGCACTGGTCAAAATTTCCAGGTCGGGGCTCGTCCAAGAATAAAAGCTAAACGTTCGGTCCGTGTCAGACCATATGATAAGCAGTATTGGCCCGATCGCGACGCGTGCACTTCTCTAAATTCTTCTCCCCGGGCCCAAGTTGGTCTGATATCTTACTTATTTGTTTTGTTATCCGTGAAAATTATATTTATGGTGTACATTTGTTTAGCGAAACCTTTAAAAATTTAATTTGATTTGATAAGTTACAGAGATGCATTTTTAGAAATCTACTTCTTTCTTTGTAGAGCTTTAAAATTGTGATTTTCTTTTATCATTCGTTTCTGTCATTCTAAACTGATTTTCTTACTGGATTTTCATTTGAATGTATTTGTCTAAGTAATGATTTTTACGTAGTGTTTATGTACATAATTGCCTAAATAGTCATTTATATAGGTTTCGTTCATCTGACGAAACCCTAATCGTCTCACTCCTTTGTCTGTCTGTCTGTCCGTCACAGAGCCCGTTCTCAGAAACTATACATGTTAGAGATTTGAAATTTTGGGTACTTACAGCTGGGTTACTCACATCAAACAACAAATCATAAAATTTTGAAAAAGTCGGTAACTAACTGAATTACGGGTTAATTAACTTTTAAAATTAACCAATCAACCTTTTGAACGCAGCTACGAACCAAATCAGCGAAGTTTCTCCTAAGGGTTGCCAGTAAAATATGCGGATGCACGGTAAAATCAGCGGATGCATGGTTACCACGGAAGAAATTAAGCAATAAATGAAGTGGACATTTAAAAAGCGAAATTGCATCTCCCAAAGTATTGGTCCTACAAATTCGTTAAAGGTATAGAAAGACGCGGAAAAAATTCTACTTTATTTTGGTATAAAGTTCAAATTTCTGCGTCGGGTATAACGCAAAAAATCCACTAAAAATCGATCGATAAAAATTTAATTTCTGTATTTGAAAAGACAATGAAAAGAGATTTCATTTCAGCGGAAAGCAGGTGTTGTCATCTTTCAGACATATCGGCGCTGGAGAAATTTAAGCAGAGGATATTTTTATACGAAATTTAAACTTTTTTAATATTAAATTTTTAGATTATTTTCTTTACATTCCGACGTAAAAGATTTCGCTGATTTCATACATACCCAGTTCAAACTCCTAGCTTAATTACAAGCTGAGATATTAATTAATATTTCCTTAATTGGATAATTGCTTTAAAACTTTCTTTTCAACGGGTTTTTTATCTCAGACACGACGATGCACTTGCGGTTTTTTTAATACGAAATTTAAACTTTTTAAATATTAAATTTCTTGATAAAATTTTTTGACATCCGGACGGGAAATCTCTCGCAGATTTCATACATACCCAGTTCAAAGAGCTAGCTTAATTAGAAGCTGACATATTAATTATTATTTAATTAATCTGTTTCATTTCTATATAATGCATAGATTAAAATGGAGGCACATGCTTTTTTAACCACGTTTGAAAGGAATATATAACGAAACCCTTTGTGCGATCTATGATCACACTTACCCACTTATATTATTGTTTTTCTGTATTCATGAATTTCGAACATAATCTAAAATAAAATATGAGCATAAGTAAGTGTGCTTTATGAGTAGTTATAAAAGGACAGTTCTGCATCAGCGGCGTACGCGGCGTGACCTTGAATGACCTCTGTATGCTGTTTGAAGGGTATGCGGCGTAGGTGAAGGTCATGCGGCGTACTCTTGGAGGCGAGATCAAGGTTATGCGTCATCTCATAGTACGAGGGGTTATTTTGAGTTTAATTTTTTTCTAATGATGATTAATTAAGGAATTTTAATTGGGAACTTTCACTTTTTTCGGGATAATTTTTGAAGATTGAAATTTTTAGAGATTGATTTTTCTTTTCGTCGTATGAGGGGTTATTTTGAGTTTGATTTTTTCATTATTGATAATTAATTAAGAACTTTTAATTGGGGGACTAACTTTTTGGGGTAATTTTTGAAGATTGAAATTTTCAGGGACATTGATTTTTCTTTTCGTCGTACTACAGTACGAGGGGTTATTTTTAAATTTGAAAAATACATTAATGATAATTAAGAAATTTTAATTGGGGGACTTTAACTTTTTTGGGCTAATTTTTGAAATAGAATGTTTGGGGGACATTGATTTTTGTTTTCGTCGTACTACAGTACGAGGGGTTATTTGTACTTTTAAAAAATTAATTTAGAAGTTTTAATTGGGAGACTTTAATTTTAGGAAATAATTTTTGAGATAGATTTTTTTTTTTCGGACATTTATTTTTTTTAGCGCACTTGAGTTTTCGGTGTTATTTTTAGGGGCGTAATTTTTGTGATATAGTTATTACTGACAACGATTTTTAATATTAATTTGTGAACTTAAAAATATTTTTTTCTTTTTCGCGATTTTTCATTGGCAATCGAATTTTAAACATTAATTAAAAATTTTAATTGGGAGACTTTTAAATATTTTTTAACGCAAATTTTTAGATAAAAATGAAATTTTAAACATAAATTAGATGAGAGGACTTTACGCGATTCAATTTAGTAACGTATGCGCTCGAATATTTAGTATTAATTAAAATTATGAATGAGGTCTCATGTGAATTTTTATCATTTAGTGTTAGAATTTATGTCTGCGAATTTTTTAATAGTACTGCCCCACCAGTGGCTGTGAGGTTCTGCTCTCGAAGCTGGTAGACGTGAAGGGCTGTGTTCGATCCCAATCGCACCCTTCGGCCTAATCGTTCGGAGTTTTCGTGGTTTTCTTCGAACCATAGATTTCCATGTGTAAATTTGGGTTAGGTTCCCTTAGAAAGACCCTCACGAAGGGCACTCCCCCCCCCGGGCCTATATCCCTAGTGTAGAAAATCAATCGCGCCCCTCAAAAAAAAAAAAAAAAACCCTCAAAATAAACCCTCGTACTGTAAGATGACGCATAACCTTGACCCCACCTCCAAGAGTACGCCGCATGACCTTCACCTACGCCGCATACCCTTCAAACAGCATACAGAGGTCATTCAAGGTCACGCCGTGTACGCCGCTGATGCAAAACTGTCCTTTTATAACTACTTTTATGAATAAATTTAATTGCAAAATGCAGGCTGAGCTGGAGTCGATTTTTTAGCTTTTATACCGGGTCGGGCCAATATTTTTTTGGTGTGGGTTTTCAGTCTGGAAATTTCAGCCCGGGTAAACCTCTAACTGACATGTCGAAGCCAGCTTTATTTTTTTTAATGCTTCTTTCAGCCATCATCTCATAGCTACTGAAATATACCGTGTGTCCTAAAATGGACTGACTGATTTTAATTACAATTCAATAACGTGCAAATGGTGACAGCTATTTAAAAAAAAAAAATGCTTGAAGGAGGGTTATGTAAGATCTCAGGAATAGGGGTGATTCTGTTTTGAATTTTCCGAAAATTTAAACCTATCGATGCGCATCCCGCGATTTCCACGGCAACGTAAAAGTGGAAAAATTTCCGAAACCCGCAATTTCTGCAGCACCAAATCCTTTTTTTATGACCTAATTCTAGTTTTAAGAAAAAACTCTTTCACAAAGATTTTGGACATATTTGAACTCTAAAATATATGCAGATATGAAATATGTAATAAAATAAAGGCTCAATTTTGGAACCTATTTTCATATATATATATATATATACCCAGTGAGAGGTTTAAGGCATTCGGTTCCGAAAAACAAGAAATCATCAACTCGAAAATTCGAACATAAAAATAATCGCGAATTTTGACAAATGGTCGCCATAAAAAATCTATTTCGTCAATCGTTCGCAAAAAATAACTTCAATTTCGCCAAAGATTCGTGGAAAAAAAGCGAATTTGGTCTAAAAGCCACGGAAAAAACGCGAAATTCTTCATATAATCACGGAAAACGCGAATTTCGTCAAAGGATCGCGGAGCAAACGCGAATTTTGTCAAATAACCGCGAACAAAGCAAATTTTGTCACAGGATCTCGAAAAGAATGCAAATTTTATCAATGAATCGTAAAAGAAACGTGAATTACATAAAAGGGTCGCAAAAGAAACGCGAATTTCGTCAAAAGGTCGCGAATAAAACTCAAACTTTGTCAAAGGATCGCGGATAAAACGCGAATTTATTCAAAGAATCTCAGAAAAAAGTTAATTTCTTCAAAAAATCGCGGAAAAGTGGATTTCATCAAAGAATAGCTTAAAAAATACGAATTTCGTCAAAGGATCGCTGAAAAAATGCGATTTTCGTCAAAGGATTGCGGAAAAAACGTTTTGTTAAAGGATCGTGGGGAAAAAAACGCAAATTTTATGAAAGAGCTGCAAAATTATACTAATTTCGTCAAAGGGTTGCAGAAGAAACTAAAATTTCGTCAAAGGGCAATGGAAGAAATGATGTGAATTTCATCAAACGGTTATGAAAAAACACGAATTTTTTCAAAGGGCTGTCAAAACATGTGAATTTCGTCAAAGAGTTGCGGAAAAAACGCGAATTTCGTCATAGAGTCGTGGAGGAAATGCGAATTTTATCAAAGAATCGTAGAAAAAATACAATTGTCTCTTTAGAAAATAGCACACATACATACACCTATGTTTATTATTATAGTTAAAGTTTTTAATCTGAAATAATATGCTGAACTAACTTTTGAAGAAAACGGGTTAAACCAAACCCCGCTTGCAGGAATCTGCACTCAGCCTGAAATTGACCTGAATCGAAAACAGCTCACCCGACCTGCAACAAAAAAAATTAGTGCCAGGAAGGAATCCCGCCCCCCCCCCCCCCCCTCTCCTGTAACACTTCAGAAAATTTCAAAAATTTTTTTTTTCTTTTTACTGAACCCCTGATCATGAGTTTTTTTTACTGAGATTTTTAATCTTAGTTTAAAATAGAATGACAGATGACGCTGCAAGCAATAGGCGCTAAATCGGTGCCTGACTTAACGACTATTGTTAGCAGCATCATCTATTGCTGCTATTGTAAAGTAAAGTCGAGAATCGGAGTTAAAAAATCTAATGACATTTTAGATAATCCTCCTGCAAGATTTTTTTAAATTGCTGTCACCATTTGCAAGCTACTGAATTTTAAAATCAGTCAGTCCCTTTTAGGACGCCCAATATGTTTTTTAATAAGTTTCAAAGCATTCTTTACTGAATGACAATTCATCTTAGATATAAAGAGACAAGCAGTGTTATACCAAATTAGTATTTTTTACATAATCCTGAAGATTAAAAAGTATTATTAAATAATTGTTTGGGCGTGCCCGTTATGGAGCTTTTAATGTATACAGTTTTTATCTACAAAAGTATTTAGACTTTCTTTCCAAAATTTGGGTTGACCCGAACCCTTCTCGCAAGAGTGAAAACTCAATCCGAAACTGACCTAATCCCGAAATCATGTATGTCAATCTGCCCCAAAACCAACGCGCTAGAGCGCAGCTAAAAAGTACAAGTCAACCCCGCCCGCAGCAGAAAAGTAGAAGTTAACTGGACCCAAACCCAACGCGCTAGAGCGCAGCTAAAAAACACAAGTCAATTTGACCCGCAGCTGAAAAGTACAACTCAACCCGATCCGCAGCAGAAAAGTAGAAGTCGACCGGACCCAGGCGCGACCCACAGCTAAAAAGTATAGTCAACCGGACCCAAACCCGACCTGCAGCAAAAAGTAGAAGTAACACGACTCGCAGTGAAAAAAATTAGCCCCGACCCGCGTATCATATTGGAATCTCCAAATTTCTAAAATCGCCCCCCCCCCCCTTGAGGACTTTCCAGATCCGCCCTTGCGAATAGTAATATTTGCCTTATTAAATTGCAGAATTCTGCAATTAAGTAACACAAGAATTACGAATAGAAAATAGCGGTAATCAAAATTTCTAATTCTCCACGCATAGTACATTAAGGCACCATAATGATATTCATCATCGTGTCCGATCACATTTTCTTCTTACTTCATGGTTGGCCATTGGATTATATATCTTGGTATTGTCACTGACTAATGTTGCTTTTGCAATAATTTAAAATTTTTGAGGTGCAACGTGTACATAAAGCTACGTAATTTTCGGCTATACATGTGAGCAAGGACACATAAAAACAAAACAAGAACGAAAAATCATTAGTCAAGCTTACGTTTATTAATGTGAAAGATGATGTCTAAACTAGAAAACAGAAATTCTACTTTTTAAGATTTTAGTGTCACCCCCGAAGAAAAGAAAATGTATTTATATAAATATAGGTAGTACAAAACATATTTCAGTTTTAAGACTTAAAACACAAACTTTTATTTTATATAAAATGAGGTCATTCGCATCCACTTAAGAATTCTACATTTAGGATCCACTTTTAAACAACATCTACAGTAAAGTATGCATAGGACGTCACTATCGTAGAATAATACACAATTCCAACAAAAAGCGATGTCGTTATTCAAGAAACTCGACCAAAAAGTCGGCTATCTCATGATTCATATATCTTCATTTATTTATAACATTTATATACAGGGTGTCCCAAAAAGGACCACCTATTTTTAAAAATGAATAATTAACAAACGAATAGAGTTATTAAAAAAATTCCTGCAGGAAACGAATATGTGAAGTCTAGAATTTTGTTTAGAAATCTTTATTATAATAGTTCAAAATATGACCGACAGATGGCGCTACATCACATTTTGATGGCTTTATGAACAAAAGGAGCATGCGTGAAGACCAGACAGAAGTTGACATGGTCAATGAAAGTTCAGTAGTAACCATTTCAAGGGAAACAGTAGTTGTCGTTGCGTAAATTCTTCAAAATGGTGTATTCGTTGGCGATATAGCCACCAAAATGAGCTATAGCGCCATCTGTCGGTCATATTTTGAACTATTATAATAAAACGTTCTAACCAAAATTTCCAGACTTCACACATCCGTTTCCTGCAAGAATTTTTTTAATAACTCTATTCGTTTGTTAATTATTCATTTTTAAAAATAGGTGGTCCTTTTTGGGACACCTGTAGATACTTAAAATTAAATATAGTTTATAATAGTCCCATTTTTATTAAAAATTTATTCATTTATATTTTTTCAACATAGCACGTATTTAAATTACTTTTTTTCAGTTATTATGGGAAAATGAACAAAAAGATATAATAATCTACTATTTTCCAACTATTTTTACTTTACTTTCTACAGAAATGGAGTACTTCAGTTGCCAACATTACAGAAATAGCATTAAAATCTAGAAAAATTAATATCTCAAAAATAAATGGAGATGCAGTTTTTAAACAAATTGAATTTAAAAGTACTTTTTTACTCTATACGACGGTATAAAAATTGATAATATGCGATGCTTAGAAGTTAAAAAAATTGCAGTTGAGGTTATCCCGTACAATGATGCATCTGCTTTGTTTTACGGCTGGCTTATACAACGGAACGTTACTTTTTAGAGACGACACTCTAATTGCTGGCTGAAAGAAATAGCATATCGGGGGCTAATAAACAATTTGGAAAACGCATTTGAAAATCCAATTTTAGCAATTATTTTCAACAAACTGAAATGTACTTGATAACTTTTCAGCAGCCCCGTATAGAATCCATAAAATTTATACACACCGAGTAATAAGCAAAAAAATAGTCAAATTTAAAAACACGTATCACGACTGAAAACGCACTTCTAGCAATTATTGTTCATAGACAATACCGTAACCAAATTCTTTTGTGATTCCCTGTAATTGAACGATACATTCTCTGCACACCCTATTCTACAGTAAGCATCTTGTAGTACATCTCAAAGTGATATACGAGGCTAGGCCAGGAAGTAAAACCATTTACATATAATTAAAAGAAAAATGAAGGAAAGTAAATAAAGATTTTATTTAAATGAAAGTAATACATTTACTCATTTTTCAATGTAGTCACCGTCGTTGTTGAGACTTTTTCGTATCTTGAAAACAGTTTGTTTATGCCTTCCTTGTAAACCTCTACCACCAACGTAGTCAGCCAGTGCTGTATCCCTTCTTTTAAGTCATAATCACTT